>CM024182.1:7621473-8088767 GCA_013433145.1 Ascaris suum | reverse complement strand
ATTCTTTGCTCGGTCGGTAAGGAAGATTGCCTCTATAAAAAATTGTTTCTTTATGAGGGATCTTCCTTTGCAGGTGGTCTCCTGTGTTGAAATCAGTTTCGTGCGGTAGCGACCGTCTTGATCCTCTTTGGGGTTACAACTTGTATGCCCCACCTTCTTTGATCTTCATTCTTATCTCATCGGTATTTGGTGTGACCTATCTTGCCTTGGCACTGTAGCCGTCGATGTGAATGCTTGCGGCCTCGCGTGCTGATCAATATATTTGGGTGATTCAGTACTGATCGTCGTGAGTCCTGCAACTCGTAGTAGACGAGTTGTTTCGTGTCGTCGCAGGCCTTCAACAAACGTGGTCGTTTTCATACACTTATTTTCTATTATTTATTTCTATTGTTTGTTTTATTCGGTGCTATATTTCACCTATTTTCTGTTAATTCGATATTGTTTTCTCATTAGTTTTATTGTTTGCTTGTCAGCAGGTTCAGTTTTAGTTTATATCAATTTTTTATCTCTTTATTATTAGTTTTATTGCCCGTTTTATTCCAAATTTTATGATAAGTTATTAATAGTTTGTTATTAGTTTTATTCTTGGTTTGTTATTAACCTTCATTAGTTTTCTTGTCAGTTTTATAATTAGTTTTATTATTTTTGTTTATAATTTTCTTTTTGTTCATTATTGTCTTATAGTTTTTTATTATTAGTTTATTTGTAGTTAATTATTAGTTAGCTTCTTATTACCTTTATTTTGTTGGTTTTATTATTTGCCTATTATTTGTTTTATTATTTTTGTTATTGTGTTATTGTACTTTAGTGCTGGTCTTATGTGGGTTCTTTAGCAATGCTTTTAAATGAGTTAATTATTAAGTGTTGTGAACGTTCAATTATATACATGTATTGTTAGTGTATTATTAATTTTCTTATTTGCTTTATTATTGATTTGGTTTCTTTGTTTATTATTTGTTTATCAGTGGTTTATTATTTTTAGTTTTCGTTCTTATTCTCGTTTGTATTAGTTTACTTTTGTTATCAATTTATAGTAATTGTTTGTTTTGTTTTGTTCTAGTTTAGTTTTTATTATTTGTTTAGTTTTTAATTATGATTGGTTTAGTTGTATTATTGATTTAATTGAAGTGTTCGTTTTGTTTTGTTATCGGTTTAGTTTTATCACATTTGAGTTTTATCTGCTTTAATTTTGTTATTAGTTTTGGTTTATTGTTAGTTTGGTTTTCTTGTTACTTATCTATATTATTAGTTTAGATGAATTATTTGTTATTGATTACTGTTAGTTTTGTTTTGATTTTGATTTAGTTTTTTTATTAGTATTTTGGTTTACTTATCTGTTTAGCTTTATGATTAGTTTTGTTTTATTATGAGTTTTACTAAGACTATCAGTTTCAGTTTGTTATTATTTTGTTTTTTATTCGATTAGTCTTATTATTCGTTTAGTTGAATCATTAGTTTTTCTATTAGTTTTTTATAGACTTAGTATTCATTTTTATTAACTTTTTTGTTATCAGTTTTTTTATTAGTTTTTCTCTTTGCTGATCTATCGGTTTTATTGTTTTAGTTTCATTATAATTTTTTATTTCTTTTATTATTAGTTTTAACAGTGGTTTTTACTATTAGTTTTTCTATCAGTTTTATTATTACATTTATTATCAGTTTTGCTATTAGTTTTTCAGTAGTTTTTTGTTTTTTTTGTTGCTAGTTTTATAGTAGGGCTATTATTACCTTTCTTATTAGTTTTTTGTATTATTTGTTTTACTTTTGTTATTAGTTTTTTTACTAGTTCGGTTGAATTGTCAGTTATCTTTTATTATCACTTTATTTTTAACATTAGTTTTAGTTGATAATTAGTTTTATTTTTGTAAAGAGTTTTGTTTTATTGTTACTTCGGTTTTTTATCATTAGCTTAGTTTTTATTATTATTTACGGTTGCTAATAGCTATTTTTAGTATTAGTTTAATTTATTATTCAATTTAGTTTCATGATTGTTTTAGTTTTATTATTATTTAATATTTTATTATAAAGATCACTATTAATTCTATTATTAGTTTTATTCATTAGTTCGTTACTATTTTTTATTATTACCTTAATAATTATTTGTACTATTAACTTTCTTATTAGTATGATTTTTACATTTTTCTTAGTTTTATTTTGTTATTTGTAGTTTGGTGTTGTGTTGTTCATAGTTTATTTTTAGGTTTTTTTTCGTAAGCTCGGAGAAATCTTTTCATGCAACTTATGTATATTAGGCGGGTATTTTTTGCAAGATTTGTGAGAAAAAAAACCTCTCCTATACGAAAAAAACCTCTGCAATATTCTTTTAAGGTTGTCCTACAAATGTAAACAATTTTAGTGGTAGTTTTATGATCGGATCTTTTCATTGAGTAATTATAGTGGCAACCACAGCGAAGATTTTTGTTTCAATCTTAGACAGGATCACGCTCGATTGTTTTCGCAGACGACCCCGACCTCCAACGAGCTTTCCGATTTCTAGTTTAGATATGTGTAAATGCAGTGTTCGTATTATCAGCAAGAGCTGTGCTTACTCAACATCATTTTTTCCTAACGGTTTGCTTCTATAATTTCACATATCATGGGATCATTGGTCAGTTCTATTTGAATTACTATTTTTGCCATTGCTCTTATTACTGTAACCATCAACACTGTCATTATTATGGTTAGGACAACTAATACCGTGTCCATCATGGTTATTACTCTTACGTGCATGCGTATGCGGTGCAAAGAAGTTAATTAATTTCTATTAGAAACTGATGACGCCAATGTTGCAGTAGTGAGGTGAGCTGCTCGTGCTTCCTCTACCATTGAAGCTCGAGTGCTGCAGTTGAGAATCGAGCAGTTTTCATCGCATCCTTGTGTTAACTCGAAGTGCTTGGTTGCCACAAGACCAGTTGTCTCGGTATGTGCACTTTGCGTGTTTTGTTGAGATAGAACTTTCAGAGGTTTTTGCTTCACGGTGGAGAGGATTGCGGATGCACGTGTCTGAGATGTTCTTTGAAAATTCACTCATGTTTTTCAACGCGTCATTTTCCTCATTATTACTGCTCTTTGATTGACATTACCTGCTAATAATGTAAATAATAGTGTGGTTTGACTAAGATTAATGAATGTAACATGCTGCTATATAAGATTTTCTTTTTTTTTTTTTGCTATATAAGATTTTCACGCTCTTCACGCGTTGTAGCTAGTCTCTGTGGTGTAAGCAACAGAAACTCGAAGTCACTCGCCATCAGCGTCGAGCCATCAGTGACGTGAACCAATCGGTCGGTCATACAATTTTGAAAGGGAATCACGAAAGGCTCTCGCTTATGACAATAGCAAGGCCACTTCCTTTCTTGTCCTCGTTCTAGTAGTTTTGATTTCTATTTCTTCATTCTTAGCATTTCCACTCACTCGTAAAATAATATTGATATTGTTCATAAGCAAGATAATTTTCACTCTTTATTCGCTCACATATAGAGAGCAATATCAATACACTGCCTGAAAAAATAACATTATACCTGTATTTAACAGCCATACCATATTATATCATATAATTTGAAGGATATTCTTGTTGCAATCTCATCGCATTTTCTTGTTAATATTCTAGTTTTATTTCGTTATGCTCAGTTGCTTGTAATGCTTGACGCTACGAGGTGGACGGTAAACCAATCAAAAAAAAAATATTTCGTCAGCTCGGGCGCAATTTTCATTCAATTTCCTTTTCAGATCGGCAAATCTATCGGTAATAGGTGTCAAAAAGCGTCTCCGATGATTTACTTTGGTCCCTTCTTTGGTTGAAAAAATAAATTTATTTTTTCAACCAAAATAAAAAAATAAAAGCAGAAATCTTGCTGGCAAGAAAAAGTAATGCGACTGGTTTATGCTATCTTAAGTCACCATTGATATTCAATTGATAGTTTATGTGAAGTTCGTCAAAAGTGGAATGGTTGCGAAATGTGAAATCATCTGACCTAACACCCACCTATGAAAAGCACATAGTCAAAGATTGTTTATTAGGATTATTTTCCATTTCTAAAATGCTGCTAATCATAGGGAGCTATTATCAGGAGGCATCTTTTTGATCAGTTTCATGAATTCATTTACTTATACTTTGAATGATTTATTGCTATCATCAGCGGTTATTTGATTCAGATATTTTTGCACTCATCAAACATCGTTATGCAAATTGATCAGCTGGCAAGAGGGCATTCGCATCCAGTGAGTTGGCATTCCACTCAACGGAACAACAGATGACATCTTCTCGGTGAAATGATCAAATTGACATTCAACGGTTGGAAAAAGCGAACGAAAACTTGCACTTTTGCGGCAAATTCAAGATCGAACGAAACGAGGATGGACATGAAATCGAGAAATTGGTAAGGATTTTCTTCGAAAGATTTTGCCATTTTGCTTATTAAGAAGGTAGTATTATGAAAAAATGACTTAATTCATAGTAGTTGTCTAACCTTGGAGTCAGCGAGTTGCAATGGGTAGGTCTTAGGTATCCACTTGACGACAGTTGAAAACGTTGAATGTCGTTGCGTTTCCTTGTTGCAGTGAAAAATCTTTTGCGATATTACCTTTTCGATTTCACTCACTATTCCTTCTTCTGCATCACTTCTGTCTTAAGAAAATCCCTTTAGCAATTCGTTTTCCTTTTCCAGTCCTACCGTTTGAACATATATTCAGCAAAGACACACAGTTGCTGCAGTTAAAAAAAAAGCTTACACTCAGCATTCTCTGTGATTGAGAATTTTCCGTTATTTGTAGTTAAATATCGCCGATAATGAATTGATCGTGTATGGACGTCAAGCGAAATAACACGACAAGATCGTGTGGAATATCGAAGTGCTATTGTCAGTGAGAATGGCAACGTAATGTGACACGTTTTTGGAAACTAGAGGTGGGCCGACTACCTGTTACATTTACCTTTTAAAATAAAATATTTTGTGGTATTTTAGTAATACCGACGTTCATAGTAGAAATTCTAAAATCTTTCATTGTCAACAATGGAAATTTGTCAATGAATGAAAACAGTGATTGTTCTAGTTCCAGTTTTTCTAGTTTCGACTTGAAAGCACGGCATGTTGAAAAAACTTTGTATTTTCTCTGTAGGAATCGCAATGCCAGTTTCCATTTTTCACGGTTGTGGATCTGACTCATTTTCTGCAGTGCGAACAACGGATGCAGGCAGTAATAAATGTTCGCGGGGAACCACTGGAGAATCTCAAATTCAACTTTCCAAGTGTAATTGCTTGGATGTTAGTGTTGAAAACTTGCACTGAATATAAAACTGCCTTCGAAATTCGAGTTTTTTCCGGGAATAAATTGACATTGTTATCTTTTACAATCATCAATCAACAGATGATGTCTGTTTAGTTGACATAAAACCCATGGATATTTCGATCGAACCTAATGAAAAATCGGCTCTAGCTTTTTTATTGACTCTTTCTGCTTGCACACACCGTGCAATATCTTTCAAACAAGCTTTCTTTGTTGTGTGCAATTCGCACCGCACAACGCTTTCATTACTTCCTAATTTTGTTAAAATGGCATCCTGGTAACTAACCGCACCATCTTCGTCCTATTCACTTATAACCAAAACAATTTTTCCCCATTATTGGTAGCAGGGAGATAACGATATTGGAGGGTAGGAGCTGATGGAACGTGGACTCAAATTCTTGTTTACTTTCATATAATTCACCCTTTCGTTGTTGTGCAGCTCTCTGTTCATTTCATCATCCTCAATTATGCAACTTTCAGTTGACCAAATCTGGACGAACCTTTCATAAATTGAGGTCGGACGTTGCAACAGATATCTCATGTTCGGAACGGACAATTGCTAGAAGAGGGTCGCGCAAAAACGCGGTATTATTCTGGCACCTGGTGGCAAATCGGTGAGTATGAAACGATCTCATTGATTCATCCAGATTCAAATGTTTTGTTGCCACATCAAAGAATATCGATTCATCCGATTTGTTTATCGCTCTATTTTTCAATCGAATCGTCAAGAATTTCCATACTGTTCTATGAAACAGGAAGTTAAATGTTCAAAGCGATGGGCACATTATGTTTTTCTCCAGTAAAAATAAAATGTTGCATATTTTCCTGCCAGGTGATTCCTTATTGTTTCTCAAGTTTAATAGATAAGTGTTTGAAAGGTGAGTGAAGTTTGAGTTGCAACAACAAGAACGCCATATATCGTCGATTAACATTTACATTAGCTTTGGTCTTCGATATGCGGGAATTCAGTTTCACGAAGTTTAAACTGTTGATGCTTTTAGCGCCACCATACATGCCCGATCAGCATACAATCGTCACGGAAACGGTTATCGCAGGGCAACCGTTCAGCGTTTATGATCCAGTATTTTCAGCTCCGCTGCCACAGGTAATGCTCATGTTGAATTACTTTCTTTGGTGTTTATTGTAGCTGATATATTTGTTCTTTTTAAATCACTTGAACTTCAGCAAGTCCTTCTAAAGCAGCTGTATGAAAAGAAGAGAATTGCAAGATGACGTTTCCGGCAGTTATTGACAGCCGCAATAATGCTCGCCGCAGTCTTTATATTTATCTTCTGATTAGAAAAACTTGTTTAATGATTTTTAGTGTGTGCACTAATGTTTCAGCCTTTCGAAACCGATTTTCAATCTCTGCAAAAGCAACCGATTTTCACTCTCTCTTTGTTCATAACCTCCACTAGGCTCTCATACGTTGAAATAATTGACAGTCTCAGATATTATTCTGCTGTAACCGGAAAGCATCTACCTTAATAGAAGCGGCTATAGAGCAATCGTTGAAACTTATGAAATTTTCACCTAATCACATTTTAGAAATAATCCACAGCTGTTATTTTTTTTCACATGCTTCCTCAAAAATTTGTTATTAAATTATTTGATACATGAGATAGATTTAGAAGGCTGCCAATTGTTCATTTACTGATGTTGAAGGAGTGAATGCGTTAGTGAAAGAATGAGAGCTGGACAGATTGATATTCTCTTATTTCATTTGAGATAACACGGCATTTGAACGGTCGTCCGAATCGCTGACGGTGGTCCCAATATTCACCTATCCGACGATGAAAACGTCGTTTGCTTATTCTGCAGTCGCGAACAACGGATGCAGGCGGTAATAAATGCGTCGCGGGGAACCAGCTGGAGAATCGTCAAAAACTTCCAAGTGTAATTGCTAGGTATGTTAGTTTTGAAAACAATGCACTGAAATAAAACTGCGTTGGAAATTCGTGGTTTTTCCGGGAATAAATTGACATAGATGAATCTTTTAAATCATGAAATCTACTCCAGTTGATGTCTGTTTAGTTGACATAAAACCCATGGATATTTTCGATCGAACCTAATGAAAAACTCGGCTCTAGCTGTTTTTATTGACTCTTTCTGCTTGCACACACCAAACTGTGCATATCTTTCAAACATGCTTTCTTTGTTGTGTGCGATTCGCACCGCACAACGCTTTCATTACTTCCTAATTTTGTTAAAATGCGCAACCTTGTAACTAACCGCACCATCTTCGTCCTATTCACCTTAATAGACCAAAACAATTTTTTCCCCATTATTGGTAGCAGGGAGATGACGAGGAGAGGAGGGTAGGGAGCTGATGGGAACGTGGACTCAAATTCTTGTTTACTTTCAGGTGGAATTCACCCTTTCGTTGTTGTGCAGCTCTCTGTTCATTTCATCATCCTCAATATTGCAACTTTACAGTTCCACCAAATCTGGACGAACCTTCCCATAAATTGAAGCTGTCGGACGTTGCAACAGATATCTCATGTTCGGCCAACGGACAATTGCTAGAAGAGGGTCGCGCAAAACGCGGTATTATTCTGGCACCTGGTGGCAAATCGGTGAGTATGCAAACATCTCTTTGATTCATCCAGTACAAATGTTTTTGTAGCCACATCATTAAGAATATCGATTCACCCGATTTGTTTACTACTAGAATCCTCTGTTAGCCATATGGAGCCAAAATAGTGGAAAGGTGAAGACGAAACAATATCTTCAAACTGAATAAATTTTTGTTAATATAAAAACTGAAATATACGATGGGAGATGTCGAATTATTGCTTATGTGACAGTGTATTGTTGATAACTCAATGATGAGTTGTTTTCACATGACTAATTGCCACCGAAATAGCAGTGGTTGTTTAGTGCGGGGAATGTGTTCCTTACGCGATTCACATCTGAAATTGAACTATTCTATTGTTTTTCTCGCCGACGTTTTTGTCGACATTATTTTTGCCTAAAAATATTTCGCTGCCTTTCACATCGACCGTTTTATGTTAAAATGCATCTTTTTCACTTCGCTCTACCTCAATGCACAGTTTTGTAGGTATCCATTATTTTATACGGATTCCCCTTAACCTCTAGGAAAATTTACTTTAGATTTCATTCAATCCTAGATTCTCGACTTTTATCATATATCAAATTTTTGTTTTATTCTCTAAAATTCATGCGGAATCTTTTTTGATCCAAAATCATCCGAATATCGGCATTTTGAATTAGATCTCTTATTTTATCTTATAACCGTTAATATTTACTCTGATATTATATTTGATTTATAAGATTCTCTTGTTCAAATTGGCGTAATTTGTCCCAACTCATAGGTTTTCAGTTGTTTATCCAGGTCTCAGTCTTAAATAAAGTCTATAATTTCTTTCATTTCCGGATCATCGGAGTGTTCAATACTCATGATATTGATGTCATCCTAGAGCCTAGTGCATTTGCCTACTCGAACTGCCGAAAGCATTTCGATCTCGGAAGAATTTGAGAATCTGTTTTTGTGCTTTCGATCATCTGATTGACGCCGGCTTTTTGATCGTCTTGGTCGTATGTACCTTATTCCTTTTTTATTTGATTTTATGATTTGAATGATTTTATTTTTTACTTTTTTTAGCGAGGCAACTGTGATTTTAATTGCTTGCTTTTGAAACAGTTACCCACCGCTTAGTGCAAACCGCAAAACTCGACCAATGTTATTTTTTATGCTTACTCAATTTGCGCAAATATTGGGCGGCCGAGTTAGAGCGTAGTTGCAAAATAGGGAATATCATTGTTAATATGCAAACTTTACGAGTATCGCTCAGCAATATTTACCCATTTATAGACCCTACAGCTTACATTGTTCGCAGCGTCTCGAAATCGCCATAAGTTTGGGAGGAACGATGAGGAGGAAAGGGTTAGCCCAGGGGGAAGGATGCGGCTTATAAATAGATTGACGTGGTTCACTGAGCCATGCATTGTGGCGGCTTCCGGACAGATGGCGATGGAAAAGCACGAGATTAGGTTGATCAGGAAAGGCTCGGTGATGAGGGCAAGTTTTCTAACCGATGAAAGAAAATGGCTCTTCAGAAACAAGGGGTGGATGAGCGTATTTTTGACGGCTTCTTTCGAAATTCGGTCGATCAGAGAACGGCACCTAACATTTCACGTACAGTATAGTTGACAGTTTGCCATTCGATAACATGTTGAAGCATTTTCAATAGAATTGAGCAATTCCACCGGCCGGCTTCCGCTCAGTGATGTGTGATGGTGCGTCAAAAGTGCATTCCACCTGAATGCAGCAAAAATTACATCCGTGATTACGCTGGTTGGTTTACGCGAAGAGTTCGTGCTTGGTGGGAGGAGGGCTTGACAAATAAAGAACTGAATCTAGTGTGCGACTTCATTCATTCTCTGTCGTTTGTTTAGGTGGTTTTGGCTGTATTTTTCGAAGAACAAAAAGCTGGCAAGTGGATCGGCACAACATGCGCTTATTGATTTCGACTAATTTTTTTTTCCATTTCTTCTCACTAAACCAATCAGTTGCATATGTCGCCAGGAAACATGCGCAATGCAGGTTTAATATTTTACTAGCTGACGCGGTCGTACCTATGAATCCTCTATAGCGAATTTCTTTTTATGCGTTTTTCGGAAGCTCCCATTTGCAA
Organism: Ascaris suum; assembly: GCA_013433145.1. Taxonomy (NCBI): domain Eukaryota; kingdom Metazoa; phylum Nematoda; class Chromadorea; order Rhabditida; family Ascarididae; genus Ascaris; species Ascaris suum. Next base: position 8,078,823 of record CM024182.1, on the reverse strand, counting down.
TAGAGATTCTTTGGATATTGTCATGCGCATTTATGTGTCCATCCGCTTATGGTGGAATCGCCGAAATTAGAGCAACAAGTTTCAGTGCTTACAATGCTCTTTAATGAATGACTTTCTTTAGCAACATTGAAATTCGTCAAATTGTATCGAGAGGAGAGAGTTATGGTCACTTAAATGTGGCAAAACATTTGCATAAATTTCGCAACTAATTGAATTTCCGTTTTGTGTCGGTTAGCTTGCATAAAAGCAATCTTCACACTTTATTCTGAACATTTTTTTTTGCATTTCTTAGGATAGTTGTTCGGTGGGTACAATTCTAACAATAGATATAATTTCAGCTGAATTGGTATACTTCAATTCTCCCATGACTCAACATCTTGCCAAATGCTGCTTAGTTTTGCAGAATACATGCAAATTTTTAAGCCAATTTTAGCTTCTTTAGCTTCTTTCGAAGTTGATCAATGCATCTAAAAATTATTACAAGAGGTGCTCAAATGGCGCGCATTGTATTTTCCAAAATTCTCAATTTTGTCGTCAGTGATTTCTAAGTTGAAACTATTTGACCGATATATTCAAACATATAGCAACATGCATCATTTTGCCATATACGCATTATAAGTTTATTTTAGAACGATTCGAAATGCACTAGCAGATGAAGAGTGATTTTCTAAAAATGTTTTGATGGGATTACCACCGTTGAAATTGACAAATACCGTAAGCAATAGTAACATTTAAACAGAAATTCATGTCATATTGTTACTGCCATTACTGCCACATATTGTCCCTTCTCTCGTTCGTCTCTATCTGCCTTCCCGACCTTATTTTGAGCGTATAGATTTGTTTACTTACTCTTTTTTATTCTCATTACGGTGCTGTTTCGCTGTTTACATGTTTCTCTTTCAAATCTCATTGATAAATATGTCATTAAAATATCCCCGTCCATGTACCTCCTCGCCTTCGAAGGTCTTCTTCGTTCCTTTATAAAACTCAAAAAAGTGATTAATTTAGCAGTCGGAAGTTTCATACGTTGTTGCTATGGCTGTCAGAATTTTGAGCGCAAGAGTGATTTGCGTCAGTTAGACCAGTTCGTCAATAAAATCTCCTCATTATTTTCGGAAAATTTTTATAATCGGGGGGATTTTATTCCTCATATTATATATCAGGCGAGGTGAAATTTGCATAATTTGAAGAATATTGAGTCAAAGTGAATGGTATCTGCTTGTTTAAAGTGACGTTTTTACTTGTGAATCGCTTTTTTGCGCATATGACGAACCTTGCTGTTGTTACTTCTTTGTTTGTTCTGTTGCTCTTATTGTTTTCGTGAATATTGTTTGATGTGAGCATAATACTGTAAACACATTGTTTGCTGTGCTCATTTTATACTCACATGTTTTCTTCTTCTTGGTGCTAAATATCAGATCATCACTTTTCGCATCTTTTGGGGGATGGGGAGGGAGGGAAGGGGGGGGGGGTGGAGTACATTTCCTTTCCTCGTCCCAAAGGTCATCTAAAATCACTTTCTGTAGATAAATTTATAGGAGTCGAGGCTCGTCAGGAAGAGGAACTGTGCAATCACTCACACACAAGGGGCATTCCATAGCGGGTGAATGGACTGTTTGTTTTGTGCAGCAAATAATGGGGTCTTATATGCATTCTAGGACATTTCTCGTGCCATGGACAACTTGTCTGTTCGTCACTGAATGATCATTGATCTCACTTTGCACCTTCAATAAATGCACTAGATGATGTTCCCAAAACCTTCACCTACAGAAGTTTCAGCGTTGTCCAGCTAATGAGGCCTTTTCCTGAAAGCATTGAGAATGAATGCTGTGAGGTTCCAGGATGCAGAAGTAACGGGCGAGCACTGTTTCTGCCTCAGCAGGATTTGCAAAAATGGTGTTGCTTTTTGCAGATCAAAAGTTGCCAAGAAATGTTTAGATTGGAAATTTAAAGGGCGTAAGTGAGATTAAAAGAATTCTAGTGGAGGGCAGCACCTTTTCCCATCCGCCCTTCCCCCTACCTTTTCTGAGATTATTAATCTCTCCGACCTCAGGCACAAAGAACATGGAGGTTATTCGGTCCCCCAAAGAACAGATATATATATCATCAAAATATCAGCGAGAAGGAGAATATTGTTCCTCCTGCTGCAATTTAATTTCATTCCGCTATATCAAGCTACAATATTAAATCCATCTAGCCCCGTTTTGCCGCTTCCATTGACGCCCACTGCTTTTTAATTCTTCTTTTCATCTCTCTAGTCTAAGTAGAATTTCATGGTTAAGAAAATGGAATCTCCAATATTCAGTGACATGGATCTTGAGTTGTAGTTCTATTGTGCTTATGTTTACACAAGAATTTATTTATTTCCAAAACTTTCATGCTTCCTTTTGATGCAGATGCGGAAATGGCGTCGGTGTCGAAATTTTCAACTAGTAAAACTGCGAAATGGTACCAGAGTGACTCATAGCAAATTTGACGCAGATGTCTTTTCATTGTTTTTCTGTTTTAGGAAGTATCGTTTCTCCAATACAACGTTATCGTAGAGGATGGCAGTTTTGAATGAGTAATGGAGTGGGATTGGCGTCTCAATGAAGCTGATAGGAAATTATTCGATGAGGAAAAGAAGCGGTTCGTCGTCATATAGCGGCAGGGTTTTCATTGTGCGCCAGCTGCCAGCCGGCTCCAAATAAGCGCATGTCGCTAGCCGTAAACAGGTATCATCTATATTTGTCAACATTTTATTTACCGTTCTATAGCATTCCACGCTCATTGAATGTTCTCAGCGCGTTGATGTTTCCGCTACTGCGCATCCGGTGCGCTATTTCGTTTTTTTTTGCAACATTTCTTTCAGTCGTGCCACTTTTTAAAGCGCTGTTAATGGGTGACTTTACATTCATTCCAGGTTGGGTATTTTTTTATTTGAGGGCGAATATTTACTGAGTAAAGCATAGTTTTTTGTATGTGACGAGAAATGTTGTCAAGTAATATGCGAGCTTATTACCAGCTAGCTGAAAGCGGTAATGTTGATCTGTCCGACTGCGCGCAATTGTTGAGCGAAAAATATTTTTCTCTTAGCTGAATATATCGCAAATTTCTCATGAGATTGTTTCATTTCCCCTATTGCTATCTTCTTATAGAATTTTTAACCTTAGCGACGTCCCCGTCGATATCGGGATTATCACATTGAAAATGACATTCTGATTTCTGCTGCCTTTGTTTAAATGTGATTTTATTTTCGTACTGCATTTTCGAGATGACGATATCTAGTTTCATTGCATGATACCCGAATCTTATCTTTCATGAATGAAAAAGTGAAACTTCGAAATTTTATAAATTCATGAATGAAATCCCAAGTCCAAGCACAAGAACTGCCTTAATCGATTATTTTTTAATAGTATTTTACCAACTGCTTGCATTCCTAAAATCGCTGAGGAATCCATCTTCTAGTTACTGTTGATATCACATGGAATATATGACGCTTTATGGACCGTGCACATTGTTTCATGTCCATCGCAGGGATAACTTTTCTTTGGACCCTTCATATTGCACTACAGTGATCGCATTGTGGGCTGAAAATGCTTTTGGCTCATATGTAGGAAAAGATCGTATTATTTTATTAACATAGCCAAGGGGTTTAACATTCAATATCTTCTTCAATATTGCTAGAAACAATAAACCTCTAAGAAATTGATACTATTACATATTTTTAAAGGGAATAAAGTTATAAAGGATATAGCAAACGGCAAATTTTAAGGCGGCAGAAGGCATTTGATGTAAAAGTCAGTTGGAATAGGCATATGGTTCCAAAAAGGAGATGTGAAATTTTTCACGGAAGAGGTGTGAGGCAATGATAAAAGACTTCCCGATTGAGTGAATCCCAATTTCACCACCATCCAAATGGGCGTTTCGAATGTTTGACATAAGCTCGCAGTTCACGCGAACCTGATTGTTCTCTGCTCACGATGCCCTTATATGAAAATTTTCATCATACTTTATAGTTTTGGAATGATTTATTTCACTTACGACGCAGACCCTTACAAATAGTGCATATGCGACCATTTTGCATATCTATCACAAACTATATTTCACGTTCTCTGCCTCGGGGCACATATGAAGGTAAAGGAAAAAGCTGGCCACAGTCTTGAACGTTCCCTTCAGACGCGCCATTATTTGTCATGCAACTCCCAAGTCTTTTGTTTTTCAACATAATTTTGCACATTAGAAAGCTCATTAAATCAGCACCTTTCTGCATGAAAACCGTCTCCGTCCGTGCGAGAAATTTTCCAGCATCTTAACGTCTCTTAATTTTCTTTGAATAGATTTGAGGTGAGAGGAAGGAGGTTGTTAAGTGGTGGAAGTATTTTTAAACGTTGTGAACCTCAGGTTGAGGACTGTTCGTTAGTCATTCAAATTGCTCGGATTGTTTATTCAAAGAACCATAAGTCACCATGTTTTGACGTTCATACCACTCCAGCCCCCTCCTCTTATCCCATAGTAAACTCATGTTGAACATTGGTTCACTTTGGGAAGTTGCCAATTTTGTATACTTTCTCTCTTTTTTATGTCTTAAGGCTATTTTTTCATTGCAACTTGTACCCCCTCTTTTGATTATTCAGGTCCTCCACCTATATAGCACTACATTTTTCAGAATTTGCATGTCTTCCAATAATTTCAGATTCCATAAATCCCTCTAATCTCCTCTATTGCTACATAGGTTCGTTTACTTCTTCCCGTGGGAAGTTGTTATAATTCCCTTGTGGGCAAAGATGAATAAGTTTTCATTTAAAAAATTCAAATATATGCAAAAAATCACGTCACAAGATTTCATCACAGAACTCACGATCAGTAGCGCAACTCATGAATTCAGTATAAAGCAGATAAGGTTGGCTAGGTTTTACTTCTATCCGGCAATAATTGTTACTCAGAGTTGTTCCGTTGAGTAGTTGTTTACGTTCTTGGAATGCCGGCATCTTCGGCGCCCAAACTGTTCCAATATCTATCAGCAGTTTCCATTGTGTCGGAATGTAAACTTCCACAAAAATATGAATATTTTAAGGAAGCGATTAGTTGTGAAGCTCTAATGCAATTTTGAATTGACATTGAATGAAGAGCTATATATAATTCAAGGTGGATTATTCAAGGTGGATTAGAAGCAGGCATCTTGATTTTCAAAAAAGAGAGTTCTGAAAATCGCCAATTTTTTTTTTTTACTGTTAAAGCAGATTCGTATTTGTGAGCGCAAACATCTGATTTTACAGAGTCGAATAGCTCCATATCCGGAACGAAGCGGGCTTATGCAGGCGGAGTTCGTGCACAAATACCGAGTAAGCCGTTTCTGTTCAGTGTGCAGTGCTTTTACATGAATCGTTTTGCTCATTTGTGTCGTTTTTTCTCTTGGCATAACCAATGGTGGGACGTGTGCTTTTAAATTTTGATTCTACGGCTTTTTCTTCTCTGATCGCGTTCTTTTTTTTATTTTCTATGCATGCTTTTTAAAAACTTTCAAGGCGCACCCGTCCTTTCACTTCTCTTAGCCTGATCGTTCAATTGGTTGCGATCTATGATTCCTGACATGATGCCAGACGAAAGATGTGCAAGTAACGTGACAGGCTGTGTCAGCCTGCCTGTAGACGGCTTTTCTGTTTTAAGAGATAGGCTCATTTTTACGCTTGGAATATTTTTATCAGGGGGGTTACAAGAGGATGAGGGAATCTGAAAACATGAACTTCTCACAGTAGTAGAGGTCTCTATTGCAAACATCCTCTCGTTAATGGGATTTTGCCAAGCGTCGTGTGAAGAAATATTATGTGATGCTGTATATGTGAAATGTTTCTCATTTTTGCTACTTGTTCCTGCGATCACCTGTAAAGATGAGTTGCTATAAACGATGGGGTCTTTTTCGACGTTTAAATGAGAATGAAATATTCCCGTTGATTGTAATTTACATATAATTTTCTCAATGCAAATCAACTATTTTCAGCGAAGACGAGTTCGTCTTGTGGGCCCGCGTACAATCTACTCGCCTGCGAATCGTAAGCACTTTTGATAATTTTTAGTGAAGAACCTTCGCTTCTCAGCTGATTAGCAATCATACCTGTTTGTATGTACCTGAGTAGTGAATTTATTTTGCAAAAGGTTGGGTGCTACACGAGTATGACCGTGCTAGATGGGAGGCAGCATTGTCGAAAAATGAAATCAGGCCTGTTATATTTGGATGGCATAACAGCAGCATAGTCGACTGCTAGTATATGTAGTTAAATTGAGAGGTATTATTTTAATTTTGATATAATCGATTTTGATTTCAGTTAATTTATTTCCTTGAGTTGTGCGTTGCGAAAAAGCACATCTCCAAATTTAATTTCATTTTGAGATAAGAGAAATGAAAAACCTCTCACCGGAATTATTAAATTACTGCAGTCATGGGTACCGATATTCAGAAAAGTATTGAAATTAATAAGTTTTTTACTTTGTTTTTTGAGTAAGTATTATCGATACTGTCGATTGTATTCAGTAATAAAGAAGTTCGGTTTGCAATTTTTTCATCGTTAAGGTGAATTCAAGCCGAGTGCCCGAGAGTTAGCGTTTTATATGATAGCGGTAATGTAACGATGATAATGGAGATGGATATTATCTATTTGTTTGTAAATTTGTGCACTGAAAAGGCCTTGCTATGAGGCCAGTTACTGGTTGTTACTGATTGTACTAGCTAATTACGGGATATTTAAGCGTAATTAGCTGATACATTTGAAACCTGTCAAAGAAAAAAGAGCTGCTGAAATATTTATTAAGCAATTATTTGAGGCATTAGTGATTAAAAAATTAAACCGAAAATAGCCTGGAGCATAAACTCTCAGTTATCAATAATTGCTTTTTCGGAGTTTGGTCGATGAGTTCCTAGATTTTTGGGTTAGATGCTGATCGAGGAAGTTCTTTTTAATGAATATTGCACTGAATTTTTCTAGTTGCAAATTCAAAGGTTATTTTAAAAATTTTTTCCAAAATTTGCGCAAAAATTCTCACGTTATGAAAGTTGTATTAAAAAAAGTTAATTTTTAGATATGTAAAGTGGATGTTCGGCTTGCAGCCTCACTGGTAGGCTGAAAAAGCGGCACTCAGGTGGAAATTTATTGTCTGTCTCGTAGGCCAGTTTGAAGAGAAATTGCTTCTTTTTTTTATTATTCGGCTAAATTTGCATCTGCTTTTATTTGCTTCTCCGTGGTAAGCTGCAAGTACGAACTTGTCCCGAGCTTACTGAAAGGAAAGGCGATGATCGTATAGTTGAGAATTGATTCATAATCGACAAATCCCGATCGTTCATTTTAATACGGTATTCATGGTCTGTTTATGATAATGGGACGGAACATATATCCTCGTAAGCTTTTATTAAAAAATATTTATTGGTTTTCGTGATATTTTTTCTTTTTGGTTGAAAGATCTAGAATATCGTCTGAAATGAAAATGGCTGTGGGTATGGCTCTAGTCTCTTTTTTCTGAATGTCCTCTGCTTCTGTTTACAGAGGGATTTTCTCCATACACAATGTAGCCCAACAACGGATAGCGTTTCAAAAATATATTGAAACTGTAAGGATTAGCGTTAATTGACGCCAGAGATTTATTATAGAAGGCAACCGTGGTCTTTGGCCTTTTCCAGTACATTGAATTCAAAAAAGCGCACCGCTTCTTGGTTGTATTGTAGGCGCCGCACAAATAACTTCGATTTTAATGTCATAGGTCTATTAACTGATGGCGGTCGTCAAATCGCATTGCTTTTGCGCAAAAAGCACGATGTTATAAAATTGAATTAAGAAATGGATGATCTCGTTATCTTACGCTTGTCTCACTTTGACATTTATTTATTTCAGCATCATATTTGAGTGAAAAGAAATAGCTTTGTGGAAATGTTTCAGTATTTGAGTAAAAATAAAATGTTGAAAGGAAAATGCTTTTTGAATTGAAGTTGATAGCAATTGAGGCTTTTTTAAATTTTGCATGTGTTTATAGTTTTGGTTGGTTTTTGCTATAAATGATATAAACTTTTTTGATGTCAAAAAAATATTAGTATAAATAATCCTTATTGTGTAGTTGTATTCGAAGTACCGTGCTAAGCTTGCTCTTATAGCAATTTTAGAGGTTAGCCAAGATTGTGGCTTTCTAGAAATAAATTTCCGAGAGTGACTGACAACTGTTTTGCATTTTTCTTGCAACATGTCGTCAACTTGAGCTAAAAGTAGCCTTAATCATTTATTTTGCGCTACCTTCAAATCAGATTAAGAGGAAATTCGTAGAGAAATTGGTAGTTGAAACAGAATTACTCTCCTACTGATTCTAGTTTGCCACTGCAATCTTTTATGCATCCTTAAATGTTATATGTTATATATATATATATATATATATATATATATATATATATATATATATATATATATATATATATATATATATATTGTTATGTTTGTTGCTATGCACATGCTTGTTTGTTCGTTCGCTGTTCTGTGATTGCGGCTGTATATTTATTTCGCGATTTCAACACAAGTTGGAAAGCTTATCAGACGCAGATGCTCCTTCATGAACTTGAGCAACCGATAGCATTAATGTTTTCATTTATAAGAAGCCGTCACATTGATCATAAAATGAGTGAGCGATGCTATGACGTGGGCCTCGTTACTTTCCTTTTGAACCTCATTGTTATCCGCCTCATTTTCTTTTTGTTTTTTGAGTGCAGTGACGTCCTTCTGTTCGAAGAGTGATGCAGAGAAGGGAACTTAAAAGTTTGTGAGGTGGGAGGAGAGGGAAGGGGGGCGCTGATCGCGGAAGCAGACTGCAGGTCGCAGTTGTCGCCGTTCACCTCATCGCCCTGCAGTGGAAATAGAAAGCGATGTTGTTGCTGCGAATGTGAACTTTGCGCTAAGATTTTCCATTTGAATGCTTAGGTGAAAAGAAATGTCGAAAACGTTCACTTAGAAGGATGATGCAGGAGTTTCATGCATAAGGTGACCTCATTTCACGTTTTAGGAGAATGCAGTCTGAGGAGAAATTTGTCACTGCATCAAAGACGCTCCTTTAACACGTCATGACCATAAGCGCTCGTATGTCGTGTGTGCCGCGTGACTGTTTAGGCCTAAGTTGCTTCCATGTTTGTGTTCATTGGACAGTGGCTTCGAGCGTGTGCACTTCCAGGCAACCAGTGGTACATCGGTGACATACGACGCCACGAAAGGATTAGGTCGTTATTCGCCTACGCTTTCTGTACATCGACATTCGACTGGTTAGTCTTTCGGATTTGAAACAATCATGCTTTCAGTACGTACTATTTATGAGAGAGGAGGATGTTATAATCCAGAAATTTTTTCTGAAATGCTTTCAATTATGTGACAGCTTTGTCGCGACAGTTTCTAGCCGCTTTCTTTGACACATCGATCGCGAAGTGAGCAAGAGTTCACTTCATGCTGGTTTCTTCTTGAAGGCGGATGTAGTGGCAAGAATGATTTTGTCACTGGAATGGCATAGGCGATTGACAGTGTGATGCATCCTAAATCAGTGTTTTAATGTAATGTGTGGTTATTGTTCAAAGTGGTGCATAGCCATTTTTATGAGCTATTTCTGATTTGCTTCTAAGAGCAGTGTACATAACCCGAGATCCCTTCACAAGTGATTCATCGCTGATAGGGTACGTTGCAATTACTTTCATTCATTACACGTCCAGAGCTCCATTGTCTTGAGTGAAGCGGGCATTCGCGTTTGTGTGAATATTTGTTTATGCGCATGGCATGTTTTGTTTTGTATACTTGTGATTTGTGTCTCGATTTCTTCGTTACACGCGTGATTCCAGTATTGTTAAGCCTATGCTCAGTGAATAAGTGAATTGCCAACTCGTTATTTTTCGAAGTGACGGCTTCATGTTGGCATTTTTTGAAATGTTTCTACGAATAATTTCTTTGCTCTCATCTACGAAGTGTTACATTGAAGTATCCAGATAAGTAACAACAAGTATGCAAACAAAACAGGAACAGCGGCGCACTACTCAATTGCACAGACCTCAATTGCTTCAGAACTTTGCTGCCGTTTCTTCGCATGTGCTTCTTTCTGCCATCAGTATTGTTGATGCAGCATGGGATGGATTTCCTCGACCTTATTTGTTTTCGATGGTAGCGTCGATTTCGATGTTGTTTTGTTTGCATTGGTGTAGTTATCAACTGCCTCGTTAGTGACTATGAAAAACTCTTTGGAGGCGAAACTTGTGATTTCCAGTTGTTTTTTTTTTCAAAGACATCTGATTTTGCATTTGCTGTCCCTGCTGCATAAGCGACCCGACAGTTATGTTTATTTGGGACTGTTGGTGCTCCCTTCGCATCCGGCTAGCGTCTTGATTCTAAGCTGCTTGCTTTTTTGTATCATATGATCTTCATTTGTTAGCAACATTTCTGATTTGAACATCATAACGAGGATATTCGGTACAGGAGGTTCGTAGAAGGTAATACGCTTAAGCGTCTCTGGGTTTTGAAGAGGTTGTGTGAGAGAACAACGAGTGAACTGCACTCATAGCATTGATACTGTATTAGTTGAGTTATTGTTTCTTCTTTTCCAAAATAATAGTATTAATGTTGTTTGATATTATTATTATACGCGCAGTCATAAAAGACTTCGCAGTATTGGTGAAGAGCTAAGCTACTAAAACGATTTGTTTTTTATTGAGCGTCGTGGGTTTGGCTGATTTTTGCTGTTGCAAATATATTCTTTCGCTTGCAGTTTATAAGTGAAGTGTAGGATTTGAACGCGATCAACCGTTCATTTCTGTATGTGATGCTGAAACTTTGCGCTACAGAAGAATCTGTTGACGTGTTCGCAAGCATTTGATTAAGCGTCTTTCATCAATAAAATGTGCATAGATTAACGCGCTAAAAGCTCTTTAAAACTGGTACTTACGAGGTTCGGCTGCTATTTTTTGCAGACCCTCTACGTCCTTCAATGGAGCCGTAATTTTTTTGTTCTTCTTTAGGGGGTACTGAAATGAGACTTATCTCCGCTATTAGTTGATGCTTAGACTCTACTGTGACTGAGTCTTGTAAACGAAAGTTTCGATGATAGGTGATTGTTTTTTGGGTGCCACGAACCATAGGATATTTGGAATAGTTAAGAGGAGTTGGCATATGATGGCGGTTGTTTCCTCGTTGATGGGACGTGTTGCTAACGTGCAGTTGCACGTGAGTGCACAACGCATTGAGCGGCGCACTGCTTTGCTCGTTGTGAAAGCAATTAGCCCCCGATTGATTTATTTGCCGAACGACACACTAACACTCAGCACCCCCTTCACATAATACTTTTGCTTTACTGTGGCTTGACGCATTCGCCGCACGTTTTTCGCGTAATGCTTTTCCTGAAGTTCTGATCGAGCTTAACCCTTGAAGTTTAATGTTTGGCCAATTCACTGCTTCATTGTTAACTCAACCAATAGCGACCGCGAATATCACGGCCGTTCTATGGACTATTCTGTGGTTACATTGTAGTTCGGTATGCAGCTAATTCGTGGTTACATCGTGATCAGGTTTTCTCAAACGAAATTCATTTCCTCAGGAATGATATAGTTTGCGCCGTAGCTTGCTTTATGTGCTCTTTCTTTTTTCTCAGCGCCAGATCTAATTTCATTAATGAGCTTCGGACGATGCTGAACGTTATCGCAGTGCATCTTTGATTATTTCTGCTTTTCTGAGGAAGTGAAGACGAGTAGAATAAGGAACCAGACAGGGAGGAAGTCATCACTTTTTGCTGAAAGTTGATATCTGTATGCATAGCAGTTAGCAAAGAAATCAATTTGTGTGGTTGAGGAAATGCTTTGTTTATGTCCTTCCCCTTAGAAGCTCCGACTTCGAGGCCTTTCGCCTATAGAACTGCATTTAACCTATTTTAAGTAAATTTTCTTCCATTGTGTTTTCCGTCAAAGGTTTTTGTTTAAGGAAAAAACTGAGCCATTAGCGTAAGCCTATATCCTTTAATTTTTTTATTTGCTGATGTAATACCGTCTTATTTTTGGGCTAGCAGGCTGACATAGTGTAGCGGAAAGTTCAAAGTTGCTTGTGTTCAAATGCGTTCGTGAGTATAGTGAACTCTGAGAGCGCAATATGGGGGCTGCACGTGTTAGATGCTTGAAAGGGCTTCATGATCTTGGATAGGCAATTCTAGTGGTTGCGATAGTTTGAGTGGGTTAAGTGATGAAAATATCCTTTGTATATTTGATGTGTTAGAGTGACTACGCTGGTGATGCTGATTTAAAGGGCTGTCATTATTTGGGTGGCATTTATTATTGACACTTTGTGCACTGCTTTGTGGTATTTATGTGATTCAGTGATTCTTTTGTCGTAATGCTCGGTGATGTACGCTGTGAAGTTTTTGTGACAAAATTCGTTCGACGTATTTTATTACTTTGTGGCCGAGGGTCCAACGGTTCATTCGCTTTGATGTCACATCGATGCCAGCTAGCTGTCACCACTATCAATGTTGCAATGCACCTTTCATTTCTTCTATCTTGCTTGCACTCACCTTCGATGAGAGCGAGTCCGAATCCGAACGTGCATCGATTATGAAAGATTGCAGCGTTATATGTCACCAAACCTATGTACTGTTATTTGCACCTATTATTTTCATTCACCAATGCAAGAAGCATATGTATTTGCCCAGGTCTTTTTGATCTCAGTTACAATATTTCCGAAGATAGCCCACCACTCGCTGTGCCTCAGGTAGTGCTGCTTTTTGGTCAGGATGTTATTGTTTTTCTTTCTATTATAAGTGCTTGGTTGGCGTTTGTGTGGGACTATATCTAGGCATTCCATTGGGAGGTTTGATATTCGGTGATCGGGTATTTGTGGATGTGATATCCGATTAAAAGGTGCGCAATCGTTTTTACAGTGTGCATTATGGTGCACCATTTCATTGCTATTATTGCGAGTGCGGGTAATGCGTCGAATGACGGCGTTTTATCTACTTGTTGACGTCAGCTTGTCTGCTTTGTGTTATTACATTTATACATTGGCTCTGGGTGACAATAGAAGCGGCTTATCTGCGTGTTTTGTGATTAACTCTGTCGTGAGTGGGTATGCTCGTGACTAAGCAGGTAAGATTGGAAGCACACGCCAATTACTAAGTACACTTTCAGGGCTTCAGGTGATCATCACCTTATTTGCGCTGTCTATGTGGAAGGGTGACCACAGCGATGCATTCGGCGTGGAGAGCGAAGCGCGTTGACTCTGGTTTATTAAACAGAAGCTGCTTTTTCCAAGTGATTCTCGTCCTGGTCATTAGTGTTCATGGTTGGTCGTTCGTGCATCCTTCTCCACAAGGCATTTTTATAGTGCAAATTGCAACTCCTCTTTTCAATGCTTTCCCTCACTTTTCCAACTCACATAGGTTTTTGTTAGTTGAGGTGGATTGAACACGCGAATGCAGCTGCTTTTTTCTTTTCTTTCTCTTCTTTTTAACGTTTTTACTTCTCTGCTAGTTGTGTGATGTTTTACATCGATTTGCTCTGTTATGCAATTATGTGGTCCTTTATTTATTTTTTTTTAAAACAAAGTATGGAAGAGATTGTTCAGAGTGTTTGCTTTCTCAAGCCTCTAAGTGCGAGTTGTCTCTCTAACAGTTGAAGTTTAATACAGTTGTATTATTGTGCATTAAAGAAATGCGTGGACTAATAAATAAGCTTATACTTTGGCTAATGCCTTGCACTTCATAGCCTCACCGTTACATTTATTATTTTGCTTGCAACGCGGTTGATATGAAGTAGACTTCGTAAATTGTTATTCGGCGTGTTTGCAGTTTTACGTGCAGAGGTCAGGGGTTTTGCATATGATTGAGAGCGCAAAAGAGGTGGATTTGCTGCGCCATCAAACCTTCATCAACTATCGTCGTCGAGGAGCTGTGCGAATTTCGAACTGTGTTGCCGATGATTGTGCGCTTCGAATTGGTTGATACCTCACGATGGCGAAATCAGTACTTTCTACAGTTTGATTCATTGTTACCGTGATTGATATTTGTGCGCCGGTGCGAACGAATTCATTAAATTACGGTTCTGCAGCAGTCGATAGGCTTCGTTGAATTCTTGCGATTATATGACAAACTCGAATGGAGTCACACTTGAACAACGCGAGATCTAGCCAACCTGCACAGTTTCCTTCTCTTTTCTGCTCTATCCTGAAGCACTATGACCGACCGCAATCAATGTCTTTGTGAAGTGGTGCCACCGCACTGCGCATGTTTCGAGCATCTTGGTGGACCTGAAAAGGTCAGTGGTTAGCCATGGCAGACAATGTCCGACAGTGACTCAAACTTGCTCCTCATATTCCATTCATCCGCTCAGCTTTAGGTGATCTGTAATTGCTTGGTGTGCTGGCGAGCACAGACTATTGAAAATTTAGAATATTGTCCATCGAAACAAAATCGATTATAGCGCGACGAACGAATAAAAGCTCTGATCTCGAGTAGATATGCTATAATTTTTCGAACGTTCGCTCTGCCATGGTACGGATGCCTCTTGTTGCAGAGCAGAGACTATTAGTTCGGGGTTAAGTGTGCCGACTTCCACCTGAGTAAAGATATAACTGTTCGCTGCATTGGACGTTCTTGGAGTCAACCGGCCTACCGGTCGATTATCTTAGTAAACGGCATGTTCAGCGTATTGCTGTTTCCTCTTCCAAGGCATAGGGCCACTGCGTTATAATCAGATTATCTTTCATTATATTATCAACTCATTGAAAGGATTGCAATTTTCTAGTTCATTGTTTTTGGATTTTCTGTGAATTTTTTGTCGTCTTTTCAGCGATTTCATTGATAGTTCTGTATACTGCAAACTGCTTTATGGATAAAGAGTGAAATTAGCATAATTCCTGTAGTGAATAATGCCCCTTTAAAATTTATCCGGAGAGGTATTTATATGTGAAATGAATCGATAGTTGTTCCATATTCGTCTGTGCAGTTCTTCTTTTTCCTTCATGAATTCCATTTTCGACGTTCCTCGCTCTCTTCAGATTTTGGTTTCCTCATCGCTTATTCCTCTTACATCCGAACAACTTTCCTCGAATGTAGATATCTTTGCATTTATAAGATCTAAAAATTGTTTCATAAAACATGAGGTAGTGAGCTATGTACGGCGAGGCATATATGAAAAGAAATCTCTTTAGGGACTTGCTCACAAAGTTGAGGGAAACTGAAACTGACAGAAACCTCTCAAGAGGGTCTGTATCGATTCTCAGCTTTCCTCGTTTGATTTACTATATGCGGGATGCCTCCATATTCCGCTTAGACATCTGCTTCATATTTGGCAGTGCTGTTGAGCTGTAAACATATTGAAAATTTTGAGTGATTTTACGATATATGCAATACCTCAATTTTGTAAGAACATTCACTTGCTGCATCCCATGCGTCTCTTTTATCAGAGCTGACGAGCGTCTTCTTTTGAATCCTTTGTTTAAGAATTGACTATGTGTGGTATTTTTCTCAGCAGATGGCTGCCAACGTTTTTATCTACTTCCCCTTTCAGCCATCGTTACTGTGCGCTTCGCTAAGACTAGGAAGACGAACAATTGGTTGTTGACGGCGCAAATGTATGTGCACTATTTAGCGCGAATCGCGGCTTCCGTTCACAGGTCTGCCAAATGAGGCGAATGCCGTCTAGTTGTAGCCAGCGTACGGACGAGCGCGTTTCGGCGGCTCAATATTTCGTTGCGAACATCAACGCCGTAGCACCGGGTCCCCTTGATACCCCGCCTTTTGAGGTATCGAACAGTCCCCATCCTATTCGCCATCTCCGAACCCCTCACAGCTGCTGTGTTCGACCACGCGATCGGTGACTGCGGTCAGCATCTGTTCCGCAAAACGAACGCTGTGCACGGTGCCCCCAAAGAGCACTAAGTGCTCGTTACTGGTCGCGGTTTTGGCGAGGAGGCGCATCCGGTAACTATCCTTTCACCTCATGGCTCTTCGATGCGTCAAACAGGTGAGCGCAGCATGTGAACGAACGAATCATTGGAATCGAAAGATTCAGCGCTCACTCATAGATTGCTTTTTCTTCTTTCTTTAGGCTTATGCTGTAGAAACGATGACTTTTTGTTATTATTTCGAGTTTTTCCTCGAGTCGTTTCATAGATAACTTCCAAGGAAGTGTTATTCGAACGCTGAGGTTCTTCCTTAAATTCGCTGTTGTCACGTGCAATGTTCATGTCCTCGCACGCTCGCTTTGTTGAAGTAACCAAGCATATGTTACACAATTGATTCCACAGCGTTGGCCATTCCAACTTTGTTGTACGTGTAATGCACGCTTGCAAATTAAAACATCTTTTAGGACTTGTAAGTGGGAATATGCATTGAACTCATTAAACGCCGAAACACCCTATCCTTCTAGGTTTGATTACTATCGCTGTTTTAATGTGAGCATCACTCAGAAACGTCGTAATTTGCTTCCACTATCTCTCTAATGATACGTTCGTTATCAGCAAATATTTAAACAGCTTGTTTATTCGACCGGTAAGTAAAGGATTTCTATTCGATATTATTTCCTCTAAGTGATATAGTAACTGCTGCCGATATTAATTAAATTTTTTTCATTTACCAATTTAAATTTATCGTCTGGCACTATTTGTCATCATATTATATTCCTCCTCCTTCAGAGTGGATCAAATTATCCATCAAACTTCAGAGATTTAAAGAGTTAAAAATTCATCATGTTTTATATCTCACTGAGCATTCTTCTACTACCTTTGTTCGTAAATATGTCTTTAATCTTATATAAAACCTCAATCACTCGACGCTCTCATAATCTAGGAGGGCGAAAACACTACAGGCATTAGTGGAAACACTTTGCCTTAGCAAGCAGCAACTATGGGTTTTTCAAAGAATTTCCTTAAAAAATTTGAAAAAAGGTGAAATTTTTTCGGCAGCTCACTGCGACGAGATTCGATGCTCGGAAGCGATGTCTGCAATTCAGCAAATTTATCTTTTCAAGTAAAAACGGCATTTTAAAAGGAAGAAGCTTGACAAGAGGTGTACATAGTGTGTTCTCCCGCGCGGGAAAAAAAGAAAACAAAGCGAAGCCTGTTGATGCAGCCAAAATAAAAATTCATTTGCAATGCCTCGCCCTTTGAGCATATTAAACTATCTCTGTGAAGGCCTCCCACGATCCCCTCTTATCGCATTTCATCATCACTTCTTATGCGAAAATATCCTCCCCCGATGAATAAATATTCTCTAAATCCCTGTCTATTTTAAGGAAAAAAAGAAGGTGCATTATTGAGATATGAGTGAACGTTTGGTTGATGATCATGATAGGTTTATCGTGAATAATCATGATATTGTAGAAGATAAGAGACTGCTCAGGCGAACGAGAAAATATAAAAGAAGCAGTAATGAAAAACTGCATTAATGTCGAACAGATTCGACAGTGATCAAAAAGACAAGTGTAGAGAATATTTAATGAGGAGCAAGAAAAACGAAGTGAAAAGACGAGAAGCAATAAGAAGTCAATAAAGAGAAGATATTAAGATGCGAACTCAATGAATAACGTTGCGATTATGTTCTTACTTGTTTCTTAGCGCGTTAAATTTCATCAAATAAACATATATATATATATATATATATATATATATATATATATATATATATATATATATATATATATATATATATATATATATATATATATATATATATATATTTCCAGTTTCCCCGCAATTTGCATTCTCTGTGATTCTCCTTCTTTATTTTTTTACTCGTTGACTTCCTATGGACTGTATGCATTTACTTGTGCCCATTTCCGTTACACCGTCATGATCATTTGTCTTGTTAACTCGCCGTTGTAGTTGCAAATAAGCGTCCGTTCAACATGTATTTCCTACAGTGATAGTAAGACGACGTTCATTCGGAAGTGGTTTCAAAAATTTAGAAAAAAAAGACTGATTGGTTGTGATGATTAAGCGACCGGTTCAAACACTACTTCCACTTTTACACCAAGTTCAATCGATACCACTTTTCTTTTTTCTTTCAACCGCGTTTTACATATAAGTTTTGACCCATAGAGCAAATACACCAAAAATCAGGTAGCTGTTATTATTTTTTGCCTTTATTCTGTAATGGATTATTCAATTGAAATCTACCGAATGGATCGTCATCTAGCAGAGAAATCGTAAAGCGCTTAGCGGAATTTCCTTTTGGGATATGCAGCATCTAGGCCACAGTTGAACAATAGCAAAAGGAGATGCTTGTTCGCCGTAGTTTTCCGAAATGCTCATCTTTGGAATCTCTTTTCAAGCATAATGATTGTTTTCTTAGAAATATTTTCATGTACACTCATGACGGATTTCCAGATATGTTTCGGTATTGACTTCAGGGCTCGCATTCACCTAAAAAAAAATCATGGATCAGTCTGAACGCAATTTTTTGAACCAACTTCGGTCAAGACCGCGTCCATTAGATTTCGCACCTCTGGGTCTCCTTTGAGGTGTCGTGAAAACACTCAGCATTCATGTAATGGCATGACATGTGAATATTTAGTTTCGCTTCAAAGGTGCTGACTAAGTTAAGCTCAGATCGCATGCGAAAAGCTGATAATAGCATAGCCAGTTCTTAATTGGACGATGCACTCAGGCAGATGGCGTGGTTCTTTCGTTATATCATAATACTGAATGTACGGGTGTTTTTTGAAATGGATCGTTTATTCATAACTCTAAAGTAACACAGGAAGGGAAAAATGGTGGCAATTAGATGCGAATGAAGTCGTCGCATGTGCCATCTAGAAGAAAGCCACGGCGCACTGCACCATGCGAAACAGAATCTTGATAATGGGCGTGCTGACGCGTTACATAATGAACAAGCCGCGGGTGCGATACCGTTAAAAGACGTGTGCACCAGTTGAATGCTGTTGCTTACTGCCAGGCGTATCCGCTATATCCGTTGGTGTTGCTAATGCTATGAGCGGATTGCACTCAGATTTGTGGTGCTGACCTACGCACTCATTGTGTATCACTACTTGGGATGCGCATTCATTCTCGCTGACATCGTTTTTTTAAGAGAGCGCTCCTTGTGGATCATTCCGGCTATTAAAAAACTCCCATAACAAATCACTCCTCTTCCCTTCCCTCTACCTCTCCTCCCTCTCACCTTGTCACCAAGCAACTTCCATACTTCCGACTGTTCCTTTGTTGTTCTGCTTACTTTGACGCGCAGATGAAAGTTTATTGACCCACTTGAAGTTTGCATGAAACAGACAATTGATAAAATCTCCTAAATGAATTCGCAAATCAGGAACTTAATTTCCATTGTAATGCGAACCACAGGTCTGGATGGAATGACGTGAGGAGGCATAGTCGCTCAGACATGAAACTGTGTGTGGTTTTGATGATGAAGACTATTTGGACTTTTTCCACTTCCTTCGCAACATAAGCATCGAAATGATCCGAAATTATGCTTTAACTATTCGAACGACCTTTTCAGTGGTGTTGGTTGAGATACGCTACACTAAGCATTTATTCAAGCTACAGTAAAAATGAAATTTGCAAGTTTTCCCTTTATATTCTTTGGCACTTCACAGTCTCAAGAAGCTTTTAAGAGAGAGAGGAAGGATTAAAGATAATGGAGAAGTGTAAAGGACTGACTCAATAAAAAAATGCATTTCAATGCTAGAAACCGACATACTGGTCTCGGTCACAGGTCGTTCAGTAGAAAACTATCTCACCGCCTCATAATAACACTTGCTTTGTGTTGCATCTGGCATACTTCTCACCAGCTTCTTCGTCGGGATTATGCTCCCCAAATCATCTCATCGCTTTGCCACACCTCCCTTCCCACTACCTTGTAGGTTATTGTTTCCATTCTTCAGTCGTCGAATTAAAGAGCAATCTGCTTCAAAGTGAAACCGACTAAGTTAGTAGAACTACGAATAAATGTTCCTTGTACACTACTTGTGTCAATTAACTTCTTGAGAGAGTGAGCATTTTAGGGAAAGTTGCAATGGCAGTTTGTTATGGGAGTTTTTTAATAGCCGGAATGATCCACAAGGAGCGCTCTCTTAAAAAAACGATGTCAGCGAGAATGAATGCGCATCCCAAGTAGTGATACACAATGAGTGCGTAGGTCAGCACCACAAATCTGAGTGCAATCCGCTCATAGCATTAGCAACACCAACGGATATAGCGGATACGCCTGGCAGTAAGCAACAGCATTCAACTGGTGCACACGTCTTTTAACGGTATCGCACCCGCGGCTTGTTCATTATGTAACGCGTCAGCACGCCCATTATCAAGATTCTGTTTCGCATGGTGCAGTGCGCCGTGGCTTTCTTCTAGATGGCACATGCGACGACTTCATTCGCATCTAATTGCCACCATTTTTCCCTTCCTGTGTTACTTTAGAGTTATGAATAAACGATCCATTTCAAAAAACACCCGTACATTCAGTATTATGATATAACGAAAGAACCACGCCATCTGCCTGAGTGCATCGTCCAATTAAGAACTGGCTATGCTATTATCAGCTTTTCGCATGCGATCTGAGCTTAACTTAGTCAGCACCTTTGAAGCGAAACTAAATATTCACATGTCATGCCATTACATGAATGCTGAGTGTTTTCACGACACCTCAAAGGAGACCCAGAGGTGCGAAATCTAATGGACGCGGTCTTGACCGAAGTTGGTTCAAAAAATTGCGTTCAGACTGATCCATGATTTTTTTTTAGGTGAATGCGAGCCCTGAAGTCAATACCGAAACATATCTGGAAATCCGTCATGAGTGTACATGAAAATATTTCTAAGAAAACAATCATTATGCTTGAAAAGAGATTCCAAAGATGAGCATTTCGGAAAACTACGGCGAACAAGCATCTCCTTTTGCTATTGTTCAACTGTGGCCTAGATGCTGCATATCCCAAAAGGAAATTCCGCTAAGCGCTTTACGATTTCTCTGCTAGATGACGATCCATTCGGTAGATTTCAATTGAATAATCCATTACAGAATAAAGGCAAAAAATAATAACAGCTACCTGATTTTTGGTGTATTTGCTCTATGGGTCAAAACTTATATGTAAAACGCGGTTGAAAGAAAAAAGAAAAGTGGTATCGATTGAACTTGGTGTAAAAGTGAAAGTAGTGTTTGAACCGGTCGCTTAATCATCACAACCAATCAGTCTTTTTTTTCTAAATTTTTGAAACCACTTCCGAATGAACGTCGTCTTACTATCACTGTAGGAAATACATGTTGAACGGACGCTTATTTGCAACTACAACGGCGAGTTAACAAGACAAATGATCATGACGGTGTAACGGAAATGGGCACAAGTAAATGCATACAGTCCATAGGAAGTCAACGAGTAAAAAAATAAAGAAGGAGAATCACAGAGAATGCAAATTGCGGGGAAACTGGATATATATATATATATATATATATATATATATATATATATATATATATATATATATATATATATATATATATATATATATATATATATATATATATATATATATATATATGTTTATTTGATGAAATTTAACGCGCTAAGAAACAAGTAAGAACATAATCGCAACGTTATTCATTGAGTTCGCATCTTAATATCTTCTCTTTATTGACTTCTTATTGCTTCTCGTCTTTTCACTTCGTTTTTCTTGCTCCTCATTAAATATTCTCTACACTTGTCTTTTTGATCACTGTCGAATCTGTTCGACATTAATGCAGTTTTTCATTACTGCTTCTTTTATATTTTCTCGTTCGCCTGAGCAGTCTCTTATCTTCTACAATATCATGATTATTCACGATAAACCTATCATGATCATCAACCAAACGTTCACTCATATCTCAATAATGCACCTTCTTTTTTTCCTTAAAATAGACAGGGATTTAGAGAATATTTATTCATCGGGGGAGGATATTTTCGCATAAGAAGTGATGATGAAATGCGATAAGAGGGGATCGTGGGAGGCCTTCACAGAGATAGTTTAATATGCTCAAAGGGCGAGGCATTGCAAATGAATTTTTATTTTGGCTGCATCAACAGGCTTCGCTTTGTTTTCTTTTTTTCCCGCGCGGGAGGACACACTGTGTACACCTCTTGTCAAGCTTCCTTTTTTGCTCCTTTTCAATACCTTATCCCCTCTGTACAGGAGCTTTTCCTCGCGTATGGCTTTAATTATGTAATCTTCACATTTTATGTTAATATCTCGCTTCCTCCTTTTTTCTCTGTCTCCTTTCGTCTTGAAAACTTTTGCGTCTCATGATTCTCCCTGCGTACACGGAAATCGACCGTCTTTTATATCTCTAGAAGCGATCACTGTTCTCTGCCGCTTTTCCGCGAATGTTTTTCATTTTTTCTTTTCTGTCTTGTTCTCTTCATATATATTTTGCCCTTCGCCTCTTTTTGTCACTCTCCTTCTTCGTTTTCTTCATTTTTCGCGATTTTTTATTCCTCTTATCTTATGCATGTTTTGGATCCCTGGTTCTCACAAATTAGCGCTAAACGGCTTGAAATAAAAGTACAAAAATCATATTCATAATTAGTGAATGATTTATTTGGGATAAATTAAAGGAATTATTCTTTGTTTCGCTTTAATGAAAATTAATTCAGCAATAATTTCTGTGTGCTTTCTGAGATAATTAAGTGGGCATTGGAATCATTGGTCTGAGCTGAGAGTGCTGATTAGTTGAGAATTGAAGATGGGCGGAGGTGGAGGGGGGGGGGGTGTGATTAGTAATAGCACGGTCGCGAAAGTTGAAGAGAATATAGGACTTTATGAGAAGAAAAGGAGAAAAAAGTGAAGGAAATTTTTCACATAATCTTACACTCAGACTTTCAAAAGTTGCTATTTTATAACTTCAGCGACATCAAGCAGTTTTGCTTTTATTCGGGAATGGGGAAATTGTCGTCTCTCAAGTTTTGCGCATATTCAACATCCCATCACTTTCTTTCTATACGACGGAATTTGATGCAACACTTATCAAAGAGAAAAAAGTGAAGACGGAAACTATTCCTTGAGCTCTTCATTCTCGCCACAACTATTCACAATTCTCGCCAAAAAATGTCACTATAACAACTTTTTTAATTAGGCACACCGACAACGATTTTCAATGTTAATATTTTAGCCAAGAATTTAAACACGTTGGTCTTCGCTTATATGACGACAGCGGCGATATGTGATTTAAAAATGTGAAGTCAAGGTTTACTGAAAAACTGTTTATCGTCAGATCTGATCTCGAGAAACGTTTTCTCACACCTTCGCTGGAAGTATTTAGCAGCTGCTGCCAATATATGTTTATGAATGCGACTGATGCACTGAGAGGAAGAACAGTGATTCTAGTTGAATGAGAGTCACTGTCCTTTCGAAGAACAGCTTCTTGAGGGCATGAGGATGAAATAACTTGCATTCGGGTTGAACGCACCTCCACCTTCGAAATAAAATACGAATTAGGCAAAAAGTGTGGGTCGTGCACTCACCTTTTTCCTATTCAGAAATGAATCAATTTAAGGCGCACGAAGAATGGATGGCTATCCGGCTCTCGTCTTTCCCGACAGCCGGTCTCAGCGCACTTTCGAAGAATTTCACCTCCTCGTTTCATACCTTCTTCAGGTTCCTCCGTAAGTTTTGCTCTCGTCTATGAAACTTTCTGTCTTTTTCAGGTCATCTTCTTATTAAATACTGTGAATGTTCTTTTGTGCATTTACTATGCGTATCATAGCAAGACCAATCATATCCGCAGGTGCATGTGTGTACGTGTTTGCGTGCTTCTATGCGTAGGCATTTCTTTCATGGCCGCGGTTATATGTGTATATACATGAATGTGCGTGCGCCCATGTGTATGTGGTGTGCACATGTGTGTTATGCGTATGTATATGTTTGTGCTTCTTTCTGTTCATCAATCTCATGCTGCAACCATTAAAGTGAGAGGCATGGAATTTGATAGGTGTAATGTATACGATACATTAGCATCTGACACAGTCTTTCACCACGACGGGGCAAATTCGAAAATTGCAGATTGTTTGAAGTAGGAAAAACTCTATACAT
Organism: Ascaris suum; assembly: GCA_013433145.1. Lineage (NCBI taxonomy): Eukaryota > Metazoa > Nematoda > Chromadorea > Rhabditida > Ascarididae > Ascaris > Ascaris suum. Next base: position 8,054,797 of record CM024182.1, on the reverse strand, counting down.
ATTCTGCATCAATATATATATATATATATATATATATATATATATATATATATATATATATATATATATATATATATATATATATATATATATATATATATATATATATATATATATATATTATTATTTATATTATATTATTTTATTTATTTATTTATTTATTTATTTATTTATTTATTCATTTTATTTTATTTTGTTTATATTTATTTATATTCATATTACATTTTAAACAAATTGTCGTGCAGAAAATGTGAGCATTCTAAAGCAGACAAGTAGTGATGGCTGTATATTAATAAAGCAGTTAGGTGCATTAGATTTTGAAATGCAGCAAAAATATCGCAGTGTGCATTATGGCCACCTCTAAGCTTGAAAGCGTTTCACCTGTTCACCTAGCTGTCTACTTCAGCTTCATTTTTACGGCGTTAATTTTATGCTTGCTGACCCCTGCAGTAGATTATTTAGATATCCACTAATCTTTTTATTTTCTGATTGAGGTCAATGAAATGCTTCGGAAATTTTCAAGTATAGTTTAGTGAAGCGAATCGAGGATTCTGCTGAGGCAGTTTTGCCCGCAGCAATAGAATATTTGCGACGTTTTCCATAGGACGGCCGTAGCTCTTGCGATAAATTTCACTCATGTTTCCGGTTTTTTTTCAAATATTTTTCGATATCTGCGGCACTTATGCCTACCCTTCAGCTTGCAACATTACATTAATAGACCAAAACAATTTTTTCCCCATTATTGGTAGCAGGGAGATGACGAGGAGAGGAGGGTAGGGAGCTGATGGGAACGTGGACTCAAATTCTTGTTTACTTTCAGGTGGAATTCACCCTTTCGTTGTTGTGCAGCTCTCTGTTCATTTCATCATCCTCAATATTGCAACTTTACAGTTCCACCAAATCTGGACGAACCTTCCCATAAATTGAAGCTGTCGGACGTTGCAACAGATATCTCATGTTCGGCCAACGGACAATTGCTAGAAGAGGGTCGCGCAAAACGCGGTATTATTCTGGCACCTGGTGGCAAATCGGTGAGTATGCAAACATCTCTTTGATTCATCCAGTACAAATGTTTTTGTAGCCACATCATTAAGAATATCGATTCACCCGATTTGTTTACTACTAGAATCCTCTGTTAGCCATATGGAGCCAAAATAGTGGAAAGGTGAAGACGAAACAATATCTTCAAACTGAATAAATTTTTGTTAATATAAAAACTGAAATATACGATGGGAGATGTCGAATTATTGCTTATGTGACAGTGTATTGTTGATAACTCAATGATGAGTTGTTTTCACATGACTAATTGCCACCGAAATAGCAGTGGTTGTTTAGTGCGGGGAATGTGTTCCTTACGCGATTCACATCTGAAATTGAACTATTCTATTGTTTTTCTCGCCGACGTTTTTGTCGACATTATTTTTGCCTAAAAATATTTCGCTGCCTTTCACATCGACCGTTTTATGTAAAATGCATCTTTTTCACTTCGCTCTACCTGCATCGCCACCAACGAGATGCACTTCGTTCTTTACATAATATTTTTTGATGCTTTCATTCGCTTCCCCTCAAAGATTGCATAAATTCTATGAGCCCTTTCGACCACGTTTGACCGAACTTCGAGGTGGCGCTCCAGCACAAGTGACAACAAAGCTCCGAATTTTCGTTCGTATATATATAATTGACGACTCATGAAAATGTTGTCGTAAATTGCAAGGTTGCACATGGCTAGAAACTCGATCTTCTTTATGTGATTAAACGGGGAGAATTTTCTGCACGCTTCTTTTCTACCTGTGCTGTTGTAACCGCTCTGCATATAGAAGTCATATAATTTAGATCACTTCATTCTACGGAAAAGATGAGTGTCGTGCCATCAATCAAGCCGGCAATCATGTTTAAATGGACAGTAAGCGCTTTTCTTTCAAGAACATTTCCCATACGAGTTGCTTGGAATTTTCATATTTCTGTGGCTTTCAAACGAAATAAATTTGAGGAGGATATGAAGTTTGAGAAGCAAGAAACCAACGTTTTTGGCATAAATAACAAAATCCTTTGGCAGTAATTCATTACCATTATTGAAACTACTCAACTTCAGGACTGCCAACAAACAACGCCCAACTATTCCACTGTTAGCATTAAAAAATTTATTGCCAATTATTAAATCACTGCAAAAATTTTTCGGGAAATTGAAACGAAAATTTTTGCTTGCACTAAAAGTGAAAGTAACTCGTGATTGGCAAATGATCGGCAGAGGAGATCGCATTGTGCTTGAATGCTAGGTGGCATATTTATTTATTTACATGTTTATTTATTTGCTCGCTTGTTAATTTGACTGCACATTCATTTGTTTACTTGTTTCTGCAGTTACTAACCATCGGTATAAAGGAATATTTTTGCAGCGGGTATAAAGGAATAAAAATTACGTTAAATAGGTGAAATAGAGAATATAAATATGGGCAAAGTAAAAAGAACCTTATCTTGAAGCGTAGAAAATAATAGCATCTTATCAGAAGTTTTCCATCGAGTGATTAATGAGGGATCAGCAAAAAAAACGAACATTTGGAGCACTTTCAAGCATGCGGCAGGTTACTGGAATAAGAGAACAATTTCTGAGTGGACTGCCTCATTTTGTGGAATAAACCCGAATATCTGGCCCTCATAATAGCATACAGATGGACACACTGGGTGTACATGAGGTTGCGTGACGGCCGTGAACGTCCACAACTTTGAGGGCACTATTTTCTATGCGAAGTTTTTAATCTGAAGCATGAAAATTTCAGGTAGTGCGACGAATTCGATTGTCCCGCCGCCGGGTGCTGGTTACGCGTTGAATTCGCGCTTCGGTTCAAATGCTTCTGAGCCATCAGCAGGGCGTGACGTGAAAGAGCGTGTGTTCTTTTCACCGTCACAGTTAAGTGGTTTGCTGGAGGTGGAGCCATTAACATTTACTTGCTGTGCCGCATCAGAACTTGTAGAAGTGGAAAACCTGGATGCAGGTGAGCACCTGATGTTTGTTTTTATGTGTTATAAGAACCCTGCAGAAAACAAGGGCAAGTGTTAACGAACTGTTGCCTGCAAAAAAGCAACGTCACTGTTTGATGGTTGATAAGACGACCATAGCTTAGAGTTACGTTCGCATGGCTACGGTGCTGCTGTTGATGATGATCATAATGCCCAAATTGCTTAGCTGCTTTTCATTTTTTGCTAAAGTGGTCAGTGTTCGGCTGCATTCCACTGTCTGGCTTAATGTCATGTTGCGGCAGGAATGTTCATCTTAAGGTACAATAACAACGATTAGCTCATCGAATACCCCAGTGGTTCATGTAACGTCGAAGGGACCCATGGTCATGAAAACAGCGAACGCCTCTGATTTGTTACGCTTACGGCTACTTCTGTGATCATTGTGCATTCCGTTCGTTATTGTATAAACGTTATGCATAATTTTTCTTGTCAGAAAATCTTTTGCGAGAAGTTTCGAATTTTTTTCTGACGACACAGGTGGCCGATGGATTGGCATAGACGAGCCATAAGTCAAGAGAGCTATAATTATATGCTCACTTATGGCACATCATGTTCTGAATAGGTTCTTTGCCTATGTTGCTCTGCGAAAGATTTTCATTTATAGGGCGACGTATCAGTTTTCAAGTTTCATTGAAAACAAGTTTGTGTAACTTTTACCCTCAAGCTAACAACTAGTGGTAAGGTTCTGATTCTTAGTGCTGATAGCTCTTTCGGGATAGCGTTGCAACATTTACATTGAATGATTTTTGATGCTGTTGGGATTGAACGGAATTTGCAAAAACGCATTTTCAGCTGCATTGATTTCTTTCTGTTGTTTCTGATTTTCAGTTCTTTGGCTCATTTGAGAATGCAAAGTTTTCAAGCACAGGACAATATGCAACAATTTTTGTTATCACATCTATAACCTGCTTAACGAGTGGTTGCTTTCCCCTCCTTTAATATTGTTGTTTTTTGTCGTCTATTTTGTTATGGTAACTGCAGTTTAAAATGATGTTTAACTGATTGAATATTTTCAGTCGGAGACCGATCTGGATACGTTTTTAAAGGCAGATATGCAGGGTTTAAGCGCCCGAATGAAGAACATCGCTATGGAAGTAAACGATCAATGCGCTAAGGATCAATACTTCCATTGAAACGGGTACTCTTAATCTTTTCATCTTTCAGATTTGTTCAGTACGCTGATTGCTCAGAAGATTAATTGTCAATTCTGAGTTGGAAACACTTAAAGATTATATATTTGAATGTGCTCAGGTCTTAACATCCTTCGGCTTATTTACTAACAGTACTGTCTCTTGCAGTGTCAGTGCCATTATATTTCGAACGCTTTCTGGTTGTTATATTCATTATCTTTCTGTTTCATCAGATATGCGGAAATTATTGCCAGGAAATATTGTCTGATATAATTTATTTTAAGCGCTCATTAGACTGAAGCGGTCTTCTTTTTTTTAGTGGAATTTGGAAGTGAAGGAAGTGTGAAGATCTGCGAAAGTATATTTTAACGCGCTTCTTGAACAATGCCACTTCGAACGTTTATAGTGGTGATATTCTCGATCTGAACTAAATCTCGCCGCGACTGAAAGCAAAAACTGCGCTATGCATTTTTTTTCGGGAAGAACGCAAACCGCAATATTTCCTTTTAGAGGAATGCTTCAGAGAGGGTCTTCGAACGTGGTGATGAAAATTTTCAAATTATTAGATTGTACTTGTGAATCGCAGAGCTATTTTGAAACATGGACTAAAAGAGGCGATGAAAGCATTACTCGCATTTTTTGCATCGTTTTACTACAGTGAAAGTGCAGCTTGATGGTTGTTTGTGGTATTAATTCGTGTTTAGGTATCCGTGCTTGAGATACAGATACGTAAGAGGTTACGATATTTTGCTTGGAAGAGAAGGAAATATTGCGCTATTTGCTCGTGTTGCGCACGAAAGAGCAGAAAATTATTGTCGTATTGATAAGAAATGACCACAAATTGTGATCACCGTGCACAATTTGAGCTTTTATTATTGGCTGTGTAAGGTGAAACGTTCTCTGCGAACAAGTGAAGCTCATTTACGATTGCACAAAGCAACCAAGACTGGTCATTATTGGCCATTAATGCATTAGTTTTAATTTACGCACGCCATGTCTGTTTGGTTCTCAGATGCGCAAATTGTGGGGGTTCGCTCGATATTTTTATGCTAATCTCTTCGAATATTCGAGAAAAAGTTTCACTTACAAACGAGTTGTCTGAAGATCAGAGTAGCTTTTGATTAAGCTTTTCTGCGTGATATGGTAGTGCATGCTACTATTTGTTCCTGCGCTCTATTCGGCAATAATTCGACCAATGAAAGAAGCGTTGAGTGTGGCAATTTTATGCAACTATGTATTTTTGTTTTGTTCAAATAAGGATGCGTATGTTTACAGTCAGTGAAGATGATGGACTCGGTGGATGAAGGAACGTATGAGAAAGATGATAAGAACAGCCTGGTGACCACGTTCAAGATGCCAACAGCGAATCGTTCAAGCCTTACTGAAGTGTGGTCCGTTTTTAAAGCACCAGAATTTGCAACGTCTTCTCCTTGATCATTGTAATCTACAGCTGTTGTTGCTTATTCACTAATAAAAAAATTCACATTTGATTCTTGTATTTGTTTGTGACCGATAGGGAATCTGTTTTGGGCTATTTTCCCGACGGAACAAAAAGGCGCGATTCACTTGAATCAAATTTGCGCTCTTCCACTTCCCACTTCCTCGCAACATTATGATCACAATACGGAAAATGTTATAGCAAGACCCGTTACATATTTCCTCAGATTTGTTACTAATGCGTAATGCGCATTCCATTTCAATAACCTAATTGCGTAAAAAAGGGAAGTTTAGAGTGGAAGCAGCGTTGATAAAATTGAATGTAAATTTATTTTTGTGTTTGAGGAGAGTGCTAATTTCAGTCACAATTGCCATTTTACACGTCTCAACGGTTATGAGTCTTCATCACAGCTGCGCTTCTATGAGGAAATGGTCGGGACGCTTGTGCAAGATGTATCGACCGATTTAATTTTTGCACTGAAATGAAATAAATAAGCATAAATTAATTTATTTGTTAAAGGGGGATAGAGCTTCGCACTTATAATATTCTTCATCGAATAAAGCAATTATATTTCCATGCCAACATTTTGAAATTTACGTATTCCTCCAATAGTGCTTAAAGATGATTTCGAGACAGTTTGCGGTCATTTTTGCGATTTGCTCGGATGTGAAATGAGTTGCGGAATTGTTCTCCCATCTAGTAGCACTGAGATTCATCGCTATGCAATGCCGTTCACGTCAGTGTCATTGCTGCCTAATGCAGATAGCTCTAGAAGATAGGTTATTTCCAAATGAAGCAGTTTTTGAAGGTTTGCGAGCTCGTAGTTGAGGCAATTATTGGGTAGTGGTGCAAATGTTTTAGGTCCTGGGTTATTGTATGGGTAATAAAACGTTGGTGGCCAAGGTTATCAGGACGTATCCAGGTGCTGTCGAAGATCTTCTTGAAGTCCTGTCAAGCTGCTCTTTTTATGACCACGACTTCGATTCGCTGTTTGAGGAGCGTCACTTCCTGAATTGGTTTGTTTCTGAACTGTTGCTATGATGACCATGTAGAATGAAAGTTTTACTGCCGCTCCCATTACGGATCGTAATGCTCCTAGCAGAACATTTTTCTCCTTGAAACGTTTTCAGCGGATACTCAATCTATGCAGGTGTTTACGGAGAGAGATGTTGACGTTACAAAGACGTTTGTCGGATGTGGAGAAATATGGAAGATCACGTTACAGGTGTTTTTTGAGTGTTTTGCTGTCCGTCACGACTCACTGGATATGATGCACATTACTTTTTGTACTTATAAATGATCTTGTATCTCATTTTCAGTTGGAAACTAATATCGGTTGCCGATTACGCATTGCGGCTTTTCTTGCTGTTTTCGGATTTGGTCAGCGATCATCTAGAACATTTGGTTGGCTTAACTTTGGAGTACCTTAAACACTGTGTGCTTATGCAGTGCCGAAACCTCCAGGAGTGCCGAAACTTACAAAAGGTCGCGTTCGCAGTTGTCTATATGCTGCAGATGCCCCAAAATCAACGTGTTTTCATTGACTTCGGTAAGTTTTTTGCTTGTATACCCGATTGCCTTCTTGATGCGAATTTTTCCCTAGGGGAGTTAGTTATTGGCCGCATATTGTACGTATGTATGTATGCGCACATGCGTGCATGTCTATATATATGTGCATAACTATTTCCATATACAAACGTGCCACGTGCATATATATATATATATATATATATATATATATATATATATATATATATATATATATATATATATATATATATATATATATATATATATATATATATATATATATATATATATATATATTATATGTTCTTTTGTGTGTAATCGCAAGGAATTCCTAGTGTGCAGTCGTTGGCTACAAGCGAGGGAGGAGAGGAAAGGAAGGAGGGGAATGGGACTTAGGTTGGAGTATCATGCTTATGTTCTGGAAGCTGTTTAAGTAGATGGGACAGTCAGTCGATAGTTTCCTATACCAGCCAAAAACTTTGCGGTTTTTTGCTTGATCTGTGGAGCAAGTATACATATTCCAATTATTAAATATATTTTTTCCATCCCATGTATTAAAGATACATTTTCTGCTTTTTTTCTTAAACAGAACATTCCAATTTTCCCTCTTTTAATAAAAAAAAAAAAACAAGAACGAAAGAATTCTAAAAAATAAAACACTCCCAAATATTAAAAATGTTACATTATTTTTTGATTTCTTGGAATCCGCTTCTTCGTCAATGAATTTCCTCAGTTCTGGTGCCTGTGGATATGAAGCGATGAAGTTAATACAGATTTAAATATCGTTTCATTAGGGAGGCATCTAATAGCGTCAAGCGAGATCAAGAACTGCATTGCAACATCATTGGGCGACTGGACTGTCCCGAAAGGCAGTGCCATGATGCGCCAGTTAGCCTCAATGACACAGGTGGCCCGTGGCGAATGTGCAATTGCGCCGAGGCGTCCTCCAGATATCAGGATCGAAGGACTTTTCAACTACGCTCCAATTTGTTAGTTTTTCGTTTATTATTCGTTGTTCTCCATTGTGGCAAACTAGGGTTCTAATCGGAAGAATGGTGTGTATTGCATGCCATTGAATCGTTCACACTGTCGTTTTTTTAGTTTGATTGAGGGTTGTGTCATATTCGATAATGAGACTCAAGGGTGACTGTCAGAATTCTTGAAATTAGTGCTTGTTTTGATCATATTATGTCTCGAAGATGCTGTGGCATTCCGTAGTTTATTGCTGGTGTGTTCAGTAAGGTGAAAGATGAGATATTTGATGCTATAAAGGAGATAAGGGGTCCTAGTTGTTGTAAGCTCAATTGCATCTTCATCGTCGATGGCGCATCAACCGTCAACACTTCTTGCGGCGGCACCTCATCGTCGTGCCGCACTGCTAATTGGAGCTATCGTTTCTGTGCTAGCGAGGAGTGGCTTGACCCAACGTTAATGTTGCCTTACCACATAACGCTTTATGAAGTGCATATTCGCCCTCATCCGCCTACACTCAACAGTATGAGCTGTTGGTTCACGCTTTGATTCATTACATTTGGCTGCCTATCGTTCTGCCGCTAGAAACTAGCAGGATAACTTCCAGTGAATGGGAATTTTCAGTGGTCGAAGAGCTGTTGGAGGAGGGGTACGAGGCAGTAGAAAATCCGGTCTCATTTGTTTTCTGTCTTGAATGGATGTTTTATTTTTATATTTTGTTTGTATATTTGTTGTGGTAAACGGGAAAGGACCATTTCTCTGACATCTTGATTTCTATGCGTACTATGCTCGTTCTGCTGGCATCTGAGGTTAATCAAAGGCATGTGCTAGGTTCTACATGAGTACCGATGAAGTTCGTCAAGAGTGATGGGAGTTGAGTGAATGGTTAGTCGGTTGGGATGTTACTTGCCGGATGATTGGTTGAGTGAACGATTATTGAATAAAGTGATGTCACATGCGCCAACTCAGTTGGTCAGATGGTTGTGAGCATCTCATTCGGTTCAGTATGTGAATAGTTGGCCAGTGGGCTCATTCAAAGAAGCATACTCACGTGCAGATGTGATAGGATATTGCTTGCCTTACCACATGAGCTAGTGGCTGACAGCTACTGAATTCAGCTTCCTGCGGTAGCATTTATGGAAGCCTGAGCTGGAATGAACGGAAGAATTGCAGGCGACTATGCGATGTCGCGTCAAATGTGGGCCCGAAATGGAGAACTTCGATGTGTGCGGCGGCTTACTGGTTACTTTGCTGTCTCATCCGATGTGCACCCACACACCTTCCTCACGCACTACGATTTCTAGGTTTCAGTGGCACACGTGATAATGGTTATTCTACAGGTATTTTGCAAGCGCTCACTTGCTCAAGAAGAGCTTCCTATTGTTTCATCTCATGAAACACTGTGCTTTTACTTTTTTCTACCATTATTGAATGCGTAGGACTGGTTTCTCAAGATTTTTATCGTAGTAACTTTAAACGCTTTCAATTTCTAGGCGATATACCTTCATTGGAACCGACGACAGTCATGGAGCTATGTGTCAGTCGGCAACTGCTCTGCGTTCCTTGCTTCCAACTTCTACCTTGCAGCACTGGACTGAGCATGCGATCACGTTGTGTGAAGGTTCGTCATCTGATTCACTGAATGCTGTTTGGTGTCCGTTTTGATATGTTAGGAGTGAGCAGTACTGAACTTGTTTGAGAGTTTCGCATTTTATATCTGTTTATACCAGCAAGACTTGACAAGAGCCTTGACAAAGGAAGTTAATGACAAGCAGCGTGCGGCATCTGGCGCGAGAAAGTAAATTGAAGGGATAATATTTTGCATACGGTTTTGGAGAAAATGAGATATATTGATAACATTTGCTAGGTCCAACTGATGGTTTTTATTCGGAGTCTCAAACTTTAGAAACGTCCATAATTCAACAGCCATGGGTGACTGACTTTGTGCATTTTTATTTCTCAGTATTTACTGCTGTCTCAATTTAGAATAATAATTGTATAATAATGCGTCTCCCTCATTGCTTGTTGCGTAAGGTTGAAAAGTGACTGTAAATATCTTCCGATACGCTGCAGATAAGTGCTTGACTCCCTTGTACTTTCTTGCTTCCTGTTGCGCGACCTTCGCGGTGATATTTCTTGCTCATTATTTGCACTTTAGAGGTAAAGGTAAATTACTGAGGCTTCGCAGCTGTTGCATATATACGAATACTTACATGTAATCTTTTGCCTTGCATTCACAGCCACTTACTATTGAGGTAGTATTTTCAAAACAACAAGTTCTCGCTCTTCAACTATCGCTTGTGATGGGAAAGGAAGGAACCGGGCATCTTGCGGTATGTCACAATAGACGTTGGTTACCAATAATTGCTCTCTCTTCACTGAAGCTCGTATTGGTTGTTTGGTTGCTTAAGTGCGCAAAATTCATGGTGATAGCTCATACTGTTTATTCATTGCCTGAAGAAAAAATGAATGCATCTGTGACCCGGCAGCTGTTATGTATAATCAGCTGGTTTCTTATGATTTTTGTTCAATTTTCTAAGCCTAGTTAACCTTAGGCACCGACTTTGTGATAGCATGTATTTTTTGTTACGGTTAAGAAGCAACTGTTGATACATGTTTCGCATGTGAGATGAAAGATGTTTTGTGAAGGGTTGCTTTATTGTAGGTGGTGATGCGATGCGCTTGGTTGCTTTGGTAGGCACAGTGGAATGTCTTCGTGCGTTGTGCTGTATTGAAGAGGTGGTCGACTATCCGGATAGTCCACGCGGCTCGGCGCTGTTTAGGCCGCTGTTTACGTTCGTCGCACATTTGGCCGCCACAAAAATGATCCCCTCTTGCAACACAACTCGGAGAATCAACCTCGAGAACGCAACCGTTGGACTGATGTGCAAGTGCGTTCTGACAGTTCCATTCATTTCAGAGTTTGGTTGGGGTGTTTGTGCATAATTTGTGAAATTCCGGTGCAATTCCCTCCAGGTGTATTTCGGTGGGCCGAGGCCTCCGAGAGCGTATATCGAACATTCTTTATTCACTTCTGAAGAACGAGAGAACATTAAATGGAGGTGTACAACAAATGGTGCTGAAGTGCATACTATATGATGAAACCGTCACCGTAAAATTGATCGACGAAAAGGCTCTTTCGTTCCTTCTCGCGTTCAACTTCAAAAGTGAGAAGCATTTTATTTCGAATTTTTATTTCCCGCATCGATCTTTTTTTTGCAATTCGTAGAATTCTCTCATATTACGTTTATGATTTCGCACCCAGTATGCACCTTCTAACTTTTTAATTCCTGTTAGGGAGTTGCCGCCGATTTATGGTATATCTTTTCTTAAGAGAGGGGGTGACAGAGAGAAGAGGGCTTAATTTATCGTTCTTACGTTTTTCCGACTACACCACAGCGAGGCCTGTAATTCAGCGTAGTCTCATGTACTGCTGTCCATCTTTTCACTTTTCGTAGCTTATGATGCGGTAAAATGCATGTACCATGAAATCTTTTTACCTATTGTTCCTGAAAGAAGAATAAAGAAAAGGAAATGCTTCTTGAAATCGTCTTCCTGGAGACCGCATTTTTCAGGTCGCATGGTTCATCTTTTATTTGGATGTGGTCGCCGTGAGCATGTCTCTGCAGTATCCATATATTCAGCTTTTCGCGAGGTGCTGCATCCTTGCGTTCTACCAGCTAATGCTGGATCCCGAAGTACTTCTAAGGTTATATTTTCTCTTTTTCGCGATAGGAAACTTTTTGAATGTGATTGCAGCGCTCTTTTGGTGGTTGTGTGTTATTGTCTTCAACCAGGTTAATCTTTTGACGTTTGCAGCGTAACGTCGATGCTGTCGCGCAAGAACGCATCGCAGCGGCTGTGGATGCGCAATCCAAAGGTGATCAAGCCTCGTTTTCAGACCGATATTTCTTCACTCTCTTTTGTTTCCTTGCTTCTTTGTCGGGTTTATATAAAAGGTTTGCTCGTTTGATTTACAGAATTTGAATCGTCATTAATAGATAGTTGTATTAATGAACGGAGAAATGTTACTCACTTTCAGCGCTTAGTGGAAGGTTTTAGCTGTTCTTCTTCATTGGTGTGTGATGTGTTCACAGTGTTCCGGACGTCGAACTATCGACCCATGCGGCTGTTGTCAGCTGTGATTGGCGTTTGTTTTACAGCCGCTACCAAAATTCGCTTATCGTTGATGAGAAAAGTGAATGAGAACAAGTACGGTAAAACGCAGTTACCCGACAGGATTTAGGGTGGACTATTACTCTGTTTGCAGAAAGGCTGTGCAATTAAGTTGTTTATGTTTAAATCCTCTTCGTATATCATGAACTAGTGATGTGCAGTTTTCCATGAATTGAAAGGCTGATCTTATGTGCGATGCGTATAGTTAGAGAAGGCCTGTGAATGGCGATTGGTACGTCGGGCAATTCATCGGTGCTGTTCGTTCTGCGCAGCCGTTTAGTCGCAGGTACTCGTTGATGGCATCTCTATGCTTTTCTGAATAGATGAATTGCTGTTGTTGAAATACTTTGATCATCGGTTGCTGATTTTTGATTTTTCTTGGGTAAACCTTCCAAGTTTGAATCCTAATACATAATTTTTGTGCATCCTTTCATTGACCATTACGCATTTGTGATTAACAGACTGTCTCTTTTGAACTTCCACTTAAATTTGAGGGCTTCAGTTTGCTTTACTTCATAACGTTCACCTGGAAGCTTCTCAGTTTGGATTGTTAGCTTTTATTTTCTGCCGATTCGCCTTGCATCGTCTGTGCCCTATTAACTTATCGGCGACGAATATCGCGTCATTTTATATCTAGAGAGTAATTGTCTCATTGCAGTTCTATAATAACACAATCGGCTATTGGTCGAGACACTAGAGAGGATGCAGTTTCATGGCAAGAAGAGAATGCCACCACTCCTGTAATGTATACTGATGGATATTTCACATAGAAGGTGAGTTTTCTTGATTTTTGCAACCTCAAATATGGATATTTGGGATTTTTTAAGTGTATTACATCTGATAGTTTTTACTACATCTTATGATTCCAACATTTCAGAAACTTTGCTGATTTTTGCGAAGAAAATGTTGATGATGTTGGATGAGGTTGTTTTAGTTTGTTAAAGCAAACAGAAATACTTTTTTGTTGGTCTCATAGAATAGGATACAGTTGGAATGTGTATAATATGTTTGATTCGATTTTTGATGATGTATAGACGATTCGACAAATTCATCATTTTACAGAGTTGAAGTGCACGGTTGAAGATGAATTATCACCTTTTGAAGTGCCGTTGACAACCGCACAGCATATCTCCACATTGCAACACTTCGCTCGTGCCGGTGGTTTGGCAATCCTCGCACAACACCTTCAGCTGTATCAGCAATCGTCTACCATAAGCACGACCACTGTCAGTTCGTAAGTCTAACCATTTCCACGGTGTTGATAAATGGCTAATTGTGACGCTTACTAGAACATCATCCACCAATTCATACTGCTTCTTTTAGCGAGTGGTAAGTATTATGGATTACAAATTGTTCTTTCTAGAATGGAACTTACGCAGATAAATTTGTTTAGAGCAAGCTGAACAGTGATGCCCATTTTTGATGATGTATAGACGATTCGACAAATTCATCATTTTACAGAGTTGAAGCGCACGGTGGAAGGTGCTTCTTTAGCCAGTGAATTTATTGCTTCCTTCCCATTAATCTAGCAGTTTCACATATCTAGTTGTCTTCTTTGTTTATAATTCCTTCATATCACCTGCTCACTTATTTCAACAACTTTTCCGAACATTGTATCGCGACGTGTTGCGAATCGTGTCATTCAGAATGGGTATGTGATAGTGGAAGGAGTAGCTTACATTCACATGAGGTGCACAAGCCGCATTCATCAGCCAGCTATGAGTTGACCAAATGAGTGAGGTTCTGGAAAATTTTTTAACAATGCTGCACAAACAGGGTGATTTTGTTTCAGCAGAGGACCAGTATGTCCAAAAGGTCTGTACCAGGAGGATGGCTTCAGAATTACGTAATGCAGCCACTAATGGCAGAGCCCAACGGGTATATTCCGGTTTATTTCCTAATGCCGGATGCCACAGAGGAGGGCCCAACATCGTCGATGACCCGCTTTGGTGTACGTCGTCGTTCGCTGACAACAGGAGTTTGTCGTACGACCACGATTTTGAGTTCATCGATATGCCGCAGTCGAATACGAGCTTCGATTTTGTGCAGAAGTTTTATCCTCCGTTTGCCAGCTATCCTTCTCATGCAGCTATGATGTCTCATGTGCAGGTGTGTTCTGCAATTCTTTGTAAGGGAGAGAATATTTCCTGCTATATTTTTGTTTAAGTTGCAACATTTTTTATGCTTCAGCGCATGTTTGTGTTAAATTTGTTTGGAGAATGCAAGATGGAGATCTTAGCGTATTTACTGGGCAAAGCGAAAAGGCTTTTGGTTAACTAAATGAATTCCGTCCGTCTTCCGATCATTTGTAAGGCATAAGCTGTATTTTTTGGGCAGTGGAGTTTCATCGTAAGTGTTAATTTGCCTCACATGCCTGCATCATGTGGTTTTCACTTGGCAGCATCATATGGTTTGGGTTTTTTTAATGCATTGCTGCCTTGTGGATGAGCATCCCATGTTTGCCTTGTATGAACGTGTAATGTAAGTTTTTATCAGTGGACAGTAGGCGCAAATACGAAACTTAAAGTTCGGAAGCTGAGAACATCCCGATTGCAATTAGTTCAAACAGCTCAAGTGATCGGTGGTGAATGTAGTTATAAGAGTTAAGTGACGAAGCATCGTTGTTTCAGAAAGGATCATCGTCACGCGTTCCTGCCTCTTCAAGTTATTCACTTTCAACGGCTCTCTCGCCACATGCTGTCATCGCGTTCAGTGTACTGCTTCGTCTCGATGGATAGGCTGAATTGCTCGCCATCTATGATCGTATCCGTTCAAAGAGGCTGCTGCGTCTGGCGATGGGTGTGTCCACCTTCGAACAAGGTCTGTTTATGCGATCAGCCTCCAGATGTTTCGATTTTATGAGGTACATAGCGTTTTGGTGATATTTAGACGTATTTACGCCTTTGTGCCTATTTACTTAATGATTTGGCGTAGCCCATGGTTTAAATAAAAAGTCTATCATGGTGGCCGTCTCTCGTTTCATCTAATAATTTGATGCGGCCTATGCATTTTTCGTCCGCGCATCTCACATTCGTGGTTTTAAACAAAGTGGAGCCAAAATGCGAAAATAACTTCTTTCTAATACGTTCATCCAAATGTTTGTTCTGCTTGGACTCCCTTTTAGTGGAAGTTTTTAGTTACAAGGCGCGGCATCTTTTAAAGTCTATCTTAGATTCCGGCAACAGTATTTTAATGCTTTTCGTGCTGTTAGAAGTTCGAGGTTAATAAATTTAGATAGGCTGAGTGATAATGCGCGTAAACGCTGTTGTAGGCACGTCATCGAGGTCGGTGACTCCATTGATATCGAGAGAGGTACATTGACGACGTGAGCGGCGATAACGACACTCTAGCGCTGTTGCCGTTCATCGTGCTTGAACGTCTTTTCAGGACGCAGCATCCGGACACCGCATCAGGACGGTCAGTAGCTTTTTGCAGATCTCTCATGTGTTTTCACCGCTTGCTGCATCTCCTTTCAGTTTTTTTGGCGCTGAGTGCATATTTTCAGCTCACTTAGAACTGCTGGTGTAAAATACGGCGTACTGGACATCCTGCTCGTATGTCTCGCACATTACAGTCACCAACGTCGCAAGGTCGAGCAAATATGGCCTGAATCTTTACTGCCCGACGTTAGAGTGTTAGTATTCTTTTCATTTCAACAATTTTGGGGGAGGCAAGCTACAAACTGTCGTTTCGTACTTCATGACTTGCGTGATACGGAGAATGGAAAACACAACCAACATATGCGTAGCCAGCAAAACTTTTTCGAAGGGACTGAAGCCAATTAGGGGAAAGGTTACGGAATTCTACTTCTGCAACCCTTCTCATTTCCGTTCCTTTTCTGTCTGTGCTTTCTCTTTTCAGTGTTTGAAACCCTTAGAAGGGTTTTTCGCTTTTTCTGCTGTTGTATTTTCTTCCCATGTTGCTGTTTCTTGGTGACATCGAGCAACACACTAGGCTTTTGGAGAGTTAAGGATAGTTTTTCTCGAAAGGGTTGTTGTGTTTGTGTATATGATTTTTAGTGGTGATACTGCAGGTGTTCTCCTCCTGTGTATTTCACAGTAATTGAGCCTTGTGGTTGAATGATAATAGGAGGGTTCACTTGCAGAATCAATTTTCCAAAATGGTTTTGAGTAATCTTCGTCATCTGTAGGTGAAACTCACCGAGCATCTGCTGCGTGCATCTGCTCAGATGGAAGCACTGCGTGCTGAGGCGGCGAACAGCGCGAATGCTAATGGTTATGATGATCGTACATCAACGACCTATGGTGGGACAGTGAGCTCTACTGCGCAGACGCAACAGCAGAATTTCCGGGCAAAGCGCACCGGATTCGGTAGTGGTACAACTAATCAGCAGTGGAACGTTGATGTCCATGTGATGAAGAGGGAACTCGACGAAGAAACTGTTACTCATTTGTTGCGGGTGAGATGATTTTCGCCTATAACTTGTAAAGCTAACGATGTAATGTGCCTGTTCCGTCCCCCACTTCCTGTCTCGTGCGTGTTTATTTTGTAGCCGAACTCCCTTTAAAGGTGTCCAGGGAAAATCTTTGTAAGGAAATGGAGTCGAAGTTTGTTGCATGGAGGTGCGAAGACCTTGCAGTTGTACGAGGAGATCGGAGTAAAGTTCTTTCATGCTCTTGCTTGACAATATGAATGAATAACAGTTGTATCATTGCACTTATATAAGACAGGAAGTGGTATAGCCAAACTATGCAGGCGATAGCACTTCGTCGTCCTAATGAGCACAAAATTATTGTCTTAAGTTCAATATCTTTAAAGAGGCCATTGCGTTGTGCCGTGCAATTTTGCTGTTTTGCCTGCTTGTCTGATGACGTCGTGTAAATACTTCACACAACTAAAGGAAGCACAGGATTAAACAATCTCTCTTAAAGCAGCCATTTCTAATCGCGTCGGTTCCTCAGTTCTCGCATTCCTCTTCCGTTGAAATGAATGTTTAATGCGCGATGTTCTTGGTACATTGCGCAAGCTTTTGCGGCCTTTGAGGCAATGAATTGATGAGAGTTCAGGTGCTAGCGAATTGTATATTTCCGAGGCCAACTTGGAGGACTGGTCGTTACTCTCGATCGCGACGTAGTACGGCAACTTCAGAATCGTCTGCTGTTGATAGCCCTTCTCCGAGTTTTGGCAGTTCATCACCTCTGTGCCAGGTTTTTCCAGCATCCTTTATTGTGTTATTGTTTTTTTATACTGCTTTTTTATGCGCCTTTCAAACTGCTTTATGCAATATCGTTTCTGTGTATACTATTACGATCTATCGCTCCGGTGGTTTCAGTTAGGGAATCACTGGAACTGGAGTTATGAGTCTGGTGACAGCAGCATCCACCACGTGTTGCTCCCCACCCTCATTCTCCTCATTCACCAGATTCGAGAAAAGCTTTGAACGTTTTAAAGGGACGACAAATTTTCATATGTTTTGCATTGACAGATCCAAAAAAAAATTTTTTTAATGCGCTTTGAACGAGCAGTCGGATCAATTAACTGCAAATACATTTATCTGCACACTTTATCGAATGTCGCATTTTCAAATGTTGAGTTCTATGAGTTTATTAGTTGACATAGTAACAATGTCAGCTCAGAGGCGTGAAGGCGACACTTTGATTTTTTTTGTTCTTGCTTTCGATGTAGGGCTATGTCTGTTTGGCAGTTGAAATTTAAAAGCAGTTGCATTATTGTGCATTAAACAGATGCGTAGACCAATAAATAAGGTTGTACTTTGGCTGATGCCCTGTAGTTCACAGCCTCAGCGTTACACTTACTATTTTGCTGCAGCGCGGTTGGTAAGAAGTATGCTTCGTTAATTGTTATTCGGCGTGTTTGCAGTTTTAGGTGCAAAGGTCACGGGTTTTGCAAATGATTTGAGAGCGCAAAAGAGGTGGATTTGCTGCGCCATCACACTTTCACCAACTATCGTCGTCGAGGTGTCGTTTTGCAGGTGCGTATATGTACGATGTCGTTTTACTGCACTTTTATTGAGCAAATTAGGCACATAGAAAAGAACGAGCAGAGAGACGACGAAGAAAATAGGCATGTGAAAGAAATAAGATATTATGGATGGAATAGGGTTGGGGTGAAACACAACCATATAATTACTACAGAGGGAATATCTGTCGCTATCTGGATTAAACTAATTATTATTGCGTCACCACTCATGAGGGTGCTAAATGGTTCCCCCCTTACCTCTTAGGATGTTGGATTTCTTGACTATATCCGGTCCTAATTAAGCCGAAAATTTGCATCTCTTCATTGGTCAGTGAATTGATGGAATTCTTAGAATTATCCTTGTCCTTCATAAATCATCTCATATTTTTCATATAATCACGGAAAGATTCAAGCTGAGCAAATTGAATTTTAGACGTGTTGAAACAATCCGATGATATTGACGGCAAAGAAAATCAAGTGTTTACCTCTGAGGGCCGCATTTTTCTCAAAGTCTTTCTATGCAGACATTTTTTTGATTTGTAATTGTTTCCTGTCAGTGTTTTTTGATGTATTCTATAAAATTTAGTGGGAAAAATCTTTCTTATGATCTCACCAACACTTTATTCGGTCTCTTCTTTGAATTTTGCAAGCGATCTTTTAATTTTCCATGGAATAATGTCGCTTTATAGTATAGAGAAACAGTTTCATTCCGGAGCGTCAATACTGTCTGGACTAAACCTGATGTTTGATTCGGTGAGAATAGAGCACTGAAAAAATGAAAGAAAAGGAAGGGAGAGGTTCTCACGAAAGCTTGGAAGTGAGGAGATGGGTTTGATATAGTGCGCCAAGGTTAAGTGCAGGAATAAGGTAATAATGAGTGGTTGATACGAAGAGACATGTGATCTCAATCGTAGATCCCACTGACTTTTAAACTGCCAACCAGTGAATGCTCATTGAGTTGAAAGGTTCTTCTTGTACATAGACAGTATGTCTGGAACGGCAAGCACCTTGAACTAACAAGGGATCGGCAAACTGTGGAATCCCGAAAACAGAAAGCAAAACGTGAAAAAGGAGGCTTGTTCCCATCAGGCTTTCTATTTACTGGTTATCGCTTCATAATTTTCGTTTTCTGACTAGAGGCAGTACCCTCCCTACCCCTCTTCTGCCTTTCTTTCCCCCTCCCTTCCTCCCTAATAATACTTCGGTTTCGCCATCGCTTTCAGTAGCTGCCATCATAACAATGATTTCAGCAAAAATTGCTTATACTGCCAGCTGTTTGGTAAGTGAAACTCACGCATTGGCATTGCCTTTAAACGATGCGGGGATTGTTGAGTACCATTGTCTGCATACACGCACACGTCGCATTCCTTCCGTTCATCTAGGACAAATTTGCTCGTTTATGTCTCACGCTTCAAATTCTTCCTCTAATCTGCACTCTAATCAGCTCCACCTCCTCAGGGTACAAAAAGTGGATTATGTCTCTGTCTTATGAACCTAGATTTTTAGAACACAGTGATTTGAATGAACAAACAACACGTTAATTCAGAGAAGCTGCAGAGATGGTCTCCAGATGCAGCTACGCGTACCCTTGCAACATTGCCCTCCAGGAGAGTGTTACCAGCTCTTCACGGAGACCATATCTTGTTAGCCGCTGCATAGACTTTTTTTAGTGCATCTAGAAGCCTCTCCCTTCGCAACGTATCATGTCATTCGGCCCTCCAAGTCGAAGTTTAGGCCTAAGCGTAAGGCCAAGAATAAGGCCAAGTTTAAGATTAGGCCTAAGCGCAAGGCCAAGTTTAAGGTTAAGCCTAAGCGTAAGGCCAAGAATAAGGCCAAGTTTAAGGTTAAGCCTAAGCGTAAGGCCAAGAATAAGGCAAGTTTAAGATTAGGCCTAAGCGCAAGGCCAAGTTTAAGGTTAAGCCTAAGCGTAAGGCCAAGAATAAGGCCAAGTTTAAGATTAAGCCTAAGCGCAAGGCCAAGTTAAGGTTAAGCCTAAGCGTTAAGGCCAAGTTTAAGGTTAAGCCTAAGCGTAAGGCCAAGAATAACCCAAGTTTAAGATTAAGCCTAAGCGTAAGGCCAAGTTAAGGTTAAGCCTAAGCGTAAGGCCTAAGGCCAAGTTTAATTAAGCCTTTTAAGCGCCAAGAATAAGGCCAAGTTTAAGATTAAGCCTAAGCGCAAGGCCAAGTTTAAGGTTAAGCCTAAGCGTAAGGCCAAGAATAAGGCCAAGTTTAAGATTAAGCCTAAGCGTAAGGCCAAGAATAAGGCCAAGTTTAATAAGGCTTAATCTTAAATAAGGCCTTAAGGTTAAGGCCTAAGCGCAAGGCCAAGTTTAAGGTTAAGCCTAAGCGTAAGGCCAAGAATAAGGCCAAGTTTAAGATTAAGCCTAAGCGCAAGGCCAAGTTTAAGGTTAAGCCTAAGCGTAAGGCCAAGAATAAGGCCAAGTTTAATAAGGCTTAATCTTAAACTTGGCCTTATTCTTGGCCTTACGCTTAGGCTTAATCTTAAGGCCTAAGCGCAAGGCCAAGTTTAAGGTTAAGCCTAAGCGTAAGGCCAAGAATAAGGCCAAGTTTAAGATTAAGCCTAAGCGTAAGGCCAAGAATAAGGCCAAGTTTAATAAGGCTTAATCTTAAACTTGGCCTTATTCTTGGCCTTACGCTTAGGCTTAATCTTAAGGCCTAAGCGCAAGGCCAAGTTTAAGGTTAAGCCTAAGCGTAAGGCCAAGAATAAGGCCAAGTTTAAGATTAAGCCTAAGCGTAAGGCCAAGAATAAGGTTAAGCCTAAGCGCAAGGCCAAGTTTAAAGTTAAGCCTAAGCGTAAGGCCAAGAATAAGGCCAAGTTTAATAAGGCTAAATCTTAAACTTGGCCTTATTCTTGGCCTTAGGCTTAATCTTAAAGCCTAAGCGCAAGGCCAAGTTTAAAGTTAAGCCTAAGCGTAAGGCCAAGAATAAGGCCAAGTTTAAGGTTAAGCGTAAGCGTAAGGCCAAGCCTAAGCCCCTAAGCCTAAGCCTAAGCCTAAGCCTAAGCCTAAGCCTAAGCCTAAGCCTAAGCCCCTCAGCCCTCAGCCTGCCTAAGCCTTAGCCTATGCCTAAGCCTAAGCCTAAGCCCCTCAGCCCTCAGCCTCAGCCTAAGCCTAAGCCTAAGCCTAAGCCTCAGCATCTGCCTATAACCTCGCACTACAGAACTGGCATACGCAAATGTCATATCATTTTCCGCGCCCCCCCCCCCTTCCTCCTTAGGAGTATAATCAATCGAACGGAATAAACACTGAATAAAACATCTCGCGAAGCTTGCAGCAATAAATCTCGCTGTTTCCATCCTCCGATAAGCTCCGTTAAAATCCAACTACCATAAGCGTAACAAAATGTAATATCATCCCGCTGCACAAAGAAACCTTTCAAAGCCCCCTTTGCAACATTCCACGCTCTTGTGACTCTCTCAGTGTCTTATCCTCCCCGGTTGCATGAGACGCTATGCCAGGATGCTTTCTCATAGAAACTCGTAATTGGCCATCATTGTGGCTAAGGGCCGCAGTTGTATGAAGAATGAATTTATTGACATAGAAGGCCGTTTTTATACAGTTTACTTAAAGACAAACGTTTTGGTAGATAAATCACAATTCTGTTTTGCAGAATTCAAAAGTTTGCGAAATAAACACTTCCAAGTCAAAACGACTTGAGAAAGGCCAAGCTTAAGCCTAAGGCCAAAAATACGGTCAAGTTAAAGCCTAAGGCCAAAAATAAGGTCAAGTTAAAGCCTAAGGCCAAAAATGAGCCTAAGCCTAAGCCTAAGGCCGAAAATAACGCCAAGCTTAATCCTATGCTTAAGCCTAAGGCCGGAAATAAAGCCAAGCTTAAGCCTAAGGCCAAAAATAAGCCTAAGCCTATGCCTAAGGCCGAAAATAACGCCAATACCAATCCTATGTCTAAGCCTAAGGCCAAAAACAAGGTCAAGTTAAAGCCTAAGGCCGAAAAGAAGGCCAAGCTTAAGCCTAAGGCCAAAAATAAGGTCAAGTTAAAGCCTAAGGCCAAAAATAAGCCTAAGCCTATGCCTAAGGCCGAAAATAACGCCAATACCAATCCTATGTCTAAGCCTAAGGCCAAAAACAAGGTCAAGTTAAAGCCTAAGGCCGAAAAGAAGGCCAAGCTTAAGCCAAAGCCTAAGGCCGAAAATAACGCCAAGCTTAAGCCTAAAGCAAAAAATAAGGCCAAGCTTAATCCTACGCCCAAGCCTAAGGCCGAAAACAAGGCCAAGCTTAAGCCTAAGGCCAAAAATAAGCCCAACCATACCCCTAAGCCTAAGCCAAACGCCGAAAATAAAGCTAAGCCCGAGCCCAAGAATAGCGCCGAACTAGCGGCTGAGCCTAGCCTAACGCCAAGAATAACGTCAGACTTGACGCCAAGAGTGGGGCCAACCTCAAGCAGAAGCTTAAGGACGAGAATAAAGCCAAGCTTATCGCGATGTCTAAGCTATGCCCAAGCCTAAGGCCGAAAATAACGCCAAGCTTAATCCTATGCCCAAGCCTAAGGCCGAAAACAAGGCCAAGGTTAATCCTATGCCTAAGTCTAAGGCCGAAAACAGAGCTAGGCCCAAGCCTAAGAATAGGGCCGAACTAGCGGCTGTGCCTTGCCGTAAGGCCATGAATAACGCCAAGCTTAACGCCAAGAAGGCGGCCAAACTGAAGCCGAAGCTCAAGCCCGAGAATAAAGCGAAGCTTATCGCTAACCCTAAAAGCCTAAGGTCAAAAATAAGGCCTAGTTAAAGCTCATAGCCAAAAATAGGCCCATGCCTAAGCCTAAACCTATGCCTAAGCTCCAAGAATAAGCCTTAAGCCTAAGCCTAAGCGTTAGCCAATTCGACAGTCGGGTTGTGCTGATTCGACCAGGGTGGAGCTCTTGGTCAGGAGCTTAAGGTAGCTCTTGTTTTGCTGTCTATCTTCCCGTCGTCAAAGTGTCATAATTTCTGTATACTCTTTCCTATTCGTAATGTTGCACCGTAGTCACACTATCGTAATTCCTATGCGCCCTTTGCTATTCGTAGTATCGCATGTGCTGTATTTCGCTGGTTCAACGCTACTCCTCCTGCAAATCGGGCTGCATCGCCTCAACGAATTACTGAACGTAAGTCACAAACTCTTCGAGGAACCATTTTCTTCTTTGTTTGTTCAGTACAAGTCTGAAATTGCATGAATAATGCGCAAAAAAAGGCCTCTATTGTGATACGCCAGAGGCTTAAGTGGGTCAAAATTGACAGTAAAAAATTATTAATTATTCCGTTGCAATTGATCATGAAGTAACCCTCTAATTGTGCGAATAATGCGCAAAGAATGGCTCTCATTGATGTACAGCTAAAGCTAATCGGATCAGAATTGACAGCAAAAAATGATTAATTGCTCGCTTCTAATTGATCATGGAAGCACTCTCAAATTGCACGAATAGTGCGCAAAAAATCGCCTTGGTTGTGGCAAAACTTCGGCTAATCTAGATCAAGTTTGACAGCAAAAATTGGATTTATTATTCCCTTCCAATCGATCATGAAATAACTCTCTAATTG
This sequence comes from Ascaris suum, assembly GCA_013433145.1. Classification (NCBI taxonomy): domain Eukaryota; kingdom Metazoa; phylum Nematoda; class Chromadorea; order Rhabditida; family Ascarididae; genus Ascaris; species Ascaris suum. The sequence continues at coordinate 8,031,043 of CM024182.1, read as the reverse complement.
CGCGAATAATGCGGAAAAAATGTCCTTTATTGTGGCACAAGCTTGACAAGTCTGGATCAAATTTGACAGCAAAACATGACTAATTATTCCCTTCCACCTGATCATGGAATAACTCTCAAATTGCATGAATAATGCCCAAAAATGGCCTTTATTGTGGTGTGAGCTCGTCTAATCTGGATCATATTTGACAGCAAAAGATGGGTGTATTATTCCCTTCCAATTCATCATGAAATGGCTCTCTAATTGCGCGAATAATGCGCAATAAATGGCCCTTATTGTGGCAAAACTTCCGCTAGTCTGGATCAGATTTTACAGCAAAACATGACTAATTATTTAAGTCATATCTTCAGACGACCCACACAATGGCCGAAACTGCTATCGAGCTTGCCTCCATCATCCTTCCATGGCCGGCCGCAATGTAGCGTCCATCCTTAAAGGTGATGCTTTCGTTGAATCGTTTCATGGCGAGCTCATCATCCGTTTGTAGAGGGGGGAGGGGTGCAGAACTCCTACAAGTTCCAGCAACCAGAACCTTTCCAGCTCGTCCTTTGCACTGGCCACGTTGCAACAGTAACGGTTCGAGGGTTTCATCTTTGAAGAGGTACCGTACCGCTTACTGCGTCCTTGTCCGCTGATCATGTCGCGTAGACAGGTGCGTACCAAATGGAATCCCGACGGCAGCTTTGTTGAGGCGCTTCCTCTGAAGATTTCGTGGAAATAATCCGCACCCACGAGGGTCTGTGGTTTGAGTGTAACCGTCGATAGAGTGATGTTCCGTGTTGAACGAATCTGCCGTAGCGTTTTGCCCGTTAGCTTGGCAACTGCAGTTTCGCTAATCAGTCTTGGTACTGAGTTCGCGAGCATGGTGAAGAGCCGTTCATCAGTGCGCTTCATTTTCAGTTTGACGCGCGCAGACGTGCAGTGCGTAGTGTGCGTCCCACCAAATCCGTCAACAATCCGGTTCCTTGTGTGCTGCTTTGATGCCCAATTGCTGGACTATTTCTTCCGTGATAAATGACCGTTCGCTCCCAACTTCGAATAGCACGGGCACTATGATCGTTTTCGTGTGTGGTGCATCGCCTCTGACCTCGACAATGGTAGACAGGAGTAACACCGTTCTGTCTTGCGCTTGCTGTTCTGGTGTCGCAATAGCCGCCACGGTGCGAACCGTCTGAGCTCGGGTTCCTGCGTGAGGGTTCTCCTCTTTCACCTGTTGCGATCGACGCCACGTTTTGCAGAGTGCCGTTGGATGTGCCTTGCGCTTGCAATGGTAGCAGAAGACATTTCGTGTACAATCGCTTTGACTGTGTTCCTCTCTGAGGCACTTGAAACAAAGGCGTAGTTGCCGGGCGCGGTCAAACCGCTCCTCCAAAGTGGCAAACTGTGGGCAGGCATCGGCCCAATGTGCTTCACTGCAAAACGCCTGTCGGGTAAAGTCGTGCTCTATGCCCTTCCTCTCGGTCTGTCGTTTCGTTTCTTCTCGCTTTGCACCTCCCGAACTTTTTTGTTCTCGCCTTCTGTCGTGTTTTTGAACTTGCCGATTCTCATACGACGGCTTCTCTATGGTTGCAGTTCGCATATTCTCCCGAACGCGCACAATTGCTTGAAGTTTGCTCCTCAGTTTTCGGACGCTCCAGGCTGCATCGGCCTCTTTAGCTTGTTCAACTTCCAACAGTGCCCAGCGCGATAGCCGTTTTTCAATGCAAAGCTCGGTTTGCGCATTGTCAATGTTCTCTCCCAATTGCTCCAGCTGCTGTAGAATGCGTTCGACGCTCGCAACGCATTCCTCAAGGTCCTTTGTGGGGGTTGCTGTGTGATGTAGTTCCGCGTACAGTGACTTCAACAGCACTTCGGGTCTCCCAAATCGTTGCTGGAGCGTTGTTTTAACGGCTTCGTAATTTTCAGGCGCGATCGTGAATCCACCTACCGCCTCTAGCGCTTTGCCTTCTAGAAAGGACAGCAGATAAGAAAGCTTTTCAATTTCTGCGACTTGTTGTGAGTCAACTGTGTGCAGAAACGTTGCCCAGAATTGTGGCCATTTACGGTGCTTCCATCGAATTTCGAAATTTGCAATCTTGGCAACTGTATCGCGTTCATAGGCGTATGCTGCTGCGGTTGTTGCACAGGCGTGATGTTTTCCGTAGGGACGCTGCCACTTGGCGAGGTTGATCGGGCTATGTGGAGTTCAAGATTTAACTTGGCAGTGATAAGGTCATCAAGTACATTTCCAGCGTCAGCCATTACGATAAGAAAACTATCTGGCGCTTCTGCGAGAGTTTGGTAAATGGAAGCTTCATTAGCTTCCTCAGTGGCAGCGCGTAGCTGTTTTATGTATTCTAGCAAAGCGCTATGGTCAGCCTCGACCTCAGAAATGTGACGTTCAAGTCTTCGAATTGCTACCTCCACTTGCAAAAGAGCAGTCTTGAATCCTGCTTGTGGGTCAGCTTGTGCAGCGAGCTCACGCAAATTGGGAAAAATTATGCTTTTCGTAGCAGCCTTTAGAAGGTTAGCTTTCACTCGGATGGACGCTTGGTATGCAGCAGATGCCGTTTTTGTTCACGGTTGCACTCTGGTTTCAGCCCCCATGTACTGAACAAAGAAAGAAGAAAATGGTTTCTCGAAGAGTTTATGACTTACGTTCAGTAATTCGTTGAGGCGATGCAGCTCGATTTGCAGGAGGAGTAGGGTTGAACAAGCGAAATACAGCACATGCGATATTACGAACAGCAAAGGGTGTATAGAAATTACGATAGTGTGACTACGGTGCAATATTACGAATATTAAAGAGTATACAGAAATTATGATACTTTGACGAAAAAGACGGGAAGATAGACAGCAAAACAGCAGCTACGTTAAGCTCCTGACCAGGGGCTCCACCCTGGTCGACTCAGCACAATCCGACTGTCGAATTTTTGGTCGGGCAGTTTCCGCTGTCCCGCCTGGCTCCGCCTTCAATTTCTTCTAATGTATGCAACGCCACCTCTGTTCTATTGAAACGTCTAGTTTTGGCACATCTCTTTCCGTTGGGTGCCTCATCGCTTCCGCTTATTGTTGGGGTCGCTGGGGCTGCTAGCCCTTGTTTGCTGCATGCTGGCTCCAATGAGCCGCCATGACGCATTTCGCGAATGGCGACAAGACTTATTCCATTTCAGAGTTATTCCATGATCAGTTACAAGGGAACAATCAATCATTTTTTGCCGTCAGATTTGATCCACATTAGCCAAGCTTGTAGCACAATAAAGGCCATTTATTGCGCATTATTCACGCAACTAGAGAGTTATTTCATGATCAATTGGAATGGAATAATAAATCCATTTTTTGCTGTCAAATTTGATCCAGTTTAGCCGAAGTTGTGCCACAATAAATGCAGCTTCTTGCCCATTATTCATGCAGTTTGAGAGTTATTCCATCAACAACTGGAAGGGAATAATAAATCCATTTATTGCTGTCAAACTTGATCCAGATTAGCCGCAGTTTTGCCACAATAAAGGGCATTTTTTGCGCATTATTCAGCAATTTCAGACTTATTCCATGATCAATTGGAAGGGGATAATTAATCATTTCTTGCTGTCAAACTTGATCCTGACTAGCCGAACTTGTAACACAATTAAGGCCATTTTTTGTGCATTATTCATGCAATTTGAGGGTTATTCCATGATCGATTTTAAGGGAATAATTAATCATTTTTTTGCCGTCAAATATGATCCAGTTTAGCCGAACTTGCAAAACAATAAAGGCCATTTTTTGTGCATTATTCATGCAATTTGGGATTTATACCATGACCAATTGGAAGGGAATAATTAATCATTTTTTGCTTTCAAATTTGATCCAGACCAGCGGAAGTTGTACCGCAATAAACGCCATTTCTTCCTCATTATTCGTGGGGTTTTTGAACTATTTGATCGTCTGTTTTGTGGTAGTAACTAATCATTTTTTGCTGTCACATTTGATCCTAATGACCGAAAATTCTATCAGAATAGCCATTTTTTGCCCATTATTCGTGCAGAATGAGGATTATTTCACGATGAGCTTGAAAGGATTTATTGAGCATTTTTTGTTGTCAAGTTTGATCCGGATGAGCGGATGTTGTGCTGCAACTGTTTCGTTTTTGCTACATTATTCGTTTGATTTGAGAATTATTTCATTGTAGACAGAGAAGAAATAATTGGTCGTTGTCTGCGGTCAAAATTGATGAAGGTTAGCGGAAGTTGTGCCAAAATAAACGCCGTTTTTTGTGCATTATTTCTGGAGTTAGGGAATTTTTTGATCTCCTTCGGAATTGGATGACTGATCACTATTCGATGTCAACATAGATCGTGATGAGCGGAAGTTGTGCCACAACCAATTCGATTTATAGTGCACTTGTCATGGAATTGCTTGATGTCAGAACTGATACGGAAGAATGGACGTCTTGTCACAATAGACGCCATTTTTAGAGCATTTTTCGTGCAATTTATGAATTGTTTCATGTTCAATCTGCAGGGAATAATTGATAGTTCTTTGCAGTGAACGTTAATCCAGAAGAGCGCAAGCTGAGCCCCAATAGATGCCATTTTCCTGCATTATTCGCGAAATTTGAGAACTTTGCGGGAAGAGCTGACCATCATTTCCTGTCGAAATTGATTGCGAAAGAACGATGTGTCATAGTTTAAAGAAGCGACCAGTCGTGAGGGTTCTGTGCAAAATTCCGCTTTTTGTTTTCCAGCGGGCTTGGTTACAATTCGAATGGGTAGGTTGAAGATTTGATTATTTTAACGCTTCAGCCACATACGAATGATACTAATCCTCTTGAGACGCCAAGAGATGCACTAGGAACTTAACACAGGATGTGCTATATATTTCAGGGACGACAATAGCACGGACTTACAGATATGTTTGAAAAGCCAGGAGGGCGCTTCATATGCCTGTCAACTGAAAAGGAGTTGAAATTCGACTTGTTCTCAGCTTAGATCCCAATTTTTGCAATACGAAAGTGATGACTTCATGGGGTTCATGTTGAAATGAGAAAGAATGAAAACTTCCTCTGACCCCAATCTGTTGCCGCGACTGCCATGCAACGGCTGACATGTATTTCTGCTTCCGAGAGGAATCACACCGACCACAGGGCTACCCAGTACACATAAGTCGTACCCTCGCAATCGATGAAAGAAATTTCATAACTTCGGTTTCATCCCGGGCCTGTCAAATGATGACTCGTAGCCATCGTGATAATCACAAGTAAAAAATTTACCCACCGCGTTGCTGAGATTCTGTACAGTCACAGACAGCTGCGCTCATTTATAATACTCCCACCATTCCAAAACAAATCTATTTTGCTTAATTGCTCAAGGAATCACCTGCGTCGTAAGTTGTTTTTTCCTGACTCCAGCCTGAATATTGACGAAAATCAATCACTCCGACTTTCACGCAGTAAACCTTCCGCCCACAAAAAGCCTCTCTGCAGGCCAAAGTGTCGCGAACTAAATACCTTCCTTGTGTATACATATTTCTGTTCTCGAATCAACCAACACACAGCGCTTGAAATAATCAGAAGCGTAGCGTGCGTCACATATCACGACTTCACCGATGTGCGCTGCGGCGGCATGCAGTAGGTAGAGAACTTCAATGACCCAATACAGTAACAAAGCAGTTGAGACTCGCAGTTCACTTTTTTTCAAGGTTTCAAGCCTTAAAGAAGCACTACTTATTCGACTACATAGCTCAAATAAAACGTCTGTTCTCCCTTCCTCCTACACCAGTGAGTCCAAGCTTCTAAGGACCACAAAAGCTCGTTCATTATGCGCCTTCGCATATCGTAACTTCCACAACACCGTTTGTGTAATGTCTTTCGAACATCTTGCTAGTTCCACCACAAAATAAAACTAATTACCATTTGCGTTAAAATTTTCTAAGTCATTCAAACGAAGAAGAGCCTGATTCAGCACAGCAATGCTGCCTTTTATGTGAGCAAATTATTCTGCAGCAAGCCATCCGACTGGCAGAAAAACAAGCAGTAATTTTCATTCTTTTTTCCTTCCTCTTCTTTGTGAAGTGAAAATGCTTATTTATTTTTGTTTATTAGCAAACAATGAATAGTAATACGGCATAAGAGCACAAGCGCTTCAGAGGTAGAAAAGGAAGGATGGCCGCGAAAGAAAACATGAAACAATTCCTGCAAATTATCTACGAAACGGGTTATAATTCAAATTATGAGCACCACCTCATAATTGCGCCTGCCTCATGAATGGGTGCACTACTTTTGTGCTCGTTGCAAAATCTATGGCACTGCGCTGAACTAAACACACCAGGGCGAACTTAACTGCAGCCAACCCTTCCTATAATCTTCAAATGATACACAAATATGTTCCCTCTTAAGCGTGGATTCGGCAATTGGAAATAAAGCCAAATGAAATATGCCTAACTACAACCAAAAACAGAATGAAAGTATAAGAACAGAGAAGATGACCACGTAGAGGCGAGGAGAACACTGTGCCAATACGAATCCACATCGAAGAATTTTTTAAAAAATTCGGATATGAGATAATTGCAAGATGTTCGCTTCCATTTCCTCGTATCTCTTAGCACACCTTTGCTACATATGGAAAAGTGGTTTCAGAAATCAGTCAAATCAGCCATCTGACGCATCTGTATTGCGGTGTTCTCTCGCTGCGAAAAAGTTGTGAAAGTGCAAACGATAACGCAACCAGAAATATAAGGAAGAAAGAAAGCACAAACAAAATTGCAGCGAAACATAATCAAACAATATGATGACCAAAGCAAAATAAAGAGAACGAGTGAATATAACATGGTTAGCAAAACGGCATCGAACATACAAAGAAATAACTGAAAATACACAAGAAAGGCCCAACTGACGTACATTCGGTAGCTTTGACAGCAGCCAAATTCGCACTGTAAACTAGTAGGCGAACAATAAACGAACTACTACGAGTTCGGGAGATGTGCTGACCGCATGCGTAGATATCCAGAGCGGGGATTATCAAAAGATCGTCGAAGGCTGGTCCAATTCAACATAAATTAGCCCATACAACTAAAAAGTGGAGAAGTCGCGCAGTGGCCTTTCAGAGAGCGAACAAACAATAGCAGTGGGCAGAGCTCAATAACAGGGCACAAAATCAATAGAAGTGAACATGCAGGCACAGAAACAATAGAAGCGAACATGGAGACACACAGCCAATAGCCGCCTACCAAAGACGAAGCAATTCACTCACAGCATTGCAGGTCCTGTGCCACGCATCACCATCACTGAAATAGGGCTAGGAAAAGAACCTCTGTGCTCATGAAATAGGCCTAGGAAGGGAACCTCCGCATTCACACACCCCCTCGAAAAAAATTTGCAGTACTCGAAAACGAAACGACAATTGTCGAACCCACTTGGCCTTTCCATGCTCATAAAGCGAAACAAACAATAATGACAAGCTTTCAGGCGAATAAATCGCATCACGCTCATCAGCCTCGTAACTTTGCAAAAACTTCGCAGCCACATGCTTTTTGCAGACTTCCACCACGTACAACCGTCAATAGGCACTGTTTTACGGAACACCGATTGAACATTCGGAAATGGCGCAAACACATCGGGATCTCGCAATCTCAATAAGCCTCATCAGCACAATAGGATATGCTATATGAAGAAGAAGCTTTACGAAAGTCGCCTGAGAAAATAGTTCAAGGTGTGTCCGAAAAATTATATCGAAGTTACAAAGACGGTGATTCGGGACACCAAGAAACAGTCATTTAGTCAATCTCATTTGGAACATTAGGTGAATACTTATCAGAAGCCCACCACAGTTCTCAGCAGTTTTTGAAATGAGGTGTGAATATTCAAAAAAGGTTAGTGTGCAGCTATTACTGTGTCAGGTGATGCCGTTCGCGTTTTCGCAATGCCAATGGCATTGCTTTCTTGTAGGGGCCAAAGGATGTTGCAGTGGATTCAAAAAACTTACAAGAAAGGATGTATCTCAACCGACAACTACATTTCCACTATTCCCATTTCTGATGAGTTCATTTCTTCTGCACGAAGGAAACAATAAATCAACGAATGAAATCGATAGCAGTTCTATACGAGCTAAGCGAGACTGCTGTCATCGAGAAAACTCACGAGCCCTAAAGATTGTAATACCATAATGCGCGTTTTTGCTGTTTATTCGGTGCACATTTGAGGCAACTAATCAGCTTATACCCTGCGGAATGTACTATTCAACCCAAAGATGCAGCCTTTTTCGCTTTGCAAATGATTCAGTCAACATTCGCTTAAAAACAAGCATCCTGTAAATTTCGCAAAATGTTTAAGCATGAGATCATTTAAACAGCAAAAAATGGCAAAAACAATTTTTCAAATAATAATGACACTCTGCCCATATAAAGTTTATTATGCTAATAACACTAACTGGCAGCTATTTCCATTACTTCCGACTGCCCACCAAAACTCAGAAACTCCTCACTTCACTTCAATAGCCACTCAATTAAGTGATACGCGCGATCAAAATGAAAAGAAAATCTGTGAAGTATAAGAAAACCTATGATAAATTAGGAATGTGCAAGATTTTCTTAGCACTTTCGAAAACCAGTTACCGAACGTCTCCATCTTACTGTTGATCGATCCCTCATAAGCATCGTTGCTGGCGCGCTAACACTGAATATGTCTGCTGAATTAAACCATTAGGACGAAATCGAAACACACGCGCAAAAAATGTCGGAAGTGAGAAATTCTTGACAAACGAGCGCATTTGACTAAATGGAAAAAACAAAAACAACAAACAAATAACACAAGGCATGAGAAGGGGTAGCGGGAACCGGAAATATTATTATAATAGCATCCTGCAAACATGAGTGAGCGTTAAATTAACAGTACACTGAATACAGAACGAAATCAATTTGCATAGCTTAGCTCTCGTAGATCGGGTAAGAACGTTTTACGATTAAAACACCTAACAAAAGGGATAAACACACTTCCATCACGCCTTTGAGCCCCGCAATGCAGTTCGTCATCAACCCTTTTTTAACAGCTCGCTACACTAAAAAATATCCTTCAAGCCCAAAAAAACGCTCTTGAAAACACTAAAAAATTTATCAAAAATCAGGTATTCTAATCTCTCAAAAAGCCAACCAATGAATGCTCGCATTCAGTTGATAATTCAGGCAAAAATCAACGATTTCTATTTGAGCCTGCATTAGTTAAAATCGATCAAAAACTATCGAGCTAAGGCTATCAATCAAGTTATTATGGATAAAACTTACTGCCAATGATGCCAATCAGAAAGTATACTACATTAAACAGTAACAACGACGAGTCCAATATACAGATCGGACAAAGCAATATAACGCAGATGACTAAGCCATAATCAGCAAAGTAATACAGAAGGGATATAAATTCATATCAAGAGGTGGTTTCAAACGTACCGCTTTAATATTCCAGCCATTTCACAAGCGTTTACCGCGATATAAGTTATTCCTTAGAAACTGTTCACGACCAAAATATAGCACAACACATTCTGCTAGACTAGCTTATTGCTGAAACCAATAGCGAATACCGTCGAGTCACAACTCGGACGAAATCATGGTCCCACGAAGCTCTTGGAACAAATTTTTCCAGGTCTTCTAACCTGTTCTGGGAGCGGACCTGCTTGTCTTTGTCGTTTTTTTTTTTTCGCTTTTTTGTGGTACTTTTTGTTTGTTGAGTTTTTTCCTCTAATGCTGCTTTCTTTTAGTGGAGTGTGTTTCTGTTCATAATTGTTGTTTTGTTTTTTTATCTAATTGGATTGCTCTTTTGCGGGTATTTTGAAATTTATTTTTCAGGAGAGTCGAAGATTTTTCTTTTTGATTTTTAAAGTTTTTTTACAGTTTCTTATTTTGATGAAGAAAGTCAATGTGGCCCCATTTCATCCCTGGGTTTCCAATGTTATCGGATCTTTGCATGATTGGTTGCTAATGTGATTCTTCGCTGTTCAGAAGTTTCTTATACGTATTGCTTCAGCTTTTGACTTTAAACATCTTTTAACTTTTTTATTTGGGATTTGTGTTTGTTGTCACCAGCTATTTGTATTGAAGAAGTGTACGAAAATGAAGTTTATTTCTTCTATGGAGTTTTTTTAATGGGATTGTTTTGACTTGTTTTTTAGTCTGTTGCTAAAACAGTTTACTTGTTTTTTTTTCACTTTCTTGCTATGACGATGTGCTTGAGATCAAATTTTGATGTTAAGGAACCTTGTTTCGTTACTTATGATGTATTGCTGGTTTTTTGAATATTCATTTTAGTGTTCCTCCTCTATTATGATTTTTCTTCTGGGGAGGTTTCTAACTTGGACAGGGTGTATTATTATTTTTTTCGTTATTTCTGATGTTCTTATCTACGTTGTGTTTTAGTTTGTGGCTGATTAACGTAAGGGTTAAAAATATGAAAGTGTTGGTGGACAATCATATGAGCTTTTTTGAGCTTTCCGCTTGCGGTGGACAACTTTTTGAAAACAGAAATAACCATGCGAGCTTTCGCCTATTTTGGTTACTTCGGTGATTCATTATTGCAGCGAAATTTTTATCGTCTTAAGTTCTTAGGAAATAATAAGACGTTAAATAGATATGATCGTTTAGGGTGCGGGAGGAGAATCATTTGAATATTTAGTTCAGAAAAAGGTAATTACTTTTCGTGTTAAAGATTAGGAGCATAGTAGATGTTATCTTCTCAGTTTATGTTCATAAAATATGACCTTGAAGAAGTTGAGAATGTTGGAGGTGATTGAGAGGAAGGAATTTTGTTAATTCTATGACTATAAGTCGCCTCCTTGAAGGCTTCTGACTACTAGTCGAAGTTCTGGAAACATATTAGCTGCGGTTTAGGTTGCCAAATTTTGACTGCTACGCTTTTGGTTTTTAATTATTTCTAATGACAGTAATTGAGCTTTCTTGAGTGCGCAGCATATTTTGCACGCGGTTGGTCTTGGGTGGGTTTTTCACGTTTCGCATTTTAATGATGCTAGGTTACTTTATAATTATTATTTTTTGCATTTCTACTTGTTACGGGATTGCTTTTTTACAAGCAGTGGTTCTTCAAGGAAGTCTGACTGTCTGGCATTGTGATTCTTCATTTAGTCATGATGGAGGCTTTTGTGGGTTATGTTTTGGCACGGGCGCAGATGAGTTTTTGGATTTCATCGGTAATTAATAGCTTATTGAGTGTGATTCCTATATGCAGTCCAGCTATTCTTATTTGGATTTGCGGTGAACATGCGGTTTCTAGCGCTACTTTGAAATTTTTTTCTTGCACTTCTTGATGCATTGGGGATTGTTGTTGTTGGTTTTGCTGCATTTGATTTTTTATATGAGACCAGTCGAACTTCTAAGATGGATTGTCATACACATTAAAATGAGATTTGTTCCTATAGTGAAAATTGGATTCATGATTTTTTAAAATGTGATAGTTTGGTCTACATTTTTTGGTTTTTCTTGATCGTTTCTTTTTTGGTGACCTTTGAACATTAATCGGGTACAACTTTTGATGAATTGTGTTCATACATTGTGCCTGAGTGGTATTTTTTGCCTGCTTATGCTGTTCTCGAGGCTATTATTAATCGATTTTAGGTCTAGTGTCTTCGCTTACTATTATTAGGTTTGCTTCGACCAAACAATGACGAAGTAAACCCGAAATTACCGAAACAAGAATAAAAATAAAAACAAGAAATTTAGTAGCCTTCGGCAACATGGAAACATAATTATCCATTGGAACAAAGACAAAAAGCCTAATAATAGTAAGCGAAGACACTAGACCTAAAATCGATTAATAATAGCCTCGAGAACAGCATAAGCAGGCAAAAAATACCACTCAGGCACAATGTATGAACACAATTCATCAAAAGTTGTACCCGATTAATGTTCAAAGGTCACCAAAAAAGAAACGATCAAGAAAAACCAAAAAATGTAGACCAAACTATCACATTTTAAAAAATCATGAATCCAATTTTCACTATAGGAACAAATCTCATTTTAATGTGTATGACAATCCATCTTAGAAGTTCGACTGGTCTCATATAAAAAATCAAATGCAGCAAAACCAACAACAACAATCCCCAATGCATCAAGAAGTGCAAGAAAAAAATTTCAAAGTAGCGCTAGAAACCGCATGTTCACCGCAAATCCAAATAAGAATAGCTGGACTGCATATAGGAATCACACTCAATAAGCTATTAATTACCGATGAAATCCAAAAACTCATCTGCGCCCGTGCCAAAACATAACCCACAAAAGCCTCCATCATGACTAAATGAAGAATCACAATGCCAGACAGTCAGACTTCCTTGAAGAACCACTGCTTGTAAAAAAGCAATCCCGTAACAAGTAGAAATGCAAAAAATAATAATTATAAAGTAACCTAGCATCATTAAAATGCGAAACGTGAAAAACCCACCCAAGACCAACCGCGTGCAAAATATGCTGCGCACTCAAGAAAGCTCAATTACTGTCATTAGAAATAATTAAAAACCAAAAGCGTAGCAGTCAAAATTTGGCAACCTAAACCGCAGCTAATATGTTTCCAGAACTTCGACTAGTAGTCAGAAGCCTTCAAGGAGGCGACTTATAGTCATAGAATTAACAAAATTCCTTCCTCTCAATCACCTCCAACATTCTCAACTTCTTCAAGGTCATATTTTATGAACATAAACTGAGAAGATAACATCTACTATGCTCCTAATCTTTAACACGAAAAGTAATTACCTTTTTCTGAACTAAATATTCAAATGATTCTCCTCCCGCACCCTAAACGATCATATCTATTTAACGTCTTATTATTTCCTAAGAACTTAAGACGATAAAAATTTCGCTGCAATAATGAATCACCGAAGTAACCAAAATAGGCGAAAGCTCGCATGGTTATTTCTGTTTTCAAAAAGTTGTCCACCGCAAGCGGAAAGCTCAAAAAAGCTCATATGATTGTCCACCAACACTTTCATATTTTTAACCCTTACGTTAATCAGCCACAAACTAAAACACAACGTAGATAAGAACATCAGAAATAACGAAAAAAATAATAATACACCCTGTCCAAGTTAGAAACCTCCCCAGAAGAAAAATCATAATAGAGGAGGAACACTAAAATGAATATTCAAAAAACCAGCAATACATCATAAGTAACGAAACAAGGTTCCTTAACATCAAAATTTGATCTCAAGCACATCGTCATAGCAAGAAAGTGAAAAAAAAACAAGTAAACTGTTTTAGCAACAGACTAAAAAACAAGTCAAAACAATCCCATTAAAAAAACTCCATAGAAGAAATAAACTTCATTTTCGTACACTTCTTCAATACAAATAGCTGGTGACAACAAACACAAATCCCAAATAAAAAAGTTAAAAGATGTTTAAAGTCAAAAGCTGAAGCAATACGTATAAGAAACTTCTGAACAGCGAAGAATCACATTAGCAACCAATCATGCAAAGATCCGATAACATTGGAAACCCAGGGATGAAATGGGGCCACATTGACTTTCTTCATCAAAATAAGAAACTGTAAAAAAACTTTAAAAATCAAAAAGAAAAATCTTCGACTCTCCTGAAAAATAAATTTCAAAATACCCGCAAAAGAGCAATCCAATTAGATAAAAAAACAAAACAACAATTATGAACAGGAACACACTCCATTAAACGAAGACACGATTGCTAGAGAAAAAACTCAACACATGAAGTAACACAAAAAAAACAAAGAGCTACAAAACAAACAGGTCATCAGAAAACAGCTCAGGGGACCTGCAAATGTTTGTTGTTTGTCCCGTAACGTCCACACTTAAAACAACATAATTCTTGTGCAATATTAACACAAAATATGAAAACACATTTTCAGATTAATGTCTAGCACTTTGAGCCCATGTTAAAATCGATATATCCATTCATTCAAACATAAATAGATCGAACGCGAAAAAAACGACTCCAGATTTTAAAAAACAAAGCACTTCATCATAATAGCAAAAACGACAATCCAAACATTAAAAATACCCTAGCACAACAGCAGCAACTAATACAACATCATCACCCTAATTTCATTACATACCAAAACACTCATAGTTAAACGTCGTACAGTCAACTCCGACGGAAGAGCAACTTTCCTAACTGCTTAGATCGTCAAAATATTGATGTTTTCAAAAAACCATCACCAGCGTTCATAATGGTCTGTTGTGATACAAAAACAAAACCTCTTCAGAAATAATAGCAAGCAAACATATTAGTCAAGCTACTACAGCACAAATAATAGTAAACTCAATCATGCCACAAGGGCAAAAAGAGTACATAAAATAACCTTTAAAATATCATGGTAGCAACACCATGGCTCCTGTACTTGTAATCGCTGGTCGAAATGCTGTTCGGTCCTTCAGTGAAAAGTTACGAACGTATCAGCCATTGAATCATCCAATCATTTTTAGTGTTGACCGCCTCCGTTTTCAATTTCTTCGTCAAACGATAAGTTGAAAAAAAAAAAGAATTCTCTTCTACATGCCAATTGCTTGAACGTTGAAATCGATGGAGAAGATCGAGAAGCTTCTGTGCTCCTTGGTTGATTGCATTGTTTCCGACAGGAGTCTCCATCGTTAACCCTCCTTCACTGAAGTTGTCGGGTTTCCTCTCACTTTTCGAGCAACATCGCGAAAATCTTCCACCTTGCTTCCTTCCGCGCTCGCTATGAACTGTTTTTTGGAAGTCGTGGTGCGAACGGCAGAAATGAAACTGGCTCATGGAAAGAATGAGGACCATGGTCTGTACACCATATACCACAGAGAACAATCAACCATTAAAAGCAACAAACAACAAAGCATAAATGCGCTCGTTTGCAAACTTCTCAACTTCCAACAAGTCTGCTAGGTGTTGATTGCGTTCGAAACGCCTTTGGCATAGCCACATCCCCAAGAGAAAGTCTTCCGCATGACGATTGCTAGCCAATATCTACACAAAACTAGCTCATCTGAAGCAGCGCATTGCATTTTATGAAACGCCTCAGGGCAGGAAACGGCAACGCCTGAAGGGAACAAATAGCTGCAAATTTCTCTACGGACGTGTTATCAAATCTAAGTGAGGCGACTTTCGTAGATCGTGCGTGGCTGTGCATTTTTGACGAGGAAATAGCGAAAACTTTGAAGTAATTCAAATTCAAAATATTCCAAAAAGTGAATGCGCGATTAACCTGCAGTTCAAAAGCATCTAACGCATGTGACTGCTTCATGCATAAAAACAATACGACATTTTTAGACTTATCTTCTATAAAGTTCTTTCCACCCTTATGGCTATTCTAATGAGCACAGCGGCACAAAACAAGAGGCAGGGATATCACTACAAAAGATGTGTGTAAAATTTCTTGTACAGTGCATGGTGATGTGTTCTGTGTATTCTTCGCGGACAGACAGGTGAACATCATGCGGAAAGGACGGTGAGCGATGTGTGCAGCAAAGGACCGCAATCCGTGGCTAAGGCACAGAAACATCAGATATAGCAAAAACCTGCGGCAGTTGGACAACGCGACGGCGATACGCGCGGGAACGCAGCGAATACGAGGATGGCCATAAGCGCAGATAAAGCGACCATCGAGCGTAGTTCCATCAGGCCTGCAAAACACCACCGTTTCCGAAGATTGTAGGTAGAAAACATAAAGCTTATATGAAAACTACGTCGTGCATGCAAAACAGCCGATAACAATAGAAAACGAAATAGGAAGGGAATAAATTGAGCGTTATGCTAACCGCTCGCTTATGGTAGTTGAAGGCCATGCTCCCTCGCAATATCAGCCATTAGCTGCGGTTCGGCCGCCCTGAACCGCTTCAGAAAAGACGCGCAGACGTCGGCCCTCCGCGCCTCTTCGGTGTCGTAGCGCCTTTTTCGTTGTCCACTTGGCGGCTGCAGCTCTTCGCCTGCTGGTGCTTCTTCTTGCGGAGCACCTAAATATCAATTTTATGCTCAAAGTGCTGCCAAGATTATTTGCGGCACCACTGAAACGACTCAAGAGCAAAAAAGTTTCAAGGAACGAGCAGAAATGGAAGTCTATTGGAATAATATGTTCCGCTGCACAAGTCGAGGGAACAGAAGGCTCATAAGAGATGACAGATGTCGTTCAATATTCTGCACCCACATTTACTACCCCATAAGAAAAAGAGGAAGTGATGGCATCGACTCGGACTTTTGAGTAGCTTCCGAGCATTCTCGCTTATATGCCGCACCAATAACCCCCTTCAGTTTTTCACTTTTCCATAAAAGTTGACAGGGAATTTTACACTCAAGCAGAACAAAACATACATCAGCCGTTGCATTTAAAAAGCCAGTGAATATATATATATATATATATATATATATATATATATATATATATATATATATATATATATATATATATATATATATATATATATATATATATATATATATATATATATATATATGAAGCGCAAGAATTCGTCACATATGAAAATAGTAAGAGTCGAATGGAATGGTGGCAGCATAGAAACAGCTAACCAGGCACGTGAATGTGGCTCGCGTTCCTCATTAGGCCGTCGAGCCGCGTGACTTCCGCGCGCCTTTGCCGCATGGTGGCCTTCGACGCTGCAATACAGCGCTCCTTCTTGTGCGCTGTTATGAAGGCCTATAATCAGGCTACCTTTCATACACCAAAGTGGTCGCAAAGCGCCAAGAACTTCATCCCAGAGTACTCAATCAACTAGAAACCTCCTCAAGATCATGAGTAAAATGAACTTTTTACTGGTTTCTGCAGTCACACTTAGTGTAGTGCCATTTGCTTGCATTGCCTTATTAGTGGATAAGAACTAAACGAACACTTTTTATACGAAGCTCATCAGTATAATTTACTCCTAAATGGAAATGAACCGAAATGTCTCTTCCAGTTCCGATCCTTTCCCATTATCCCTACAGAATTCGATATTTAAGCATGAAGAATATGTAATGAAAGAAACTTTATCAGCATGGCCTACCTTCACGTTCGCTTGGTCTAATTCAGGTGGCATGATGAGATAGTGCCCGCAATTGCCACAAAACGCTGAAATCATACAAATTTCATCACGTATGTTTACCAGGAAAGATTGCAAGAGCGAGCATTAAACTTGGAGTTCTAACAGCCGAAAATCAAGGATTCGAGTCCCATCTACGAACAACGTTTATGCGTGTGCTGGAATAATACTGATTACTAATGACCGGCTTCTTACACACATGTTGACTTATTTTCAAAAAATGGGTATATGGAAAAAAGAGCCTTTTCAAAAATATTCACAACGGACTAGCTCTTTTAGAGAATAAAAAAGATAATGATCAAGCACCATAAGAACGTAGCTAGCAAAAGAAAGTTGCTCACCGTCGTCAAGGTGGGATCGCGCCAGGGCGACGTGCTTCTTCCAGGCCGCTACCGTAGCGAACTCCCTCTCGGCAACGCCGCAATGTGGCAGGCGGCATACTAAAAAAACACCCTTGACATCAAACGGCAAGCAGCAAAAAGTCAAATTCTTTGGATGCCGGAGAACGCTACATAGTGAACATCAGCCAAGCTGCCCATCCATCAACGGTACATGATAGAATGCATGCTTTTAAGGCATCATCAAAAAAGTTCAATCGAACTATTTTTCAATACGTGCAACTCATCATCACTGTTGCGGAATTTTCTTTTTTTTTTAGATGAAACAGTTTCAAGTTTCGCGAATCCTTCCTTCATGACTGCACAGAAAATCGAACGTTAGGTAAGCAATGAGACGGCGATAACGTTTACTGCTCTACTTAGAATCCTTCGACTGAAAAGATGGAATCAATTGCTATGAGCAAGCAGTCTTCGACTGTATTAATTGCTGAATTATTTCACCTTTCTTTCAGAACGCAAGATGTGGGGAAGAGAACCCAACAGAGTATGACGAGAATCTTTTAAAAAGTACTATAAAAAGAAAAGCAAGAACACTTACGTATCTTGTTGTTACGGATAACATATGGTGGCGTTGTTGGAGCCACCAATTCGGCAGCCATATGAGATGGCAGAGCCGTAATGTCAGCCGGTTTGAAATCCGGCTGTACTTTTGCCGCTCTTGTTCGGGGCACTCGCTCTGTACGTGCATGGGCTCCGGATCTCGGACGGCTGCAATCATGAAACTTATGCAGGTCCTTGAAAGGATAATCACAAAATTATTGCCATCATTCAGAGTCTCAATTATCCTCATGAACAGGTTTTTTTTTTTTCAATATTGCGCACTTCTAAACTTTGTGCGCGTGCGCGTGTGCGCGTGTGTGCGTATGTGTGTGTGTGTGCGCGCGTGTGTGTGTGTGTCTTCCTGTTTGTACGTTAGTCTCAACATGGGAATCTTTGGAATCACTGATGCAATAACTTTGCAATTTTATAACTATAATGTACTCCACACCGAAATTTTCTGTACTATTTTTTTCAGAATGAACCGTCGTTTCTGGAGGGGATAGTGGATATTCAGAAGTGGAAAAATCTGCAGGCACTTTACTTTGGTGATCTTTCATTCACACCTTTTGGATTACAACAAAAACGATATTTTGCGGAAGTCAGAAAAACTGTTTAATGTTACTAAAAAAACATTATTTCACGTCTTATTTGTTGGAAACTTATGAAAACGGTTGATCGAGGACGGGTCCCAACCGCTCTGGCAAGCCATACATGTCGCTGTTAGCGACAAGATTCAAAATAACTCACCGATTCTAATTGCCATTTGCATTTGTATGTACAAAAAACGTACGAGAATGAAAGTGAATTAAATACGATGCATTATGACGGCCCAAACTAAGAAAACACGTGCCACCTACAGCATTCCATGATAACGGTCGACGGGATCTTCGTGCCACTGCGCCATTTCCGGCTGTTGTTCTGCCGGTCCTCGTTCATTCGGCTCTTCTTCCACTTCGCCGCCGCTTTCCTGGTGAGGCACGTCCACTTCGTTGCGACTGGGCTCCTCCTGTAGCGTAAGCGCCAGGTAGTTTCGCCCAAACTGCACCGCTTGTGCCGTACTGGGCCAGTCTTCGCTGGCGCTGCTCGTGCTAGGCTCCGCCTCACGAGCAACGGTTTGGTACCACTGTAAACGTTAAATTCATCAGCTTACGTGTAGGATCGGCCTATTCATTTATGCAAGTGATACTATCGCCAACTTTACGAATACTTTCATATTGAATTATTCTAACTAAGTGCTTCAGTTTCAGTAAGAATTCGCTGCTTTAAACGCGAATACTCGAATCTACAACATAGAAGAAGTGCACCTTCCAAACAATGTAAAAGGCGGTATGATCAAGATGCACTCACCGGCAATAATGGCTGCCCAATTAGAGCAACGAACTGCCCGCCATTGATGGCGGCAGTAAACATCGGGCCGTGGTGGCCATAGAGGTCGCAACGTTGCCTCTCCAGGTCCCAAATGGTGAGCTGTGCTCCTTTCAGCCGGCATGCGGCCTCGAGCAATAGCTCATTGGGACGACGCATCGCTGCCTCAGCAACTGCAAAACAACGACGTTAGTGGTGCATCATAAAGCAGGTCAGCCAATAAAATCTGAAGATAATTTCTTTTACTTCTAATGTATCAGCTAAAAATAACCCAGCAACAACGATACGATAAAATGACAGAAGTACGACGCATGCATGTGGCATGCTGATTAACAGTCGAATGCGTCCGTAAAGCACCACCCCGTGAGCTCCACAGGCGTCCATCACTCGAAAGGAATTTTGCAGCTTTTAAGTTACAGCGCAAAAAGTGGGAGAATGGTTCATTGCGGATATTTTACAGAAATAATATCACCTATAAATGGTCAGAGGTTAGCGCAAGATCGACCACAAAAATGCCTATGAGTGCGACACGCATATGGACCTAAGCAAAGAGGGCACCTCTGTACCTATGAAACAATATCCTGTATATCTCGCCATTTTCGGCAAGAATAACTTTAGCAAAACGAACCGAAATGGAACAGCCCACGCGAGTGGACGTCGAGTTCGGCGAACTCCTCCTGCCACCGCTCTATTATGTAGAGCTCTACGTCGCGGTAGAGCTCTTCCACCTCCACACCGAAAAGAGCGGCTGTGGCTGCGAAGGCGTCCGCGTAGCGCCTTATTCTGATTAGGCCCAGAAGGCCCATGATAGCCAGCAATGCATCTGGCAAGAAATCAGAAATGCCCGGCATTATGCAAGCGCTGTAGTCGAATCACTACTGCAAAGAAAATATTTAGAACCTCTGCGACCATGAACGCTTTCTTCAGCACAGCGTGAGCAGATCAGAAGTAACGCAAGGATAAACTACCCTGACGATACGAATCATTTGCGGACCCATTCACTCATCGAATGGCTGCAATTTTCTAAATTTTTATAGGTGAGGAAGTGTTGAAGGTAGAATCTGTTGACGCAAAGATTTCGACCCTGAAGCTTTGCTGAACCGCAACAACAACATAAAATATTGCAGAATTAAGATAATTAGTATCCAATCATTTGTACCCGAAAAATCAATAAATTTTGGGCCGGCCATAACGTATGCTAAAGGATTCTCTAGCGCAGCGATCACCGCAACGCGAAGACTGCGAGAACGAACCGGGTGAACGTAGCATCAAGATCCACGCACATCGCATGCAGCAACTTGGTAAACTGTGAAGGTCAACAAATTACATATCTGCATACCTGATGGAGACCCATCGGTCCGCTGAGTTCAATATTTTGCACAGCCCGGCACTGTGTAGGCTGCACAGCCTTTCTCTTTTGTTATGCGTATGAAGTTCAATGTGGTGTAGATTAGTTGCACCATAATACATAGTACTATGCACAATAGTGGGCATGGTATTAATGATATATATACAGTACGTATATATATATATATATATATATATATATATATATATATATATATATATATATATATATATATATATATATATATATATATATATATATATATATATATATATGTATATGCATACGTTCCCAAATTGGTAAATAAGTAACACCGATAAATTGTTTCTTCGGGAAACTAAACTTTCCTATTATGGCGTACGTCATACTTATCAAATTTCGTTACTACTACTTCTTCCGATTCTATGCCAAAACCACGGAACGGATGGACAGATATTGGTGACGTAAGTAGCACAGGAGGGCGTCCCGATAACATATATATATATATATATATATATATATATATATATATATATATATATATATATATATATATATATATATATATATATGTAACAGAAGCAGGTCGCGAAAGGCGGATGAAAGATACTGCGTGCCCGTTTGCCCATATATTCGGCGATTTCAGTTTGCAAGGCAAAAAAGCTAGCCTATGAAACTGCTTAGATGTGCTCTACGTAGCAAATTAGCTTGTGAACCCAGTTCATTATCGACTGACTATTTCCCTTTTCAGACATAGCCCCAGCTGGGGAAGAATAGAGCGGTCACGGATTCGATAAACTTAATGAGTGTTTTTTAGGTCGCTTAATTCGAAGACTCGTGAACACAGGCAGAGAGCGCGCGAAAAATGAACGCCTTTGATGCTGCAGTCTGCATGAGAAAAGCAATGATAATGCACGTTCTTCCACAAGATTTCTATTCGATCATTCCTATTTATAGGGTCTCATCAGGAAAGCTGCAACAATTTCAAGTGTTCTATGCATCTTCAGAAAATAATGAGTTAACACATGTGAGATGTATGGTTTTTGGAAAAGAGGGATACGGCGATACAGATTACGCCATCATTCCTTGCCAGCACAGCTTCTCACCCTTTTAAACTGTACCTATCAGATCAACAGGTCGACAACCCACAAACATCCATATGGGCGTGTTATATTCGATGTGATGTACAAAAAAAGAAGGAAATCAAAAAGCTATAAGCAGGAAATGGTGAAACGACAGAGCGAATGCAAAATGTTCCACCGTATGGTATCAGGAGAATGAACACATTTTCCATTTCGACATGTCGATTCCGCCAAAAAGGCATCGCAATCAGCGACTTCATAACAAATGGTCAGAATACACCTTGCTGCCATCAACGTCAGTAATAAATTTTTCACACCCTTCTAAGAGAACTTCGTCTGACAGTAGTTGCGGTCAGATGCTGAAGCGAGATTAATGGGTGGATGAGCTTCACAAAGAGAAGCTGAAGTTGGATATCGCGCAAGATGAATTGTCCGCATTGCAAGATGCGCGAAACTCGACGGTACGTACTGTAGTGTACGTTCACTCAATCAATAGGCGCACACGTAATAGACGTGACGCTTCAGCTCATAGTCACAGTGCGCGAGCCTATCGGTTGCAAAGAATTCGTTCTTTCATGCTTGCGTGACTCGATTACAAGGCGATCAATATATTGTCCAAAACAAATCCAATGGCTGCCATTATGCTTACTTTTATGGTTTTATAAAAGAGAAGAACAAGCGTACACGTAGATTCTTATTCCTAAAGTTTCTCTAATAGAAAAACAAATGAAGTTGTAAATCGAGTAGTTTTAAATTGCGTATGTTTAAATAAAAAGCGAGTAAGGCGCAATGGAATTTATATGAAAGTTTTTGAAATAGAACAATAAACAATCAAGCAGAAGTGTAATTAGATAAGTCATGCACAAGTGGGTGAATGTAAACGTAGCAATGAAAAGTCCAATATATAAAACATTAGTAGAGGCCAAGAGTAAAATGTTGCTCTAAGAGGACATAATAAAAAAGAATTTAGGGCGAAGGAAAGCCTATCGGTGAGCCTAAACACAGAAGGGGTAGACGACTGTTAGGAAACTAGATGTTAAAAATGCAAAAAGTAAGATGCGGATAGATTACCTATAAGAACAAAAAGTACCACGTTTCGGGAGTTATCCGTTTACGTGCGCACCTGCGTTATGCGCGGGCCATCGTCAAAACGGAACGTTAGTATAAGAAGCTATACAGACAACTTAACTAAGTGTGGAAAGAAAAGTAGCATGAAAGGAAACGGAAAAGAAAAGAATCTTCAGGTAAAAATGAGTATGTGGAAAATATGTGTTAAGTTCACAGGTTGCACAAGATAGCCCTTACCTATCTATAAAGGCAAGGAATACATTATATACTGAGTTAAATGCTTGCATATCTTAAATAATAAAGCGGAAAGGTATGATACGAGAGCATAGGTAAAAATGTTTGACAATCGATGAATCCAATTGAACCCAAGTGTAGATGTTAATGCAATTGATCCCCTAGTAGTGACATCAACAGAGTAACATTTATTTGATCTATGTTTGATGCTAAGCTTCTCGGAACAATGTGAATGAAATTTAAAATTCGATAAACTTTTATGAGGAGTGAATACTAACATTAAAATACTAGAATAAAATACTAACACAAATAATATAATTCAAAGGATAAAATATGTAGTTATGCAAATGAATGCACTGTTGAGAGTCGTGCGTATTGAATGCATAGAAAAAAACACTGTTGCATGGTGCAGGTGTGCTGCAAGGGAGCGATAATCAATAATTGTTATTATGCATGATCAAATCGATTGTACTACGAAGTGCTAGCACAAGGAGAGCACAACTTGTTCAGTGCTAGACTGTGTAAACAACTCCATCACACAATTGCCCTTTAGAGTTATATGAATGAAAAGGCAATATGAATGGTTAACAAACGCAAAAAATTAAAGTCCATAAAAGGACTCGTTAGTCAAACTTTTGATATCTTGTCTGTTAGGATAAACGAATTTACACAATAATTCTGGTTTGCCAGTTAATGATTTATACAAGTATTTTTCCACTAGATTCTGATACCTCTGTCGTATGCAGTCTTGGTTAAGTAAATCGACAATCAAAATAAAGCATACGCACTCTTTCTTGTATAAAGAACAACTTTAGCATTTTTTAAACTCATTTTGATATGTCAGAGCGTGAAAGCACACATTGTGGATTCCCTATCCCCGTTTCAAGCTTATTCTTGTTTGCAGTCCGTTTTTTTCGCATTTTTCATGCAATTCAAGAGCTATTCCATGATCTATCCGAAGTGAATAATTAATCATTTTTTGCTGCCAAATTGGATCCAGGTTAGCCTAGCTGTAGCACAATAAGGGATATCTTTAGCGCTTTATTCACGCAATTTCACAGTTATTCCCTGATCAACTGGAAGGAATAATTAATCATTTTTTGCCGTCAAATTTGATCCAGATTAGCCAAAGCTGTACAACAATAAATACTATTTTTTGCGCATTATTCGTGCAATTTGAGGGCATTCCATGATCAGTTGGAAGGGAATGATAAATCCATTTTTTGCTGTCAAATTTGATTCAGATTAGAGAAAGTTGAACCGCAATAAAGGTCATTTTTTTGCGCATTATTGATGCAATTTGAGAGTTGTTCGATGATCAGTTGGAAGGGAATAATTAATCATTTTTTGCTGTCAAATTTGATCCAGTATAGCCGAACTTGCAAAACAATAAAGGGCATTTTTTGTGCATTATTCATGCAATTTGAGGGTTATTCCATGATCGACTTTAAGGGAATAATTAATCATTTTTTGCTGTCAAATTTGATCCAGTTTAGCCGAACTTGTACGACAATAAAGGGCATTTTTTGTGCATTATTCATACAAATTTGAGATTTATTCCATGACCAATTGGAAGGGAATAATTAATCATTTTTTGCTATCAAATTTGATCCAGTTTAGCCGAACTTGTACGACAATAAAGGGCATTTTTTGTGCATTATTCATGCAAATTTGAGATTTATTCCATGATCAATTGGAAGGGAATAATTAATCATTTTTTGCTTTCAAATTTGATCCAGACCAGCGGAAGTTGTACCGCAATAAACGCCATTTCTTCCTCATTATTCGTGGGGTTTTTGAACTATTTGATCGTCTGTTTTGTGGTAGTAACTAATCATTTTTTGCTGTCACATTTGATCCTGATGACCGAAAATTCTATCAGAATAGCCATTTTTTGCCCATTATTCGTGCAGAATGAGGATTATTTCACGATGAGCTTGAAAGGATTTATTGAGCATTTTTTGTTGTCAAGTTTGATCCGGATGAGCGGATGTTGTGCTGCAACTGTTTCGTTTTTGCTACATTATTCGTTTGATTTGAGAATTATTTCATTGTAGACAGAGAAGAAATAATTGGTCGTTGTCTGCGGTCAAAATTGATGAAGGTTAGCGGAAGTTGTGCCAAAATAAACGCCGTTTTTTGTGCATTATTTCTGGAGTTAGGGAATTTTTTGATCTCCTTCGGAATTGGATGACTGATCACTATTCGATGTCAACATAGATCGTGATGAGCGGAAGTTGTGCCACAACCAATTCGATTTATAGTGCACTTGTCATGGAATTGCTTGATGTCAGAACTGATACGGAAGAATGGACGTCTTGTCACAATAGACGCCATTTTTAGAGCATTTTTCGTGCAATTTATGAATTGTTTCATGTTCAATCTGCAGGGAATAATTGATAGTTCTTTGCAGTGAACGTTAATCCAGAAGAGCGCAAGCTGAGCCCCAATAGATGCCATTTTCCTGCATTATTCGCGAAATTTGAGAACTTTGCGATAAGAGCTGACCATCATTTCCTGTCGAAATTGATTGCGAAAGAACGATGTGTCATAGTTTAAAGAAGCGACCAGTCGTGAGGGTTCTGTGCAATATTCCGCTTTTTGTTTTCCAGCGGGCTTGGTTACAATTCGAATGGGTAGGTTGAAGATTTGATTATTTTAACGCTTCAGCCACATACGAATGATACTAATCCTCTTGAGACGCCAAGAGATGCACTAGGAACTTAACACAGGATGTGCTATATATTTCAGGGACGACAATAGCACGGACTTACAGATATGTTTGAAAAGCCAGGAGGGCGCTTCATATGCCTGTCAACTGAAAAGGAGTTGAAATTCGACTTGTTCTCAGCTTAGATCCCAATTTTTGCAATACGAAAGTGATGACTTCATGGGGTTCATGTTGAAATGAGAAAGAATGAAAACTTCCTCTGACCCCAATCTGTTGCCGCGACTGCCATGCAACGGCTGACATGTATTTCTGCTTCCGAGAGGAATCACACCGACCACAGGGCTACCCAGTACACATAAGTCGTACCCTCGCAATCGATGAAAGAAATTTCATAACTTCGGTTTCATCCCGGGCCTGTCAAATGATGACTCGTAGCCATCGTGATAATCACAAGTAAAAAATTTACCCACCGCGTTGCTGAGATTCTGTACAGTCACAGACAGCTGCGCTCATTTATAATACTCCCACCATTCCAAAACAAATCTATTTTGCTTAATTGCTCAAGGAATCACCTGCGTCGTAAGTTGTTTTTTCCTGACTCCAGCCTGAATATTGACGAAAATCAATCACTCCGACTTTCACGCAGTAAACCTTCCGCCCACAAAAAGCCTCTCTGCAGGCCAAAGTGTCGCGAACTAAATACCTTCCTTGTGTATACATATTTCTGTTCTCGAATCAACCAACACACAGCGCTTGAAATAATCAGAAGCGTAGCGTGCGTCACATATCACGACTTCACCGATGTGCGCTGCGGCGGCATGCAGTAGGTAGAGAACTTCAATGACCCAATACAGTAACAAAGCAGTTGAGACTCGCAGTTCACTTTTTTTCAAGGTTTCAAGCCTTAAAGAAGCACTACTTATTCGACTACATAGCTCAAATAAAACGTCTGTTCTCCCTTCCTCCTACACCAGTGAGTCCAAGCTTCTAAGGACCACAAAAGCTCGTTCATTATGCGCCTTCGCATATCGTAACTTCCACAACACCGTTTGTGTAATGTCTTTCGAACATCTTGCTAGTTCCACCACAAAATAAAACTAATTACCATTTGCGTTAAAATTTTCTAAGTCATTCAAACGAAGAAGAGCCTGATTCAGCACAGCAATGCTGCCTTTTATGTGAGCAAATTATTCTGCAGCAAGCCATCCGACTGGCAGAAAAACAAGCAGTAATTTTCATTCTTTTTTCCTTCCTCTTCTTTGTGAAGTGAAAATGCTTATTTATTTTTGTTTATTAGCAAACAATGAATAGTAATACGGCATAAGAGCACAAGCGCTTCAGAGGTAGAAAAGGAAGGATGGCCGCGAAAGAAAACATGAAACAATTCCTGCAAATTATCTACGAAACGGGTTATAATTCAAATTATGAGCACCACCTCATAATTGCGCCTGCCTCATGAATGGGTGCACTACTTTTGTGCTCGTTGCAAAATCTATGGCACTGCGCTGAACTAAACACACCAGGGCGAACTTAACTGCAGCCAACCCTTCCTATAATCTTCAAATGATACACAAATATGTTCCCTCTTAAGCGTGGATTCGGCAATTGGAAATAAAGCCAAATGAAATATGCCTAACTACAACCAAAAACAGAATGAAAGTATAAGAACAGAGAAGATGACCACGTAGAGGCGAGGAGAACACTGTGCCAATACGAATCCACATCGAAGAATTTTTTAAAAAATTCGGATATGAGATAATTGCAAGATGTTCGCTTCCATTTCCTCGTATCTCTTAGCACACCTTTGCTACATATGGAAAAGTGGTTTCAGAAATCAGTCAAATCAGCCATCTGACGCATCTGTATTGCGGTGTTCTCTCGCTGCGAAAAAGTTGTGAAAGTGCAAACGATAACGCAACCAGAAATATAAGGAAGAAAGAAAGCACAAACAAAATTGCAGCGAAACATAATCAAACAATATGATGACCAAAGCAAAATAAAGAGAACGAGTGAATATAACATGGTTAGCAAAACGGCATCGAACATACAAAGAAATAACTGAAAATACACAAGAAAGGCCCAACTGACGTACATTCGGTAGCTTTGACAGCAGCCAAATTCGCACTGTAAACTAGTAGGCGAACAATAAACGAACTACTACGAGTTCGGGAGATGTGCTGACCGCATGCGTAGATATCCAGAGCGGGGATTATCAAAAGATCGTCGAAGGCTGGTCCAATTCAACATAAATTAGCCCATACAACTAAAAAGTGGAGAAGTCGCGCAGTGGCCTTTCAGAGAGCGAACAAACAATAGCAGTGGGCAGAGCTCAATAACAGGGCACAAAATCAATAGAAGTGAACATGCAGGCACAGAAACAATAGAAGCGAACATGGAGACACACAGCCAATAGCCGCCTACCAAAGACGAAGCAATTCACTCACAGCATTGCAGGTCCTGTGCCACGCATCACCATCACTGAAATAGGGCTAGGAAAAGAACCTCTGTGCTCATGAAATAGGCCTAGGAAGGGAACCTCCGCATTCACACACCCCCTCGAAAAAAATTTGCAGTACTCGAAAACGAAACGACAATTGTCGAACCCACTTGGCCTTTCCATGCTCATAAAGCGAAACAAACAATAATGACAAGCTTTCAGGCGAATAAATCGCATCACGCTCATCAGCCTCGTAACTTTGCAAAAACTTCGCAGCCACATGCTTTTTGCAGACTTCCACCACGTACAACCGTCAATAGGCACTGTTTTACGGAACACCGATTGAACATTCGGAAATGGCGCAAACACATCGGGATCTCGCAATCTCAATAAGCCTCATCAGCACAATAGGATATGCTATATGAAGAAGAAGCTTTACGAAAGTCGCCTGAGAAAATAGTTCAAGGTGTGTCCGAAAAATTATATCGAAGTTACAAAGACGGTGATTCGGGACACCAAGAAACAGTCATTTAGTCAATCTCATTTGGAACATTAGGTGAATACTTATCAGAAGCCCACCACAGTTCTCAGCAGTTTTTGAAATGAGGTGTGAATATTCAAAAAAGGTTAGTGTGCAGCTATTACTGTGTCAGGTGATGCCGTTCGCGTTTTCGCAATGCCAATGGCATTGCTTTCTTGTAGGGGCCAAAGGATGTTGCAGTGGATTCAAAAAACTTACAAGAAAGGATGTATCTCAACCGACAACTACATTTCCACTATTCCCATTTCTGATGAGTTCATTTCTTCTGCACGAAGGAAACAATAAATCAACGAATGAAATCGATAGCAGTTCTATACGAGCTAAGCGAGACTGCTGTCATCGAGAAAACTCACGAGCCCTAAAGATTGTAATACCATAATGCGCGTTTTTGCTGTTTATTCGGTGCACATTTGAGGCAACTAATCAGCTTATACCCTGCGGAATGTACTATTCAACCCAAAGATGCAGCCTTTTTCGCTTTGCAAATGATTCAGTCAACATTCGCTTAAAAACAAGCATCCTGTAAATTTCGCAAAATGTTTAAGCATGAGATCATTTAAACAGCAAAAAATTGCAAAAACAATTTTTCAAATAATAATGACACTCTGCCCATATAAAGTTTATTATGCTAATAACACTAACTGGCAGCTATTTCCATTACTTCCGACTGCCCACCAAAACTCAGAAACTCCTCACTTCACTTCAATAGCCACTCAATTAAGTGATACGCGCGATCAAAATGAAAAGAAAATCTGTGAAGTATAAGAAAACCTATGATAAATTAGGAATGTGCAAGATTTTCTTAGCACTTTCGAAAACCAGTTACCGAACGTCTCCATCTTACTGTTGATCGATCCCTCATAAGCATCGTTGCTGGCGCGCTAACACTGAATATGTCTGCTGAATTAAACCATTAGGACGAAATCGAAACACACGCGCAAAAAATGTCGGAAGTGAGAAATTCTTGACAAACGAGCGCATTTGACTAAATGGAAAAAACAAAAACAACAAACAAATAACACAAGGCATGAGAAGGGGTAGCGGGAACCGGAAATATTATTATAATAGCATCCTGCAAACATGAGTGAGCGTTAAATTAACAGTACACTGAATACAGAACGAAATCAATTTGCATAGCTTAGCTCTCGTAGATCGGGTAAGAACGTTTTACGATTAAAACACCTAACAAAAGGGATAAACACACTTCCATCACGCCTTT
Organism: Ascaris suum; assembly: GCA_013433145.1. Taxonomy (NCBI): domain Eukaryota; kingdom Metazoa; phylum Nematoda; class Chromadorea; order Rhabditida; family Ascarididae; genus Ascaris; species Ascaris suum. The sequence continues at coordinate 8,001,177 of CM024182.1, read as the reverse complement.
GAGCCCCGCAATGCAGTTCGTCATCAACCCTTTTTTAACAGCTCGCTACACTAAAAAATATCCTTCAAGCCCAAAAAAACGCTCTTGAAAACACTAAAAAATTTATCAAAAATCAGGTATTCTAATCTCTCAAAAAGCCAACCAATGAATGCTCGCATTCAGTTGATAATTCAGGCAAAAATCAACGATTTCTATTTGAGCCTGCATTAGTTAAAATCGATCAAAAACTATCGAGCTAAGGCTATCAATCAAGTTATTATGGATAAAACTTACTGCCAATGATGCCAATCAGAAAGTATACTACATTAAACAGTAACAACGACGAGTCCAATATACAGATCGGACAAAGCAATATAACGCAGATGACTAAGCCATAATCAGCAAAGTAATACAGAAGGGATATAAATTCATATCAAGAGGTGGTTTCAAACGTACCGCTTTAATATTCCAGCCATTTCACAAGCGTTTACCGCGATATAAGTTATTCCTTAGAAACTGTTCACGACCAAAATATAGCACAACACATTCTGCTAGACTAGCTTATTGCTGAAACCAATAGCGAATACCGTCGAGTCACAACTCGGACGAAATCATGGTCCCACGAAGCTCTTGGAACAAATTTTTCCAGGTCTTCTAACCTGTTCTGGGAGCGGACCTGCTTGTCTTTGTCGTTTTTTTTTTTCGCTTTTTTGTGGTACTTTTTGTTTGTTGAGTTTTTTCCTCTAATGCTGCTTTCTTTTAGTGGAGTGTGTTTCTGTTCATAATTGTTGTTTTGTTTTTTTATCTAATTGGATTGCTCTTTTGCGGGTATTTTGAAATTTATTTTTCAGGAGAGTCGAAGATTTTTCTTTTTGATTTTTAAAGTTTTTTTACAGTTTCTTATTTTGATGAAGAAAGTCAATGTGGCCCCATTTCATCCCTGGGTTTCCAATGTTATCGGATCTTTGCATGATTGGTTGCTAATGTGATTCTTCGCTGTTCAGAAGTTTCTTATACGTATTGCTTCAGCTTTTGACTTTAAACATCTTTTAACTTTTTTATTTGGGATTTGTGTTTGTTGTCACCAGCTATTTGTATTGAAGAAGTGTACGAAAATGAAGTTTATTTCTTCTATGGAGTTTTTTTAATGGGATTGTTTTGACTTGTTTTTTAGTCTGTTGCTAAAACAGTTTACTTGTTTTTTTTCACTTTCTTGCTATGACGATGTGCTTGAGATCAAATTTTGATGTTAAGGAACCTTGTTTCGTTACTTATGATGTATTGCTGGTTTTTTGAATATTCATTTTAGTGTTCCTCCTCTATTATGATTTTTCTTCTGGGGAGGTTTCTAACTTGGACAGGGTGTATTATTATTTTTTTCGTTATTTCTGATGTTCTTATCTACGTTGTGTTTTAGTTTGTGGCTGATTAACGTAAGGGTTAAAAATATGAAAGTGTTGGTGGACAATCATATGAGCTTTTTTGAGCTTTCCGCTTGCGGTGGACAACTTTTTGAAAACAGAAATAACCATGCGAGCTTTCGCCTATTTTGGTTACTTCGGTGATTCATTATTGCAGCGAAATTTTTATCGTCTTAAGTTCTTAGGAAATAATAAGACGTTAAATAGATATGATCGTTTAGGGTGCGGGAGGAGAATCATTTGAATATTTAGTTCAGAAAAAGGTAATTACTTTTCGTGTTAAAGATTAGGAGCATAGTAGATGTTATCTTCTCAGTTTATGTTCATAAAATATGACCTTGAAGAAGTTGAGAATGTTGGAGGTGATTGAGAGGAAGGAATTTTGTTAATTCTATGACTATAAGTCGCCTCCTTGAAGGCTTCTGACTACTAGTCGAAGTTCTGGAAACATATTAGCTGCGGTTTAGGTTGCCAAATTTTGACTGCTACGCTTTTGGTTTTTAATTATTTCTAATGACAGTAATTGAGCTTTCTTGAGTGCGCAGCATATTTTGCACGCGGTTGGTCTTGGGTGGGTTTTTCACGTTTCGCATTTTAATGATGCTAGGTTACTTTATAATTATTATTTTTTGCATTTCTACTTGTTACGGGATTGCTTTTTTACAAGCAGTGGTTCTTCAAGGAAGTCTGACTGTCTGGCATTGTGATTCTTCATTTAGTCATGATGGAGGCTTTTGTGGGTTATGTTTTGGCACGGGCGCAGATGAGTTTTTGGATTTCATCGGTAATTAATAGCTTATTGAGTGTGATTCCTATATGCAGTCCAGCTATTCTTATTTGGATTTGCGGTGAACATGCGGTTTCTAGCGCTACTTTGAAATTTTTTTCTTGCACTTCTTGATGCATTGGGGATTGTTGTTGTTGGTTTTGCTGCATTTGATTTTTTATATGAGACCAGTCGAACTTCTAAGATGGATTGTCATACACATTAAAATGAGATTTGTTCCTATAGTGAAAATTGGATTCATGATTTTTTAAAATGTGATAGTTTGGTCTACATTTTTTGGTTTTTCTTGATCGTTTCTTTTTTGGTGACCTTTGAACATTAATCGGGTACAACTTTTGATGAATTGTGTTCATACATTGTGCCTGAGTGGTATTTTTTGCCTGCTTATGCTGTTCTCGAGGCTATTATTAATCGATTTTAGGTCTAGTGTCTTCGCTTACTATTATTAGGTTTGCTTCGACCCAATGACGAAGTAAACCCAATTGCCGAAACAAGAACTAAAATAAAAACAAGAAATTTAGTAGCCTTCGGCAACATGGAAACATAATTATCCATTGGAACAAAGACAAAAACCTAATAATAGTAAGCGAAGACACTAGACCTAAAATCGATTAATAATAGCCTCGAGAACAGCATAAGCAGGCAAAAAATACCACTCAGGCACAATGTATGAACACAATTCATCAAAAGTTGTACCCGATTAATGTTCAAAGGTCACCAAAAAAGAAACGATCAAGAAAAACCAAAAAATGTAGACCAAACTATCACATTTTAAAAAATCATGAATCCAATTTTCACTATAGGAACAAATCTCATTTTAATGTGTATGACAATCCATCTTAGAAGTTCGACTGGTCTCATATAAAAAATCAAATGCAGCAAAACCAACAACAACAATCCCCAATGCATCAAGAAGTGCAAGAAAAAAATTTCAAAGTAGCGCTAGAAACCGCATGTTCACCGCAAATCCAAATAAGAATAGCTGGACTGCATATAGGAATCACACTCAATAAGCTATTAATTACCGATGAAATCCAAAAACTCATCTGCGCCCGTGCCAAAACATAACCCACAAAAGCCTCCATCATGACTAAATGAAGAATCACAATGCCAGACAGTCAGACTTCCTTGAAGAACCACTGCTTGTAAAAAAGCAATCCCGTAACAAGTAGAAATGCAAAAAATAATAATTATAAAGTAACCTAGCATCATTAAAATGCGAAACGTGAAAAACCCACCCAAGACCAACCGCGTGCAAAATATGCTGCGCACTCAAGAAAGCTCAATTACTGTCATTAGAAATAATTAAAAACCAAAAGCGTAGCAGTCAAAATTTGGCAACCTAAACCGCAGCTAATATGTTTCCAGAACTTCGACTAGTAGTCAGAAGCCTTCAAGGAGGCGACTTATAGTCATAGAATTAACAAAATTCCTTCCTCTCAATCACCTCCAACATTCTCAACTTCTTCAAGGTCATATTTTATGAACATAAACTGAGAAGATAACATCTACTATGCTCCTAATCTTTAACACGAAAAGTAATTACCTTTTTCTGAACTAAATATTCAAATGATTCTCCTCCCGCACCCTAAACGATCATATCTATTTAACGTCTTATTATTTCCTAAGAACTTAAGACGATAAAAATTTCGCTGCAATAATGAATCACCGAAGTAACCAAAATAGGCGAAAGCTCGCATGGTTATTTCTGTTTTCAAAAAGTTGTCCACCGCAAGCGGAAAGCTCAAAAAAGCTCATATGATTGTCCACCAACACTTTCATATTTTTAACCCTTACGTTAATCAGCCACAAACTAAAACACAACGTAGATAAGAACATCAGAAATAACGAAAAAAATAATAATACACCCTGTCCAAGTTAGAAACCTCCCCAGAAGAAAAATCATAATAGAGGAGGAACACTAAAATGAATATTCAAAAAACCAGCAATACATCATAAGTAACGAAACAAGGTTCCTTAACATCAAAATTTGATCTCAAGCACATCGTCATAGCAAGAAAGTGAAAAAAAACAAGTAAACTGTTTTAGCAACAGACTAAAAAACAAGTCAAAACAATCCCATTAAAAAAACTCCATAGAAGAAATAAACTTCATTTTCGTACACTTCTTCAATACAAATAGCTGGTGACAACAAACACAAATCCCAAATAAAAAAGTTAAAAGATGTTTAAAGTCAAAAGCTGAAGCAATACGTATAAGAAACTTCTGAACAGCGAAGAATCACATTAGCAACCAATCATGCAAAGATCCGATAACATTGGAAACCCAGGGATGAAATGGGGCCACATTGACTTTCTTCATCAAAATAAGAAACTGTAAAAAAACTTTAAAAATCAAAAAGAAAAATCTTCGACTCTCCTGAAAAATAAATTTCAAAATACCCGCAAAAGAGCAATCCAATTAGATAAAAAAACAAAACAACAATTATGAACAAGAACACACTCCATTAAACGAAGACACGATTGCTAGAGAAAAAACTCAACACATGAAGTAACACAAAAAAAACAAAGAGCTACAAAACAAACAGGTCATCAGAAAACAGCTCAGGGGACCTGCAAATGTTTGTTGTTTGTCCCGTAACGTCCACACTTAAAACAACATAATTCTTGTGCAATATTAACACAAAATATGAAAACACATTTTCAGATTAATGTCTAGCACTTTGAGCCCATGTTAAAATCGATATATCCATTCATTCAAACATAAATAGATCGAACGCGAAAAAAACGACTCCAGATTTTAAAAAACAAAGCACTTCATCATAATAGCAAAAACGACAATCCAAACATTAAAAATACCCTAGCACAACAGCAGCAACTAATACAACATCATCACCCTAATTTCATTACATACCAAAACACTCATAGTTAAACGTCGTACAGTCAACTCCGACGGAAGAGCAACTTTCCTAACTGCTTAGATCGTCAAAATATTGATGTTTTCAAAAAACCATCACCAGCGTTCATAATGGTCTGTTGTGATACAAAAACAAAACCTCTTCAGAAATAATAGCAAGCAAACATATTAGTCAAGCTACTACAGCACAAATAATAGTAAACTCAATCATGCCACAAGGGCAAAAAGAGTACATAAAATAACCTTTAAAATATCATGGTAGCAACACCATGGCTCCTGTACTTGTAATCGCTGGTCGAAATGCTGTTCGGTCCTTCAGTGAAAAGTTACGAACGTATCAGCCATTGAATCATCCAATCATTTTTAGTGTTGACCGCCTCCGTTTTCAATTTCTTCGTCAAACGATAAGTTGAAAAAAAAAAGGAATCCTCTTCTACATGCCAATTGCTTGAACGTTGAAATCGATGGAGAAGATCGAGAAGCTTCTGTGCTCCTTGGTTGATTGCATTGTTTCCGACAGGAGTCTCCATCGTTAACCCTCCTTCACTGAAGTTGTCGGGTTTCCTCTCACTTTTCGAGCAACATCGCGAAAATCTTCCACCTTGCTTCCTTCCGCGCTCGCTATGAACTGTTTTTTGGAAGTCGTGGTGCGAACGGCAGAAATGAAACTGGCTCATGGAAAGAATGAGGACCATGGTCTGTACACCATATACCACAGAGAACAATCAACCATTAAAAGCAACAAACAACAAAGCATAAATGCGCTCGTTTGCAAACTTCTCAACTTCCAACAAGTCTGCTAGGTGTTGATTGCGTTCGAAACGCCTTTGGCATAGCCACATCCCCAAGAGAAAGTCTTCCGCATGACGATTGCTAGCCAATATCTACACAAAACTAGCTCATCTGAAGCAGCGCATTGCATTTTATGAAACGCCTCAGGGCAGGAAACGGCAACGCCTGAAGGGAACAAATAGCTGCAAATTTCTCTACGGACGTGTTATCAAATCTAAGTGAGGCGACTTTCGTAGATCGTGCGTGGCTGTGCATTTTTGACGAGGAAATAGCGAAAACTTTGAAGTAATTCAAATTCAAAATATTCCAAAAAGTGAATGCGCGATTAACCTGCAGTTCAAAAGCATCTAACGCATGTGACTGCTTCATGCATAAAAACAATACGACATTTTTAGACTTATCTTCTATAAAGTTCTTTCCACCCTTATGGCTATTCTAATGAGCACAGCGGCACAAAACAAGAGGCAGGGATATCACTACAAAAGATGTGTGTAAAATTTCTTGTACAGTGCATGGTGATGTGTTCTGTGTATTCTTCGCGGACAGACAGGTGAACATCATGCGGAAAGGACGGTGAGCGATGTGTGCAGCAAAGGACCGCAATCCGTGGCTAAGGCACAGAAACATCAGATATAGCAAAAACCTGCGGCAGTTGGACAACGCGACGGCGATACGCGCGGGAACGCAGCGAATACGAGGATGGCCATAAGCGCAGATAAAGCGACCATCGAGCGTAGTTCCATCAGGCCTGCAAAACACCACCGTTTCCGAAGATTGTAGGTAGAAAACATAAAGCTTATATGAAAACTACGTCGTGCATGCAAAACAGCCGATAACAATAGAAAACGAAATAGGAAGGGAATAAATTGAGCGTTATGCTAACCGCTCGCTTATGGTAGTTGAAGGCCATGCTCCCTCGCAATATCAGCCATTAGCTGCGGTTCGGCCGCCCTGAACCGCTTCAGAAAAGACGCGCAGACGTCGGCCCTCCGCGCCTCTTCGGTGTCGTAGCGCCTTTTTCGTTGTCCACTTGGCGGCTGCAGCTCTTCGCCTGCTGGTGCTTCTTCTTGCGGAGCACCTAAATATCAATTTTATGCTCAAAGTGCTGCCAAGATTATTTGCGGCACCACTGAAACGACTCAAGAGCAAAAAAGTTTCAAGGAACGAGCAGAAATGGAAGTCTATTGGAATAATATGTTCCGCTGCACAAGTCGAGGGAACAGAAGGCTCATAAGAGATGACAGATGTCGTTCAATATTCTGCACCCACATTTACTACCCCATAAGAAAAAGAGGAAGTGATGGCATCGACTCGGACTTTTGAGTAGCTTCCGAGCATTCTCGCTTATATGCCGCACCAATAACCCCCTTCAGTTTTTCACTTTTCCATAAAAGTTGACAGGGAATTTTACACTCAAGCAGAACAAAACATACATCAGCCGTTGCATTTAAAAAGCCAGTGAATATATATATATATATATATATATATATATATATATATATATATATATATATATATATATATATATATATATATATATATATATGAAGCGCAAGAATTCGTCACATATGAAAATAGTAAGAGTCGAATGGAATGGTGGCAGCATAGAAACAGCTAACCAGGCACGTGAATGTGGCTCGCGTTCCTCATTAGGCCGTCGAGCCGCGTGACTTCCGCGCGCCTTTGCCGCATGGTGGCCTTCGACGCTGCAATACAGCGCTCCTTCTTGTGCGCTGTTATGAAGGCCTATAATCAGGCTACCTTTCATACACCAAAGTGGTCGCAAAGCGCCAAGAACTTCATCCCAGAGTACTCAATCAACTAGAAACCTCCTCAAGATCATGAGTAAAATGAACTTTTTACTGGTTTCTGCAGTCACACTTAGTGTAGTGCCATTTGCTTGCATTGCCTTATTAGTGGATAAGAACTAAACGAACACTTTTTATACGAAGCTCATCAGTATAATTTACTCCTAAATGGAAATGAACCGAAATGTCTCTTCCAGTTCCGATCCTTTCCCATTATCCCTACAGAATTCGATATTTAAGCATGAAGAATATGTAATGAAAGAAACTTTATCAGCATGGCCTACCTTCACGTTCGCTTGGTCTAATTCAGGTGGCATGATGAGATAGTGCCCGCAATTGCCACAAAACGCTGAAATCATACAAATTTCATCACGTATGTTTACCAGGAAAGATTGCAAGAGCGAGCATTAAACTTGGAGTTCTAACAGCCGAAAATCAAGGATTCGAGTCCCATCTACGAACAACGTTTATGCGTGTGCTGGAATAATACTGATTACTAATGACCGGCTTCTTACACACATGTTGACTTATTTTCAAAAAATGGGTATATGGAAAAAAGAGCCTTTTCAAAAATATTCACAACGGACTAGCTCTTTTAGAGAATAAAAAAGATAATGATCAAGCACCATAAGAACGTAGCTAGCAAAAGAAAGTTGCTCACCGTCGTCAAGGTGGGATCGCGCCAGGGCGACGTGCTTCTTCCAGGCCGCTACCGTAGCGAACTCCCTCTCGGCAACGCCGCAATGTGGCAGGCGGCATACTAAAAAAACACCCTTGACATCAAACGGCAAGCAGCAAAAAGTCAAATTCTTTGGATGCCGGAGAACGCTACATAGTGAACATCAGCCAAGCTGCCCATCCATCAACGGTACATGATAGAATGCATGCTTTTAAGGCATCATCAAAAAAGTTCAATCGAACTATTTTTCAATACGTGCAACTCATCATCACTGTTGCGGAATTTTCTTTTTTTTTTAGATGAAACAGTTTCAAGTTTCGCGAATCCTTCCTTCATGACTGCACAGAAAATCGAACGTTAGGTAAGCAATGAGACGGCGATAACGTTTACTGCTCTACTTAGAATCCTTCGACTGAAAAGATGGAATCAATTGCTATGAGCAAGCAGTCTTCGACTGTATTAATTGCTGAATTATTTCACCTTTCTTTCAGAACGCAAGATGTGGGGAAGAGAACCCAACAGAGTATGACGAGAATCTTTTAAAAAGTACTATAAAAAGAAAAGCAAGAACACTTACGTATCTTGTTGTTACGGATAACATATGGTGGCGTTGTTGGAGCCACCAATTCGGCAGCCATATGAGATGGCAGAGCCGTAATGTCAGCCGGTTTGAAATCCGGCTGTACTTTTGCCGCTCTTGTTCGGGGCACTCGCTCTGTACGTGCATGGGCTCCGGATCTCGGACGGCTGCAATCATGAAACTTATGCAGGTCCTTGAAAGGATAATCACAAAATTATTGCCATCATTCAGAGTCTCAATTATCCTCATGAACAGGTTTTTTTTTTTCAATATTGCGCACTTCTAAACTTTGTGCGCGTGCGCGTGTGCGCGTGTGTGCGTATGTGTGTGTGTGTGCGCGCGTGTGTGTGTGTGTCTTCCTGTTTGTACGTTAGTCTCAACATGGGAATCTTTGGAATCACTGATGCAATAACTTTGCAATTTTATAACTATAATGTACTCCACACCGAAATTTTCTGTACTATTTTTTTCAGAATGAACCGTCGTTTCTGGAGGGGATAGTGGATATTCAGAAGTGGAAAAATCTGCAGGCACTTTACTTTGGTGATCTTTCATTCACACCTTTTGGATTACAACAAAAACGATATTTTGCGGAAGTCAGAAAAACTGTTTAATGTTACTAAAAAAACATTATTTCACGTCTTATTTGTTGGAAACTTATGAAAACGGTTGATCGAGGACGGGTCCCAACCGCTCTGGCAAGCCATACATGTCGCTGTTAGCGACAAGATTCAAAATAACTCACCGATTCTAATTGCCATTTGCATTTGTATGTACAAAAAACGTACGAGAATGAAAGTGAATTAAATACGATGCATTATGACGGCCCAAACTAAGAAAACACGTGCCACCTACAGCATTCCATGATAACGGTCGACGGGATCTTCGTGCCACTGCGCCATTTCCGGCTGTTGTTCTGCCGGTCCTCGTTCATTCGGCTCTTCTTCCACTTCGCCGCCGCTTTCCTGGTGAGGCACGTCCACTTCGTTGCGACTGGGCTCCTCCTGTAGCGTAAGCGCCAGGTAGTTTCGCCCAAACTGCACCGCTTGTGCCGTACTGGGCCAGTCTTCGCTGGCGCTGCTCGTGCTAGGCTCCGCCTCACGAGCAACGGTTTGGTACCACTGTAAACGTTAAATTCATCAGCTTACGTGTAGGATCGGCCTATTCATTTATGCAAGTGATACTATCGCCAACTTTACGAATACTTTCATATTGAATTATTCTAACTAAGTGCTTCAGTTTCAGTAAGAATTCGCTGCTTTAAACGCGAATACTCGAATCTACAACATAGAAGAAGTGCACCTTCCAAACAATGTAAAAGGCGGTATGATCAAGATGCACTCACCGGCAATAATGGCTGCCCAATTAGAGCAACGAACTGCCCGCCATTGATGGCGGCAGTAAACATCGGGCCGTGGTGGCCATAGAGGTCGCAACGTTGCCTCTCCAGGTCCCAAATGGTGAGCTGTGCTCCTTTCAGCCGGCATGCGGCCTCGAGCAATAGCTCATTGGGACGACGCATCGCTGCCTCAGCAACTGCAAAACAACGACGTTAGTGGTGCATCATAAAGCAGGTCAGCCAATAAAATCTGAAGATAATTTCTTTTACTTCTAATGCATCAGCTAAAAATAACCCAGCAACAACGATACGATAAAATGACAGAAGTACGACGCATGCATGTGGCATGCTGATTAACAGTCGAATGCGTCCGTAAAGCACCACCCCGTGAGCTCCACAGGCGTCCATCACTCGAAAGGAATTTTGCAGCTTTTAAGTTACAGCGCAAAAAGTGCGAGAATGGTTCATTGCGGATATTTTACAGAAATAATATCACCTATAAATGGTCAGAGGTTAGCGCAAGATCGACCACAAAAATGCCTATGAGTGCGACACGCATATGGACCTAAGCAAAGAGGGCACCTCTGTACCTATGAAACAATATCCTGTATATCTCGCCATTTTCGGCAAGAATAACTTTAGCAAAACGAACCGAAATGGAACAGCCCACGCGAGTGGACGTCGAGTTCGGCGAACTCCTCCTGCCACCGCTCTATTATGTAGAGCTCTACGTCGCGGTAGAGCTCTTCCACCTCCACACCGAAAAGAGCGGCTGTGGCTGCGAAGGCGTCCGCGTAGCGCCTTATTCTGATTAGGCCCAGAAGGCCCATGATAGCCAGCAATGCATCTGGCAAGAAATCAGAAATGCCCGGCATTATGCAAGCGCTGTAGTCGAATCACTACTGCAAAGAAAATATTTAGAACCTCTGCGACCATGAACGCTTTCTTCAGCACAGCGTGAGCAGATCAGAAGTAACGCAAGGATAAACTACCCTGACGATACGAATCATTTGCGGACCCATTCACTCATCGAATGGCTGCAATTTTCTAAATTTTTATAGGTGAGGAAGTGTTGAAGGTAGAATCTGTTGACGCAAAGATTTCGACCCTGAAGCTTTGCTGAACCGCAACAACAACATAAAATATTGCAGAATTAAGATAATTAGTATCCAATCATTTGTACCCGAAAAATCAATAAATTTTGGGCCGGCCATAACGTATGCTAAAGGATTCTCTAGCGCAGCGATCACCGCAACGCGAAGACTGCGAGAACGAACCGGGTGAACGTAGCATCAAGATCCACGCACATCGCATGCAGCAACTTGGTAAACTGTGAAGGTCAACAAATTACATATCTGCATACCTGATGGAGACCCATCGGTCCGCTGAGTTCAATATTTTGCACAGCCCGGCACTGTGTAGGCTGCACAGCCTTTCTCTTTTGTTATGCGTATGAAGTTCAATGTGGTGTAGATTAGTTGCACCATAATACATAGTACTATGCACAATAGTGGGCATGGTATTAATGATATATATACAGTACGTATATATATATATATATATATATATATATATATATATATATATATATATATATATATATATATATATATATATATATATATATATATATATGTATATGCATACGTTCCCAAATTGGTAAATAAGTAACACCGATAAATTGTTTCTTCGGGAAACTAAACTTTCCTATTATGGCGTACGTCATACTTATCAAATTTCGTTACTACTACTTCTTCCGATTCTATGCCAAAACCACGGAACGGATGGACAGATATTGGTGACGTAAGTAGCACAGGAGGGCGTCCCGATAATATATATATATATATATATATATATATATATATATATATATATATATATATATATATATATATATATATATATATGTAACAGAAGCAGGTCGCGAAAGGCGGATGAAAGATACTGCATGCCCGTTTGCCCATATATTCGGCGATTTCAGTTTGCAAGGCAAAAAAGCTAGCCTATGAAACTGCTTAGATGTGCTCTACGTAGCAAATTAGCTTGTGAACCCAGTTCATTATCGACTGACTATTTCCCTTTTCAGACATAGCCCCAGCTGGGGAAGAATAGAGCGGTCACGGATTCGATAAACTTAATGAGTGTTTTTTAGGTCGCTTAATTCGAAGACTCGTGAACACAGGCAGAGAGCGCGCGAAAAATGAACGCCTTTGATGCTGCAGTCTGCATGAGAAAAGCAATGATAATGCACGTTCTTCCACAAGATTTCTATTCGATCATTCCTATTTATAGGGTCTCATCAGGAAAGCTGCAACAATTTCAAGTGTTCTATGCATCTTCAGAAAATAATGAGTTAACACATGTGAGATGTATGGTTTTTGGAAAAGAGGGATACGGCGATACAGATTACGCCATCATTCCTTGCCAGCACAGCTTCTCACCCTTTTAAACTGTACCTATCAGATCAACAGGTCGACAACCCACAAACATCCATATGGGCGTGTTATATTCGATGTGATGTACAAAAAAAGAAGGAAATCAAAAAGCTATAAGCAGGAAATGGTGAAACGACAGAGCGAATGCAAAATGTTCCACCGTATGGTATCAGGAGAATGAACACATTTTCCATTTCGACATGTCGATTCCGCCAAAAAGGCATCGCAATCAGCGACTTCATAACAAATGGTCAGAATACACCTTGCTGCCATCAACGTTAGTAATAAATTTTTCACACCCTTCTAAGAGAACTTCGTCTGACAGTAGTTGCGGTCAGATGCTGAAGCGAGATTAATGGGTGGATGAGCTTCACAAAGAGAAGCTGAAGTTGGATATCGCGCAAGATGAATTGTCCGCATTGCAAGATGCGCGAAACTCGACGGTACGTACTGTAGTGTACGTTCACTCAATCAATAGGCGCACACGTAATAGACGTGACGCTTCAGCTCATAGTCACAGTGCGCGAGCCTATCGGTTGCAAAGAATTCGTTCTTTCATGCTTGCGTGACTCGATTACAAGGCGATCAATATATTGTCCAAAACAAATCCAATGGCTGCCATTATGCTTACTTTTATGGTTTTATAAAAGAGAAGAACAAGCGTACACGTAGATTCTTATTCCTAAAGTTTCTCTAATAGAAAAACAAATGAAGTTGTAAATCGAGTAGTTTTAAATTGCGTATGTTTAAATAAAAAGCGAGTAAGGCGCAATGGAATTTATATGAAAGTTTTTGAAATAGAACAATAAACAATCAAGCAGAAGTGTAATTAGATAAGTCATGCACAAGTGGGTGAATGTAAACGTAGCAATGAAAAGTCCAATATATAAAACATTAGTAGAGGCCAAGAGTAAAATGTTGCTCTAAGAGGACATAATAAAAAAGAATTAAGGGCGAAGGAAAGCCTATCGGTGAGCCTAAACACAGAAGGGGTAGACGACTGTTAGGAAACTAGATGTTAAAAATGCAAAAAGTAAGATGCGGATAGATTACCTATAAGAACAAAAAGTACCACGTTTCGGGAGTTATCCGTTTACGTGCGCACCTGCGTTATGCGCGGGCCATCGTCAAAACGGAACGTTAGTATAAGAAGCTATACAGACAACTTAACTAAGTGTGGAAAGAAAAGTAGCATGAAAGGAAACGGAAAAGAAAAGAATCTTCAGGTAAAAATGAGTATGTGGAAAATATGTGTTAAGTTCACAGGTTGCACAAGATAGCCCTTACCTATCTATAAAGGCAAGGAATACATTATATACTGAGTTAAATGCTTGCATATCTTAAATAATAAAGCGGAAAGGTATGATACGAGAGCATAGGTAAAAATGTTTGACAATCGATGAATCCAATTGAACCCAAGTGTAGATGTTAATGCAATTGATCCCCTAGTAGTGACATCAACAGAGTAACATTTATTTGATCTATGTTTGATGCTAAGCTTCTCGGAACAATGTGAATGAAATTTAAAATTCGATAAACTTTTATGAGGAGTGAATACTAACATTAAAATACTAGAATAAAATACTAACACAAATAATATAATTCAAAGGATAAAATATGTAGTTATGCAAATGAATGCACTGTTGAGAGTCGTGCGTATTGAATGCATAGAAAAAAACACTGTTGCATGGTGCAGGTGTGCTGCAAGGGAGCGATAATCAATAATTGTTATTATGCATGATCAAATCGATTGTACTACGAAGTGCTAGCACAAGGAGAGCACAACTTGTTCAGTGCTAGACTGTGTAAACAACTCCATCACACAATTGCCCTTTAGAGTTATATGAATGAAAAGGCAATATGAATGGTTAACAAACGCAAAAAATTAAAGTCCATAAAAGGACTCGTTAGTCAAACTTTTGATATCTTGTCTGTTAGGATAAACGAATTTACACAATAATTCTGGTTTGCCAGTTAATGATTTATACAAGTATTTTTCCACTAGATTCTGATACCTCTGTCGTATGCAGTCTTGGTTAAGTAAATCGACAATCAAAATAAAGCATACGCACTCTTTCTTGTATAAAGAACAACTTTAGCATTTTTTAAACTCATTTTGATATGTCAGAGCGTGAAAGCACACATTGTGGATTCCCTATCCCCGTTTCAAGCTTATTCTTGTTTGCAGTCCGTTTTTTTCGCATTTTTCATGCAATTCAAGAGCTATTCCATGATCTATCCGAAGTGAATAATTAATCATTTTTTGCTGCCAAATTGGATCCAGGTTAGCCTAGCTGTAGCACAATAAGGGATATCTTTAGCGCTTTATTCACGCAATTTCACAGTTATTCCCTGATCAACTGGAAGGAATAATTAATCATTTTTTGCCGTCAAATTTGATCCAGATTAGCCAAAGCTGTACAACAATAAATACTATTTTTTGCGCATTATTCGTGCAATTTGAGGGCATTCCATGATCAGTTGGAAGGGAATGATAAATCCATTTTTTGCTGTCAAATTTGATTCAGATTAGAGAAAGTTGAACCGCAATAAAGGTCATTTTTTTGCGCATTATTGATGCAATTTGAGAGTTGTTCGATGATCAGTTGGAAGGGAATAATTAATCATTTTTTGCTGTCAAATTTGATCCAGTATAGCCGAACTTGCAAAACAATAAAGGGCATTTTTTGTGCATTATTCATGCAATTTGAGGGTTATTCCATGATCGACTTTAAGGGAATAATTAATCATTTTTTGCTGTCAAATTTGATCCAGTTTAGCTACAGTTGTACTGAACGAAGAAAAAAGAACACGTTTTTCTTGAAGAGTGTGCGGCTTACGTTCAGTAATTCGTTGAGGCGATGCAGCGCGATTTGCAGCAGAAATAGCGTTGAACAAGCGAAATACAGCACATGCGATATTACGAACAGCAAAGGGTGTATAGAAATTACGATAGTGTGACTACGGTGCAATATT
Organism: Ascaris suum; assembly: GCA_013433145.1. Lineage (NCBI taxonomy): Eukaryota > Metazoa > Nematoda > Chromadorea > Rhabditida > Ascarididae > Ascaris > Ascaris suum. The sequence continues at coordinate 7,985,504 of CM024182.1, read as the reverse complement.
ACGAATAGGAAAGAGTATACAGAAATTATGATACTTTGACGACGGGAAGATAGACAACAAAGCAGCAGCTACCTTAAGCTCCTGACCAGGGGCTCCACCCTGGTCGACTCAGCACAACCCGACTGTCGAATTTTTGGTCGGGCAGTTTCCGTTGTCCCGCCTGGCTCTGCCTTCAATTTCTTCTAATGTATGCAACGCCACCTCTGTTCTATTGAAACGTCTAGTTTTGGCACATCTCTTTCCGTTGGATGCCTCACCGCTTCCGCTTATTGTTGGTGCCGCTGAGGCGGCTAGCCGTTGTTTGCTGCACGCTGGCTTCAATGAGCCGCCATGATGGATTTCGCGAATGGCGACACTCCCGCGCCCTTGACATTTGCGGGGGACATCCATATCGGTTCGAAATTGCGCAGTTCCATGGGAGGCTCTGTCCCTTCAAGTGCGGCTTGGCTCGCTCTTCGTCTTTGGTGTCGACACCGTGCAAGGCAGCATCGTGCCACGCACAGAAGATACTTTGGACAGCGAAGGTTCTTCTATGAAAAACTTTCTCGCCAACAAAATTGTTCTTCGTTTTTTTAATCGCATTTTTGAATTTTTAAGATGTTATATTCTCCCTCTATTTTACTATGAAGTAAATCATTACAGTTTTTTTGCTGTCAAACTATGAGTTTTTCTCGATTAGCGAAACTATAATTAGGAAACCATAAATAAGGAAACTACAATAAATATTAGTCATTTTTTGCTGCCAAATTTCATCCCGATTAGCGGAAGTTGTGCCACAAAAAACGCCATTTTTCACCCATTATTCATGCAGTTTGAGAATTATTTCATGATCAATTTTAACGGAACAATTGATCATTTCTTGCTTATGCCTGTTGTTCGGGTTAGATTTAGTTTTATCCTTGGCCATAGGCTCGGGATTACAAGCCTAAGCCCCGCCATGCTTTTAAGCCAAAGGCCAACAATAAGTACAAGCATAAGGCTAAGCCTAAGCCTAATGCCAAGCATAAGGCTAGGCCTATGCTTAGGCCTAAGGCCAGGATTAAGGCTAAGCCTAAACTAAACGCCAAACTCAAGTCTAACCCTAACCCTAAGGCCAACAATAAGGCCAGCACTAAGGCCAAGCCTAAGCCTAAGGCCAACAATACGGCTAAGCTTACGGCTGAGCCTAAGGCCAAGAACAAAGACAAGCTTAAGCCTAAGCCTAAGTCCAAGCCTAAGCCTCCTATCGTCATTTTATATCTGAACTCTTCAAAAAGCTCCTCCTGCCGAATGGTGCAAGTGTCGTGTTTCATTTGCCTCTATGTTCTCGTGTCCTCTGTTTTAGTGCAAATGTGTGTTTAGATTTAGCCTTTGATTCGTCATTGTCGGTCACTGGCGATCTTTTGGCTTCGTCTGTCTTTTTTTACGATTGCTGAATGCACTGATGAGAGGGATTAGACTTGACATTTGAACACGATAAGAAGGGATTGGGTGTTGCTGATGTTTACCGTTGGAGTGTGTACGTGATCTCAGTGATACACACTTCAGTGTGTGCACAAACTTGGTGTTGCCTGAGCCATGACGTTGCGCTCTTGTTTTCGGTTATTGCTTGATTCAATGTTACGTTATGGCGAAGATTTAATGCTTTTTACTGCCCTTCCCCCTATCTGTCCCCCTTTGAGGTACTTTTGCTGTTTTGCTGTGTTATTGTTGATCATTTGCTAATAAACGAAGATAAACAGAATCGTTTCGTTTAGCAAAAAAGTGGAAAGATCAAGGAATGAGAAATCTGATCTCCTTCACGACCAGTTGGATGACTTACTGATGACTTTTTCGATGATGTGCATCATCCTGCAGATTTTATGACAAAATGCATGGAAATAATACTTCAGTGCAAGTAATTTTATTTGGAGGTGGAGTCAGCGGAACATGCACAGGTTGTTATTAGATCGTGACGGGTTTGCGAAGTTGCATGCTGGATAAAGCTTTTGTAGTTTTTGGTAACCTCACTTTGTTTTGTTAAGGGAGATGTCGGGATATGTTTTACCTAGAGAATCTGGTGAAATGCGCATTGTTTTTCAGAGGCTATTTTGAAGGTTGAAAAAAACTGTTGGTTTGATTGCATAAAAAGTTGGGCGCATTATTCTAGCACTTTATTACTGCAACTCACGTCCATAAAAGAGCGACATGTAACGGTGGCACGTGTCCATATGGGAGGGGGTATGTGGAGGGGGGCAGGAGCGCTACGTATGGGTCACCTTGGTAACACATTACGTGTACATAAAGGACTCATGTAGATGACAAGACTTTAATCTGTTGCCATGCTATTTCGCGAACTGAGACTGTGTGCCAGAAACATGAACAAGCTGGTGGACTTGTGCATAATCAGCTGGAAGCAAGGAAGGCACAGGATCGACAAATCAGGCGCTTCTTCTTCTGAATAGTGAAGCAAGATGCAGTAGTCAAGGGCGCAAGAAAATTATATCTAAACCTATCCATCTGCCATTACAGTGAGTCAGAATAGCACAAAAGAGTGTTTTTCGGACGCGCCATACACTATTGACCGTGTCGTCGACCTAGAGTTATACTGAGGCCATGTAATTATCTCAGGAGCTAAGGTACAGCTTGCAACAATCGGACTACCCATGCTGTCACCTCTGTTGAGTGCCAGAGACAACAGTACATGTCAGCCACTGCGTGACAGTCGCTACGAGTGATTGGATTTGCTGCCGATTTCTTCTATTTGTAATTTAAGCATGAGTGTTGACCGATGAAACCATCGCTGGGTCGTGCATACTGGTAAACAGCTGTGAACTGAGCGAGCAGCACTGCTTATTAAACAGTTAGGCATAAAAACTCTTCTCCGCAGACATTAAAAAAAGCCTGGATGCCCTGCTCAATGTCCAACTCTTTCCCTACAATTTAGGTTTTCTAGCGGGAGAAATTCAACGCGACTGCCGAACCCTATCGCTTAGCTTTCATCCGCAGACAAGGGATTTTCACTGGTAGAAGCATTTTATTATTAAATGAGATTCGAGAAATCAGCCGAGTAGAAGAACCGGCCAAAACACTCACTCAAACCGGAAACGATTCTACGAGCCAGACATGTCATCGAAATTCAGGAGAGTAAAGTCGTTTCAGAATGCAACTACTGTGCATAAATGAGCAAGAGTGGAAATCATGACGTGAAAGTTGCCGCTGGCTTCTTATTAAAAATTATTGCTCAGGACTGGTTAAAGAAACCTCACGGGCGTCGGAAATCATTGTGGAGCAATGTGTGCCTCGTTCCAAAAACCATAACTCAACGGCTACTTTTATTCGAACGGATTTTTCTTTGAAAATAGGTAGCCTCCGAGTGGGAGTTGCTTGTTTTTCTCGTTGCTTTTGGAATGTTTTTAGTCTCCACACCATTATTTTGATGATCCAAGCAATATTTATCATTTTCCAAGCAGTGTGATCCATGTTTCATTGTCACTTTTACTCGCATTTGAAATGTATTACCTCGGACTTGCTTATCCAACGTTTCGCCTTTGCTCGATCTTGCAAATTTTAAGCCATAAAGCAGGCCATACAGAGTATGTTCCTGCTTGTGTGCACAGGTTTATCCCACTGTAAAGCTGGGGACAGGACGTGAAGGGTCGCATTTATACGTATGTGGTTCGTGCCGACCGTCTAGTGGATCTTTTTATGGCTTCAAAGCGGCAAAGCTGCGTAGTTGATCAACGCAGGAATTTTGGAGAACAGTTGTTGGACCATCTAAAAGCAGAACTGATCGCCGTGTATTGTGTATTGTTCTTGGCGAATTCTTAAACTGATTTTTGACAAGAACTGAACAGTGCGATGCATACGATGTCAATTGTGCTGGCACCCTTTCACACTTTTAACTATTGTATATGTGAGCATATTTCGTTATCAAGGAGTTTTTTGAATGCGGTGTAAAATGTGCGCCTTTCATGACTTCCCTGGATCTCCCAAGTGGTAAATATGCAACACTGGTCAATCCTTTCATCAGGGGAATTAGATTTCGTTGTTGCGGCTTATGTTGTACTTACTGGATTTGGTTACACCAAGCTAAACCTGTGGAACAGATGTACAAACAGGTGTGCGTAAGGAGCACAAGTCGTGTGGCGGTAACAGAATAGAGAAGAGGTGGTCAGAAGGTTTGATATCCGACAGTATCATTTGCAAGTCGAAAAAGCAACCCCTAAGAAATTCTTTTGATGTAGTCCACATTAAAATTAACCTGCGAGCTTAATTCAATATTCTTTCCTCTTTGGACATAGTCGGGAGCATGATGAAATTTGCACCTGCGCATTTTGCATACAGGTAAGGAAGTCGAGTGTTGTCTGTGATTCGTATTGCAAAGTGCAAACTGACGGAGTGCATTGTACATGTTCTTTCAACGACTTTGCTTATAAGTGTAAAGTAAATGATGCTGTTCAGGATGCGCAGCCTGTTTGAAATTCCATACAAAGACGAGATCGCCGTTACGCATGTTTGGAAAATATGCTAATGTAACGATTTCTTCTGAGCATCCGACGCACGGTGAACTTTTATTAGCCACAGCATGCGCGCGAATATAGCAGCAGTGCATTTCAAGCACTGTTCATGGGAAAACAGCACATTGTTTTCATTGCCACCGTATCAACAACAGCAGTAATGGAAGTCCTCAGCTGAGCAAAAATATGAGAGTTCCTCACATTCAAATTTCAAGAGAATATCCATTGCATAAAAGTAATTTAATATTCATTACATAAATATAGCAACAGTACTTTTCACCAAGAAACAATTTCATTAAGTAAAATTGGTTTTTGACTGATGCGATTAAAATATTCGTCGAATTGCCTTGTAGCGAAAGCGGGTGAGGAAAAACCGGAACAAGGCGAAAAAAATACATTGGGCGGCTTCAGAAGGTTGGACAACTTGCTCTCCTCTCCTGAAATGTTGAGTTTTAATAAAGCGTGGGCCGTGAAAAGACGAATTCATGACAATTCTGTACTCTTGAAGTCAAAGACTTCCAAGCACACTTTTAGACTACTCTGCCGTTTTTGATTTCCGTTCCAATCATGGTCTGAAAGATTAGGAATCTCTATTCAACAAACACAGCAGCGCATCTACGACATCCACCCTCCCAGATGCTCCGTAAGCTTTTACATTCAACTGCGATATAAAACTGAGGCGCAGTTAACATCGAAACGCCTAATAGACAGACCCCCATTCACGGAAGCCGTAGAATCGTCCCTGTACTTCCTCATTAATGGGAATAGTAACATCCTTGCCGATTGTTGCAATATCCTCTCAGAACCTTTCCCTTCTTTGCTCACAGTACTCAGCGCCAATAGTTTTGTAACATAAAGTGAGTGAAATCGACATAGGAAAGCAGGGAGACGGAGGAAATCTTGGGCAGGGGATTACTTTACTTCAAAGCGACTTGACTTCGAAAGCCGCAATTCAAGTTTTTTGGCAAGAGCTAACGTTTTTGAAGGAACATAGGCCAGTACCAAAGGGTGACTGAAGTCAATGCTTACAAGACGACTGCTTTAAAATGGGAACAGCAACGAACTGTGCACAAGGCATTGAAGGATAGTGTCGTCGTTTGCTTTTCTGAATATATAAATCCATCATATGCATGTAAAATAAAACTACGAATAATGTGGTTTAAATGCCACATGCTTTATGAAGCAAAATCTGCCTACCACAAGCCATTCAAGATGAGCCTATGTCGAAGACGGCATAGCGAACCGGTTCAATATTACCGCTTATTTCGAAAGCAGCAATGTCGTTTGGGTCATGGTGATGTATAACTGCACATGAGGTTTTGCCAGTAGATATCTGCAACAGCATTCACCCCTTTCTATTCAAATATGAAATCAGCATACTGCTGATACTGAAGCTAATGAAAGTAAGAGGATGTTAGCATAATAGGCCCTAACAAAAAATTTTCAACTTATATTTCATGTTATTTTCGTCAACTCTTAATCCTAAGGGTCACTGTCGCGAAAGGTGTGCTTTAGGATTTCACTTACGATAACCTATACACCGAAACGCCCAGCAACTTAGCACATCCACAAACTAAAGGCAATAGGCGTGGGTGTGTCAAGAGGAAGGGAACGACGGCGAGATGGAGGATGATGTCTGTCACGACGGTTCGCAACAACTTTGAGAAGTAGGTAAAAGCGAGGAGACGGGGATTTCAGCACGAAGCTGTACAGGCTTAACACAATAACTCCAAAAACAATCTGTGATAAGAAACGGCTCAAAGAGCTTCACGAAGGAACCACAATGATGAAAGAAGACATAGAAGCTTCCCACAATATTATGGCGATGCTATCTTTCCTTTCGCACAAATCTCTAGCGAAACTTTCCTTTTTTACCTGCTGGAATCTTGTTTCGTCTTTCCATGCAATGACGCTAGAGTCCGCTTCAGAAGGACAACGTGCAAATATAAGTCATACGTTGGAAAAGCACAGGGTGAGACACGTGATGAACCAGAATTTCGCAGTATGGCGAAGTGTATGGTGCAAGGAAAATGAAATAGTGGGCAGCGGGACCAGGCGAACGATGAAACAAATTTTAGACAATTTTAGACTGTTAGCCGTCAACAAATAAACGTCTTAATCCTCTTGGCGCTTACCTGAAATTCGTGGCAAGATATTTTCACGAAGAGTTTAAAGATGCGATTGGATTCAAAATAAAATACACCGCATGTGAACCTCTCGGGAGCAGATATGCTAATCATCTGAAAGTGCAATTGCTCCATAGCGCTGAAGTTTCGCAGAAACACTACAGTTCAATAAATAGCTTCCCTGAAAGGGTCCTCAAGGGACAGCAACATGCGAAGGTAAAAATATTGCTCCCCAACAGAAATGTTTTTCACACAGTTGCAGGTTCGATTATTCATGTTCAGATGTGTATAACAGAGGCCTAAATGTACGGACTCGGACGCAAAGCATGAACATATCTGCCTATTTGATTATGCAAGTATGAAGACTTGTGAACACTTGAAAAGTGTGCAAATAAACAATATATATATATATATATATATATATATATATATATATATATATATATATATATATATATATATATATATATATATATATATATATATATATATATATATATATATATATATATATATATATATATATATAAAGACGCATGATGATCCTCAAAACCAAATAGTAAGAGAAGAAAGAACAACAGAAGATTGTAAGAGGTTCTGCAAGGAGATCCGAGTAGGAGATAATTGTGACAAATACAAGGGGCTGGGGCTGAAAGAGGCGATTGAGAACGGGTAAGCCTGAAAAAGAGAGAAAGAGAAATCCAAATGAGAACAAGGTTACCTGGAGCTATGATGATGTTTTTGATGTGGTAGAACGCAATGGGAGATGGGAAGCAGGTTGAACAAAAATGGGAGAAATTTGCCAAACCAACTATGATGATGTTTTTGCCTCAATGGTACAATTGAGGCATTCCACCGATATGTTGGAACAAAGTAGATTTGGCACTGAGGAAGATAGAATGCGTGAAAGCCCAGGATAGACCGATTAAGCCACGAAAAATTGAGAAAGGAAATGGAGTGCAGACGCGGCTTCCGAAATTCGTGCAGCAAATTGGGATCGACGGGCTATCTTGCACGAAAATCTGGCAACTGCTGAACTTATGGTCTTACACAGTGGATGGCATGCGACCGAAAGCGGCAGCGCGGAGGGCCGCAAGTGCGGTGGGTGTGGTGGTTTTTTAGTCCAATGACTTCAGGTGGCTTGTGAACATCGGAAGGCTATGTTTGACCATTCCCATGGACATCTCATTTCAAATAGGATGAATAAAAAGCGGCAATAGGCTTTCCAGCGGTGCATCAGAAAAACCCCCCTGACAATTTAAAAACTGAAAGCCCAGTCGAACTTGAGTCGACAGTGCTCCAAGAGTTCAAAATTAAAAAACTCAAAATTGCTTCACTGCTACAAGCGCTAGACTCAATCAACTATTCGCTGATGCGAAGCGAGTGCACAGTATTCTTGAACATTTCATCAACGTCATGTCATTTACAGGCCGAGATGCACGCACTCCTCTTATTGGGAAGCCACTACACAATATGGGCTTCATGACTGTGTTCAGTGCGTCAATCTTACAAAGCATGTAGAACAGAGTTGGCCACCATTCGTGCCTTCGCGGCAATTTGAGTGCAGTATAACTCGAATGCAATTACATATGAATGTTGACCTCAAGATCGGGGATCTCATCATGCAGACGAAATAAAACTTTATCCTCCAAGCCTAGGAAGCATTCATGACCGTAATTTGCATGAAGAATCCCGGATTTCTCTAGTGAAACGTCTATTCGCCATTATTTTGACCATTTATTGAAAGCAAAGAGACCTATTTCGTGATATAAGAATCGACAGCCACGTCACGCAAAAGGGGAATATATATTTGAGCACATTTGCGAAAACTTCGCGAGCATGACGATAAGTTAGATATGCCAATTACCTATAATATCAGCCACGGACCAAGCAACCTTCATTTAGGAGCACTGCTGATTAGATGGCGATACTTGGAAGACGGACCCAGTATTCATAGCGAAACATCAATTCACAAAACAGAATGTCATGCATCATAAGGTTCGAAGTCGCTCAGAAATCTGCTAGGCACGGTCAAGGTGTGATAGATGAAATCGTATTATTTCATTATGCGCTTTTTCATCAGTCGCAAATCGCTTCATGACGACATTAACTACGAAATAGTCGATCGACTGATCAATGAGCTACACCATAAAGTGCTAATCTATTTGCTATTCAGGAGGTACTCCATTAAGGTGTCCATTTAAATAATTTCCATCATGCTGCACATCAACAAAGTTGGGCTGCCTGACCATCACTTCGGAACTCCAGTTAGATGGGTCTTCATTAGTACAATAATGCTGAACACAGTCTTCGAAGCGGACAGAATTGAGCAGCATAAGTTATTTCGTTTGAAACGTAAAAGACTGGTGACGTGGGTCACAAAGTAAAAAGATATCGCGTTGTTGATAAGCGAATTCATCAGTGCATTCTTCTAGGACATTTTTACTCACAACGTCTTCTCGTTCGTTGGCTCTAAACGGGATCTGAGATAAAAAAAGACCGCCTCTTTCTTGAACATACCGCAGGAAAAGCCAAAAAAAGCATTACTTTTTGCAAGATCGTCTATGCTTAGGCTTGAATCGATATCATACAGAACACTTTTTCTAGTCAGATATTCGAGTTGCGTTCGGCGTATTCATTGCGATATTTGTTATTTATAGAATACTTGAAAAGCTTCCTCCAATTTTTGAAATCTGATGGCAATTTCGATGGAAATCTAGCGTGCACTTTTCTTTTAGCTAACGAGGCAAGGAAGAAAGAGGGAGAAGGCACTTGATTTTCCTCTACTCTCCCTAATGAAGCGCTAACATGATCTAAAAAATCGATTAAACGAACGTACATTGCCTGAATATCTGAACAGTTGGAAGGATATGTGCCCCCAAATGTTGCCCGAGAACTGTGCATTTGCATGAATTCAGTTTATGTAACTATGGAGCGGAACAACTGACGAATTGAGCCTATAATTATATCCTTTACGAAAGTGTAGTCATCATGCGCAGACATCGATCATATTATTCGCACAGATGACGTCATTAATAAATTGCGTTAGGTAACTGACGAAAGAACCCTTTAAGATGGCCGAACAAATCGACTTCACTGGAAGCGTCGGAATCTCCAACAATAGTAAATGGGACATTCTCCGCACACAAATGAACAATACCTCAAGGAATTCCTGCGTTTAAGGAAATGGACAAAATGAGATTCTATGAGCAAGAACTTAAGAGAATATTCTTTCGCAAGCCAAGTCAATATAAAGTATTTCGCACAATGATGAAAAGGACATGGTTTCAGCCAACATAACATTCACACGAGAACGTACAAAAATCACTACACCGCCACCTCCCTCTTTCTTTGTTAGAACGCGTTTCTATCTAAAAACTCTGAAATTATATACATTCATTGCTGCGTTTATATCTAAAAACTAGTGCCATTCACCAGCAAATCTTTTAACTGCAGTTCTTTCAATCTCAGCATGTTTGTTCGCTCGATGCGTGAATAACTCTGGGTTACTGCTTATTTCATCCATTTCTGGAAAGGCGATTTTGTATTGTGACGGAGCGTCTGTGCAAAACTGCGACCCTATACAACGCAGACGACCTATTGGGTGCAACACATTCGAAACTGCGCAAGTCATGATCGAGTGTATTCAGGGCAGGGCGAGGCCCACTGCTCCAAAATGAGAACTAGCAATAGTGTTAAGTCTTAGAATATGGTGCTATTGTTCCTTTCGAGGAAGACGAAGAGGATAGCTATGATATATTCGGTGTTGAAATAAAGCGCAAACAACAGATGTGCACTTCTCAACGGCTCAGCTAAGGAAGAAAGTGCTAAGCTGCGATTTCGTAAAAGTTGTTGGCAAGGAATGCATAAATCGCACTGCCTTTTCTGCTGCAAAATACATTTTTGCATAATCTAACGTGGCGTCGAGTAAATGGTGTGGTCGTTTAAAAGATGTTATACCTACGTGTGCTTAATCTCCCATGAGAGTCAGTCCGATTACTTTCCATTAGTCTCTAAGCAATCACGCCTTCAGCGGAAGAATCTGTTCGAATTTGCAGACTTTTGCACATATCATTCCACATCTTATTCCATATTCATACTGCATCTCGCTTATACAAAGCACCATCGAATATGATGTGCTTTCGGACATATTAATTTGAAGTTTTCTGATGAGTGAGTTATCAGAAGGCGATTAAAATGAATAGAAGCTGCGAATTTGCAGTTCACAACTGGACAATTATTTTGACGATAGCAAGGCTTATTTTCACCAAACAGACGTGATCTTTCAGCAAAGGCCTACGTCCTTTTCCTTGACGAGGTCGATCCGTAGAACTGGGAAGCTATTGGAATGCAGAAGAGTGATCGAAGCAGCCCTGTCCTGTTTTTTGTGTTCATTCCAGTAATATAGGGAAATATTTCCAATGAAAGCTTCAATGAACAGTTCCTCACCGGCATGCAGCGCTTGTTGTACTCTGCCAAAACTTATCCTCTGAAAAAACAGAAACCTTGCGTCGATTCAATTCGAAGTAACTCGATCATTCCAACTCAGCCAGTTTTTTTAGAGGAAATGTTGAAAAATTTTTCCGAAAAAAATCGTTCGCATTGTTAGGACTTTGGCTAAAATTGCCGAAGTTGCAACCAGTCCGGAATTTTTGAAAAAAAAAAGAAATGAAAAAAGAAACGAATCCTTCAAACTGCTTGGATTTTCTTTGGGACAGATTGTTTAGTTTGTATAGTTTTTGATGTCTTGGAATAAATTCAGTCCTATGTGTGAGCAAGTTGTTCTACCTGACCTGCCAAAATCTACAGTTATTTCTTGACACCGAAGAGAGTATATGTTATAATTGTTCTTTACTTGAGGGAAGCGAACGTGCTGTCCAGCTGTCATACTGTAGACTGCTGCTGAGCGGTTGCGCTCTTTTATTTGTTCACAGTTCCGACGGACAAAAATTCTGTGCTGAACATATTTGAGTAAGCGTTGATTTGTAAGCGATTCTGCACGCTACGGTAGATGATTAAGATCCGCTCGTCGGATCTGCATTGCGCGAGGATTTTCTCAACAAAACTTCGTTCCCCTTAAACCACAAGCCATCATAAGGCAACCTCAAAAAAATGATTTCCAAAGTGAAATCATTTCTGCCGCGGCACTCAGAGGGAACTTTATCGAGGATAAGTGAAGGCAACACAACGATGAACAGAATACGCGTTGATAGAGTAATAACTGCAGTTAGTATGAAAAAAAGGCTCCGAACTGAGCACATGTCATATTGAAGATTCAGTAGTGAACGATTAGAAGTATATATGAGGTGCGCCTCCCTTGCTCTGTGTCTTATGATGCCACGACTGCTGTCTCAGTGGCTTTGATATGCATTTAATTACAATCAAGCCTTTTTTTACTTGAGTTTTGGGCAATGTTTTACTGTTATCTGTTTGGTTCATCGTTGCATTGCTTTCAATTACTGTCCTTTGTGCTTTCTTACAGCATCACTGCAGAAATCCTCTTATGTTGTGCATTTTTTTTATTCTTTTTTGCGCTGCTTGATGACGTTACTTCATACCCTTAGCGGTTTTAACACCCCGATATGGCAAAAAATTTATAGGGCAAGTTTTGCCGCATGGGTGCTTAATTTTGTGAGGACCTATTTTTTGCTCATATTTCAAGGAGATTCAAACATCAAAAACACCCTTTGCGCCATCCCCGTAGACTCAAAATCTGAATTCGCCCTAAACCAGAATCCTTGCAGCTATTGTGGCTGCCACTGCAAGGATCACGATGACATCTACAATTATATGGCTGTACTTTATTTACTTCGGGCTCCATAGCAGTAGTTCTCACTCCCCACTTACACTTCATTTCCTTATCGCGATTTGAGCGCGAAGTATTAATAAATGCTACTGTAAGCAATCATGAGGGACTTTTGGGGGTTTTTTTGCATTTTTCAATATTGTCGTTGTAGTAAACCTGTATTACTGAACTCCTATTTGCCAGTATGACAAATGTAATGCATCACGATATCGCTCATAAATGAAAACGTTTGGTTAGTTTTATCGTTTCGATTCGCAGGAATATTGCACAATTGTAGCACATAAGCTCCCGCTCCTGAAGTATCTATCGATTGCTTTGCTTACGTGTTTATAATTCACGAAATATCCGTGCACGCCACCATCAGCTGGAGCTACTAAAAACTGGTCGCTGTTATATGCGTTGACGACGATGCCGCGAACGTAGGTGTATTTCATAAAGTTGCGAAATACGCCGCGTACTCCACGAAATTCTCTCAAAAAAAGGCCATCGTAAAACACCTAAAACATATGACGACTTAACGCACATTATAGTCTCGGTTATGACCAGCTTGTGAATTTGGATCCTTGTGCGTTCTTAACTATACTTTAAATTTCACTTCACTAGTATGGCATCAATTCACTGGCAACGCATATTTCAGAATAATTGCACCTTCCTATTTACTCCTGCTTCTTTCGCCCACTTCCATTTCACGCTTGCCTTCGCGCGCTGGAAAAACTATGCAAAGTAGTGAAAAGCCCGTGTTCGACTTTCGCGGCAGCTGTCAAAAATCATGTTTCCCCTCATTTCAGAGATCACGGACTCGAGGCGATACATAACCTGATCGAAAATTGAGTTTACAATTGGAAATTTGCGTAAACAGAAATTTGTTCATCGCTCCGAACTTAAAATTTCTCTGACATTTGTGTGCCACAGCATTAAACGCTGAACCTTCCCAAGAGTATTCGACAACGGCAGTGACACTAAGATGAAGACTTTTAACATAACAATTATTCTTTTCTGCTTTTTTCGTTGAACCAAGTCGCAACAATGTTCTCAAAGAAGGTTCATAATGAAATTCTGGCGGCATGATCCTTCTTCCCACTCATATTCGCTTTAGCAGCCCGATAAATTCGACTTTGAGGAAAACTAGAACTTTAGTAGTAGCTCACTTTTTACACTCACAGCAACTGCACGTCGACAAACCTGATATTTGTTTTCTAATACCCGAATGTGGATGGAGCACCAATGGTCACCGCGGTCGTGCAGCTTATTATAATAGTCCCAAATCGTCTCCCATCCATGGTCTTGCGATCGTCCAGACATAGAACTCTGAAAGCGTCAGTCCAGTCCCGAACTGACTCATTGTCTTATCGACATTGTTGAGATCAAGATAAGACTTTTATCCAGCTCTCCGTTCCTGTTGTGATATGACTAACTGTTGCGGAGTGAGGCCGACAGAGAGCAGCATAGAGGGAGAGGGAGAGTGCGGAGGGAATGAAGTAAGAAGGAAAGAGGGGGAGGAGACGGACTGGGAGGTGTACACAAGACGACGGGCGGTGACATAAATTAGCGTTCTCCTACCATTCCTGAAGTTTCCCTTCTCGTTCCTGCAGACCTCATTTAAAAAGTCTGGTTACTGTATGTGCGATCGGGTGCGGAGCTGCTCGATGCCTGTTGAACACAACAACGGAAACTCTCAAGCAAGACCGTGGCCTATTTATACCTTCGGCTACGGCCCTGAAGGCATGGGGGGTCAAATACACACGGGGGAGATAACACATCAAGATCAACAAATATGAGCCTACAACTTGTTACATAATGAAGATCACAACGATAACAGCGACCATAAAACTGATTAGATCACAACAGATCGCTTTTAAGTAGATCACTCGTTAACACTACGTTTGTGTTCATCGCAAAAATAACGAATGATTCTCAGAGTGAAATGCAAAAATATTTCAAATGACAATGTTCTCTTTACTCACTTAGCCAGGTTCGACAAATTCGACTTCTGAGGAAAACATTCTTTCGGTCGTTTACACTCTCATGCATGCAAATTGCTGATGAGTTTTCTAATTCAGCCTGTGGATTTGGAGCACCGGTCACCGCGAAATGCAGATTCGATAGTCCCAAATCTGTATCCAATGGTCAGCTCGTCCAGACATAGAACTCTGAAATGCGCAGTGTCCATTTCCCCACTGCAATTTGTTGAGAATCGTAAGAACTTTATCCAGCTTTCTGCCGTTCCTGTTGTGATGACTGTTGCGACAGGAACAGAGCAGCAGCTGACGCTACGATGGACGATGCGGAGAGGAAAAAGTGAACAGAAGAGAGAAGGCACCGATCACGACGGAACTGGGAGGTGTAATGGACGACGTGGTGTCTAATATTAGCGAGACCATTACCTGAGCAGATCAGTTCCTGAACTGACCTTTATATTGTAAAAAAGCTAAGCAACTATGTAAGGAAGGTTTGCACGCAAAAATTAGGAAAGATCACAAAACTGATTAGATCACAACAGCTTTTAAGTAGATCACTCGTTAACAGCATGATTCACTAGAGTGTATTCCTGTGCAAGCACCGTTATGAACTCATCCGCCATATACGAGAAATAGTGTCCTTACCAGCTCGCTCGAAATCTCCATATGGAAGGCGCGAGCAATAGTATCGTCGAGGATGAGGGAAATACGGAAACTGAAAAGTGAGCATGTTGCTTCTGTAGTTACGACAAACAGCCTTCGTGAGGACTTCATGCTCTCCCCAACCATTGTATTAAAACAGCAGTCTCATTCATAAGTGGACCAGCCAGGACAAGGTGTAGGCAAAACCAGTAAATTAGGATCAAGTTCAGTGCAGGCGTTTGAGCATCGTCTCCTGCATAAGAGTGTTTGCTGGACCAAGAAGATTCGATTACGAAATCTTCAGGCGTCCTATCTCCAAGCGTCACTTAGAACTGATGTTCCATATGTGGAATCTATACGCCTTTGCCGAAAGCACACTCTAAGTTCAGACCAACGTTGCTGAATGCTTGATTGCTTTCCCACTACCTTCTAGGCTATTGCCACCTCCTCTGCTTCTCTAAGCCATCGTATTCCCCTATAGCGTCACCTGTCGCAAATGACAGAATGTCAGTTTTGCAAGTTACGATTAAGACGGAATGTGTTCCAGCGACACCGTCTTCAACTAAGGAAACGCTTAATTTTCTCAGTTAAGTGGACTTCTCGACAGGACCATCGCCTCCATCTCGTTGCTTAATAATCCTAGAAGCCAGTCTTAGATGGAGCTCTGAAGTTATTTCCACAGACTGAGGGAATCGATGCCTCACTCCCCGGGCGAAATGGTATTAACATTAAGAATTCCACACATCGGGCCAACACTGCCGACACGTCATCTGGTCACTTATTTGGTGAATCTGTTTCCTTCTGCCTGCACCACTTCACTTCAATAGGTTTCAACCAAGTGTCCACCGTCACCAGCATTCCACGTTGTCAAGGGAATCGCCGCTTACACAATTATAACGCCTTTGAATTTTTAGAAAAGAAAAAAGGAATTGCGTCGTCAAATACGCGCGAAAACAAGTCATAAGAAATTGCCACAGCCGACTGCGAGCTAATCATTATTTGAGAACGTCTGCTTCAATTTATGGACCGACCTCAGATCACATACTACGCGTGAGAGATGTGGATATCTTGTTCGATTAGCGACTGTTTCAGAGCTCGTGAATGCTTTCCAAATCTTTCGTTGTGATCAGATCACCAACGGTCAAGCGAAGTGTCTTGGTGGCGTTGTTATGTTATCTCGGCCAGTTTTTTACCTGCCCAGTGCAATGAGGTTTTTGAATTTCTTATTATTGGAAAAGAACTGCTTGCTTCCTATGTTGCTAGCACCTGCGCTTGCAGACCTATCAGTGTCCCTATTTAGCAGCGGCTTTGCTACGGCAGGTATTCCCAATACTCCCCTAAAACAAATTTGTAAATTACGAAACGGTCTAGACAAAATCTGCATATTTTTTTAAAGAGATTGGCAACTGTTTTCCCCTTATACATTCTTTTTTTTTGACTACGATGGGATAAGATTTTTTTATTCAGCTCTATATGGACAGGAAGGTAGAGGGCATATAAGCAGCGAGTGAACTAATCACTTCTTGTACAGAAAGCTTGAATGACTCAGGTGAAATACACAAAATTACCCAGCCTCCTAGAAGCTCAAATCTTTGAATTTCGTCTGTTTTCACCTCTTCTTACCCTCTCCAGAGCTAGCGATCAGGACGTGCTGTAGAGCGAAACGTTATGATAAAGAGATCAAATATACGGAGAAGATTACTTTTGCAATCTCACGGTTAACCTCTCCAATCATCTACCGACAGGTATCGTAGCCGTCCTGTCCAGAAATTTTGAAACTTTCTGCAGAAGTGTGCGGTCTAATGCATCCCAGCCGAATATCGCGAAACGCAACTACCATAATTTCTCCAACAAAAGCATTACCTCTCTCGCTCTTCCTTAGTCGGCCGCAGGACCTTGAAATCGACGACAATCGCATCTCCTTCTATTAGTCGAACCTCTTCATCTATCAACAACTTTTGTTCTCGGAGTTCTTTATCTACCTGAAGGGTTTCTAACGCTTACAATGGAAAAGGAGTCGGAGATCTTAGTTTAAGCTTCTCTTCACCCTCCCCTTCCACCTCTCTCAAAAAATTCGATTTTGCACAACAATATCAAATCGTTTGTCTTTGTTCAACTGTGGTCCAATTTATCGCCAACCTTTCTCATTTAGCAGCTATCTTATCTGATGATAATACAAAGAAGATGCTGCGCTGATCCAACCGATTTCCGAAGATATTTTACGCTAAGCACGTATTTAAGGAGCACTTCAAGGGCTTTCGCGCTTACAACTGGCCGGCTTTCGTTCTTTCGTGAAAGCATTCACACTGTTAACAAAATTCCTTGTTTTAATGCTCGAATATTTTTTAGATCTGACTCTTTCATGCTGAAGAAAATAATCCAATTTTCTTTATTTTCTCGTTTCAGGACATAGAAAGCAACGACCGTTGTTCAAATTAGGTCGGAATGGAAGAAGAGATCCTTCCAGCACTGCATTCAGTCCAAATGTTAAAGTTGCAGTATAGAAGCAAAATTACACCCGACACATGCAAATCATAATACATTGGGGATCATCGAGTACTGCGTATTTCTACAGACCCTCCCCCGTTCGCATAGCAAAATGGGACTCCCTGTCTGCCCCTATTTTTCTTTGCATTTATTAGTGTCTCTGCTGGGTAGCGCATCATCGCATTTGCATTATTGCAAAGTCCTATACTTTGTGAAAGATTTGAAATCTAATCGCGATCTCGGAATTTATAAGTTCTGGCAGAAATGGAACACAGGCACTTAAGCTGTTCGATTTGTTGAACAATAAGGACTGTCGGCTGGTCCGATTACGCGTCTCTCCTTCACAGTATTAGATGGAAGGAAACTCAAGTGAGTCCTTATTAAATACTGACTGCCGGACATACCGCAGTGTCCCTATGAAGTGGACGGAAGAAGAGAGGTGAGACTGGTATGATCAAATTTTGGAGCTCATTCATGCTAGAATGGGTGATTTCTGTCGCTAAGGTTTAAAACTAACATGCAAAAAAATAAAGGAGTGTTGATATTTAAGTTTGTCTCAGCCTATCGAAAACCGAGAAGCTGGTGAACTACCGAAATATCGTTTTCGCTTCTGATTTCGGTCAGAGTAGTGTCACGAGGAGTCGCTTTAGATACTTATTTCAGTAGTTCTAATTGATCACTGAGTTTTTTCCATCACAAAGGAGAAACTGCGCAGTATTAAATGCTACGGACGGCACTAGTCATTTATGGCTTCATAGGTTTCTTCGCATCGATAAAAGCACCCGTACAGGTATCCTGGTGGTCAGCATTAAAGTTCTTTCATTTACTTCAACATTAAATAAAACCAAAGGCGTAAGATCACATTCCTGAACACTCACGGTCCTTTGATTTTTGCAATGAGGAAGGCAGCATAAATCTCAACTTTGGCGGGGAATTAATATGCATTAGTCAATAGTAAGAAGTTATAAGATTCATGTCTTCAAATGAGTTCCTCCTCTTACCTCGTTCCCACAGGTATCTCATACTTAGCTAACTGTGCGTAGATCCTAATGGACGTCCTCTCAACTGGAGATACGTCTGCCAAGCGGCCTGCGTAAACACAACGTCCCTCTTCATGAATAAGTCCCACTCATCATTAAGAGGTTGAGTGATCTGATCTTGCGGCCTTGTTGGCATTTGCCCTTCTTATTCTAAGCTGATATTGATTTTTTTATTAAGACTGCTTCATTAAAGTTTCTAGAAAGAACACCACAGCGAACACAGGCAGTTTGCGTAGCAGTTGTGAAAATGGTAAAATATCGATAAAAAACAATGTTTGTCATACTTATGTCGAGCGTTCGTTCAACTATGCGAAATGCCCAGTTCAAATAAGACAGGAAATGGCTTTCTTCCTCCTCGCCAATTAGAACAACGCATGACGTGGTCAGTGGCCTCACGAAAGACAAATCACCTTCCTTCAGGAGGGCTACAGGGAAAAAGGGCTACAGGAGGATTGGTCTTGTTAGCTAATATGTTAGGGTAAGGTGCCGTTCTTAGCTTCAACACATCTGAGGAACGGGCGCTCCCTGCTGCCCTCTGACCTTATTTTCGCTCCCCTCCTTGTCCTCCATAACTTCTTTTTTCGTGAATAACGTCCCTTACTTACTTCACATCCAATCTGATTACTTGGCACACTATAAGAAATGCAGCCTCCCATCCCTCCTTTACATCTGAAGTTGAGATCTCTCTTAGATAATTCAGAAGTCTTATGAAACATGTGCCTTTAACATCCCACTCAAATAATTACGATGTAGAGGATGTCCATGAAAAAAGCAGAACACATCGCGAATTTGCAAATTCAACGTGAGCAATTTGAAGCAATTAGACATAGATCAGCTGCATAGTCAATATCAAGAAAATCTGTGAATGAAAACATACAGCGATACGATTTATGCTGAGGCCGAATGATGCAAACACAACTGCCCAGAATAACGGCACATGACTCTGCAATATTTTAGCGGAGAATTTCCACATCCATGAGATTCTAGCATCGAAATGCTGCATCGCATTCTGTGTGTCTACGATAGGATGCGGTGTTATTTTCCTCGAACAGATCGCATAGTTGTACCCTTGATCTCAACTGTTCGTCTTCATGTACAGGTAGGAGCATGTGCGAGCGAAATTTTATTTTCAAATATTTAACAAAATGGCGTATGCTAATCACAAAATGACAACGTCATACTATATATATATATATATATATATATATATATATATATATATATATATATATATATATATATATATATATATATATATATATATATATATGCGCATCTGGGCACCTGTCATTTAATTTCAGCTTTGGAACCACCTGGGCTGGAATTGCAGAATTTACGATTGAACAGATAAATAATTTACATGCAGTTTTGCATTTTCATCAATCGGATTTTCACCTTCCAGCGGTCAAGCGCAGAAAATTAGCAACAGTTGGCTGAGATGAAATTTGAATTTCATTATCTATGAGAGTTTATGAAGTGAATGCGTCGAATGGACCGAATATAACAGCACATATCATGACAGCTTCAACTGGTACTATCGGTTCTTCTTTAGATTAGCGTTTCGCTTCTGTACGATGATATAACTGATTTTTCTATGATCGAAAACATAAGAATGACTACTTTACATCTAACTAATTCATGGACATTCACACTGAAAAATTAGTTGGAGATAAGCTGTAATTGGAAATCGCTAGAGATCGACTCGAAATTGTGCATTGACTCGTATTCCTATTATATACGATAGTTTTTGGAGGCGTGCACATGTTCAACGTGATTAAATTGATCTCATTAATAATCGCGTTTCCAAGCAATCATCTATAAAAAGGAACAAATTAATCAGCACGTTCAATGTTTTACTAGTGTTAATATTTAAAGCCTCAATACTCAGGATAGAAACACATTAAAATCCACAAACCTTCATTGCCGCTCCTCTGTAGCAAGTGGGAGCACTTCGACTTGACCGCATGTTTTCGCGATCACAACAAATGGCAAAGAGATCTTGCGATTTATGACTTCACATCAAAAATATTGCCAAATTTGCATTGAATAGCGCATCACTCCAGCAAATACTTTTGATGCTGCTACTCGCTGATTTATTCTTGCCACTTTGGCATTTAAAGAAAAAAGCTATGTTGTTGCATGTTAGGCGAAAAAAATTAGCACATGAACGCTAAAAAACTTTACAGAAATGAACAAATCATTTCATTGTTCTTAGCGTATCGCCAACGAACCTCGCAAAATGTCGATTGCAATGATGTTTCTTTATGTTTTTGTAGTGGAAAGACGATGATATAAGAAGCCTAGAGTGTAAAGATAGCATTAATAGTCCGCAGTCAGAAGATTAAATGTTAACAATGTGGGAATAAGACAAGAATAAAACGTCGATGCGAATAAAAGGATTCTTGTGAAATCTGTAAAATTTTCAACACATATGTAAGTGGCTAAGGCAAGTAGTGGACATGAATGAAATGATCATCGAAATGCATCATTTTAAACAGTGAATGATTGCTGCAATAGGGATTTCTTAAACACTTCAAGCAATGAAAAAGTGGCTTGTTTATGGGACAACTTGCACTGATAACAGAATGCAAAAAATGCAAATTTGCGTCCTCTTTATTAGCTAAACAAGCGAGACGATTGCTTTAATGGCGCTTTAAAAAGAAAGAAATTGTTTGCAATGCATCCATCTTGAAGGGATCATATTACGCAATGAATGCACAGAATGCGTCTTTCATCACAGAACTAACGAAACGATTGCTTCGATAGTACTTTTTTAAGCAATTCAAATAATGGAAGAAGTGCCCATATGCACAATTAAGTCGTTTTTCATAGTTAGTGAATGAAATGTGTTGCATTTGTCCTTTTCAGCTGCATCAGATTGCATCCGGATTAATTCTGCACCGCACAAAGAACAATGAGCAAGCCGACACACGGATTTTCCATTCCTCAGTAACTTGCAATATAGATGTGCAGTTATTGCTTCATGCGATTTCGGGAAACAGCTGAATGGACTAGAGTGATTTTTCATTCAGTCTGGGTATTAATCGAATAGGGCGCCAACACTGCCTCACGCTAGTTGCGACTTGCTGCGATATTCGCTTCTCGGCAAATGTGGTTAATTACACTTGTTTTATTTTCCACATATTCATGTCTGCTTTTTTGCATGTCTCCATTCCTCATGACCTGTCAACTCCGACGGCTCCTTACTTGTTGACTCTGCTACGTACACTTGAGCAACAATAATTCTAGAAGAGCAAATGAACATTTAAAAGCGATATTTAGTAATGAAAAGTGCAAAAAACTAGGAGACTTTATCCGCAACACCAAAAAGTATCACAACATCAGTATGATCATATACAGTCTGCATATATAAATTAATGTCCGTTATAAACTTCCTCAACAACAAGCTTGTCCGAACCGATAGTAATTCCGTTTACCGTGACTCATACAATATGATTTTCATCGCAAGGCTGAGGCTGACACCATTAATTTGTATGCAACGAAACAAATTCGCTTCTCGATCCTACACCACACATATCACTTGCATCGGCATTCGGCACTTTACACTTTCAACTATCTGTGATGATTTTTTAATTAAATTTTTCAATCACTGTTTCAGAACGAGTGAAAGCATTGCCCAGAAACGATATCCGGGTTCGCGACCTTTCGCATCTTGCCGAACTGCAGAAGGTCGCAGTTTCGGATTCCGTTTGCAACCAGGGTTTTCAGTCGTCATTAAACAATAATTAACGTCCGAGGTTCTGGCACAAATAGAAACGCGCAGACGAACATGAACAACAAATAGACACATGCAGGAACAGATGCACACGCGCACAAACATCACACCATAACTAACCGTGCCGCACCACGCCGCACGCACAAACGTAAACACCCATTCGCGCGTTCTAAGCAGCTATAAGAAAGAGAAGATTACATAAATCGTGCCTTTTTGAACAGCAGTAAGAATGGCGGAAGTGCGGGAATCGTGCCCTTTTTAGCGTCGAAAGGATCAAAATGTTGGATGAATTGAGCCCTTTTTAATAGTCCAAGGAGTGACAATGTTTCCTGAATTGTGCTCTTTTGAATGGCAGGATTATATCAAATTAAAAGAGATGTGAGATAACGTTAATTGCGGCCTTCCCCACGGCTGAGGATATGAAAAGACTATGTGAATTGTGCTCTTTTTAACGATTGAAAGAATCAAAAGATTGCACTTGCGAGCTGTTCGACTTGAAAATTTCTGTGCCAAAGCATTCAAGGCTAGGTAGTAACAGCTGAATGGTTCTTACAGTTTGAGAGGCAAACGTTCCAAAAACTGAGGACATGAGAAGGAGTATTAGGCGGGAGAAGAAGAAAAAATTCATTGCGCAGCATGTGTTCTTCCACTGCTGCTGGGGTATGACCGCATGCACGGATTGGGGATTCGCTTTCTCTCGTTGGAGCACAGAGAGGTTTTGCGGCTGCACTACGGGAATTCCCTGCAGTGTTATCTTTCTCAAAGATTCTTTTGCGCGGTTGAAGAGTTCGAAGAGGCTTGGCGGCAGCGCGGAGACCTACCTTCATTTTCCAAACGTGGCATCTCCTTCTCATAAAATGGTCATATTAAACATTGATCCTCTCTGTCGCGGACGGATATCATCCTTGTAGGCCTGAGGGCCTTGTTGACCTGCGGTGCAGTATGACGGAGAGCTCTGAGGATGAAAAGGATGAGATTCTGGGGCGTTGTTATTTTCTGATTTTTCTGCTGTACAAGATACGAAACAAAAACACCGAGCTGTCGATGGTGCATTACATGGACGAAGTAAAATTTGTTTTTGTTTCGGTCGTTATGCTGCAATGGTGACGAATTTAGGCAAGAGGTCTTTTATACAAAATACGGTGGGTTGGGAAGTAACATCGTAGTGAGGCATAATTGAAGAAATCTGCCACAGCTGTGTCATACTCAACATAACAGCGTCAGGACCTACCTATTCTGACACAACTGAGGTAGGTCGACTTGCCAGGATTAGTTTTGTAATTTCTATCGTTGTTTTTAGTTCTTCCTTGGATCACCGATGCTTAAGCATTGGCTCACAATGCTTAAGTTTATTAGATCCCACCTTTGAACTCCTTCTGTCCTATTTCAATAACGATCTAAAAGTCGGTCCGCCAGTGCCCAGTGCTTCCAAAGTGGGATCGTTCGGCAACTTGCTCAGATAATCCACAGCAGTCACCACAACTCAAAGAACACGCCCTCAAAACAAACACTTTTCTCTGCAGCTTCTTGTTTTCGCAACAATTCTACTCCTGCAATAATGTTTCCTCCTGAATTCCCTTAAAATTCATCACCTCTATGTTTTTTACTGCCTTCTAATCGCTGATAGTTCCGGCATAAACAAGTACCTCTCCAACCTCCTTTCGTCCATTTCTTTTATGCAAATTGTAATGTTTGGGAGGAGGAAATTATTCTTTGTGATTTTCCAACAGTTATAAAGGGCAAATTCTGTTCAATTGGAGGAAGAAAGGAAGCAGATGCATCGCTAAAAGTTTTAAAGCAAAGCGATCGTAAACAAGTGTATCGAGGACAAAATTTTCGATTTTTTGGAATAGAAAATTTGTTTCGCTTCTTACTCCTGGCTACTGGATGACACTAAGTTCAGCAGCAGCAGGTATCAACTTCTAATCCTTTTCAGGAAATATTTCTTCGAATTCACTTCGAATTCAGGAAATATCTTCCTTCTCAGTTTACGTGCATTTCGAAACTTGCAATAATAATGAGGCAAAGAGATCATATGTCGTACTGCATAATGTCATTAAGATAGGCTTTGCTTAAGCAGATTCACGAAGGCGCTTCATATTGGCATAACACTAAGTAACGGATTTGCTAATAAAAGCCGACCTGCTTGCATTAATCAGTGGGAAAAGTGTCTGCCGTTTGCACTTGATTAGTATTATAATAGTTTGCACAGCGGAATTAGGCACTTTCTGGAATCCATATCTAATGAAGCCCCATCTGCGCCGTATCCGATCGGTTACATGTGCAAGTGTCGCTACATCTATACACTCATGAAGGATCTACCAAATAAGACAAAGTGCCCTAGGAAGCTTCACCAGAAAAAATGTATTTACGCAAAAGTTTGTTACCTTCGCTTTCGTGGTTTATTGATTGAAAATCTCGCTTATACAGACATACGCATAGGTAGGAGTGAGTATAAGCGTTCAAACATCATGTCTTGTTTCTCCGCCATCGCAAAATCCAAAAGTGCATAAAGCAATAAAATATTTTTCTACCCAATAAATCCTTTTATGTAAACGTACCTTTAGCTGACCATTTAGTTGCTTATTGTTTTGACGCTAGGCGGCCAAATTATTCATGACCAAGTTATACACCTCATTGCCACGATAACCGAGGTTGCACTGAGTACCGACTTACGTGCAAATCCATTTGCGGCTTCATTGGAACACACCTCTTGGTTGGTCACTTCATGCTTTCAACCCGTTAATGTTTGAAGACAAAACACTTTAGTACTAAGCCTATGTCTTTGTTAATTCATCTCGTTATTGATGAATATGCTCACACGTTTCTTTATTGTAGGAATAATGTTTCTTTACCGTTGAAGCATTTCTTTGTTGCCGAGGCACAGTACACTAAGATCTGCATGTGCAAAATGCATACTAATTTCAGGTTTGCTACTGAAGCAAGCAGGAAGAAAATTCTAGAGCGCAAACTTTGCAATATGGAGATCACGCTTTCCAAGTCCAGCTATTGACAACAGTTTCAATCTTTCAGGAACTGAAACTACAGTTTGCAAAAACCTCAAAAACATCGGAAAGCGATCGATTCATGCATGGTCAAAAATCATTTGCCACGCCGCGTCACTCGAGAATGAGCTTCTCTTTAAGCATGGCCAAGCACTGAATAATTGAATGTGGCCAAGAAATCGTAGAAAAATATATGCTTTAATGGATATATAACGTTAAGTATGGTATCGTGCCCGTCTGGTTTGCACTCGCGGCCTAAGATGTTAATAATTGACGATTGAAATTACACACTCATGAAATTCAAGAGCTCAGCGTTTTTTTTTCAAATGAATGTCATATTCAATATAACAATGTGCACAATACGCTCAAAAAAAATCATCAGGAAACTCGTATTTGTTTGGAAGAATTTGGTGTTATTCATTGAGGCAACCGACGAGCTTATTCGTTTCGATCGGATACTCTTGCACTATTCGATGTTTCTTCGTGTCGTATACCTAAAAGATGATCGCAATTAATAACTCTTCATGCATTCAACAGATCAGCGAATAGCCTCTGAGCACATTTCAGTCAATACCAAGCACTCTATGATAATCCATAAAAAGCACTTTTGTATTGCTCACTACCTTGCAAATAATTGGCACATAGCTTTTATGATGCTATCAAGTAATCCCCATTGTGAAGAAAGCTCTGCGAATGCAATTTATATTCAAGTGAACTATTACATCATTTTTTGCAAAAATTTTTATGCAAGTTAAAAAAAAGCCTCATGGAATTAAAATTCAGCACACTGACTTATTAGATGAAAAGAAGGCTGCATCGCATTCTCTTATGAGGACGGAAGTGTTTCTCAACTGTTTCTAACGAGTGAAAAGATGCCGAATTTGTTAAGGAATTTTTTTAAAGCTTTGTCGTTTAATTTTCAGCTTCACTCTCCTATGAATTAATTATACCAGCTTATCAAATATTTTATTAATCGACCGTAGTGATTTAGAGAAAAAAGAAATAGGCCTATTATCATAATGGCTCTGCCTGGTTCAAAATAATTGCCTATTTTCATAACTCGTTTCTCATTGGTTTTAACTCGGTGGTCATCCATTGATCGTTATCAAGTTTACCAGTACAAAGACACACATTGCATCAGTTTTCGTGACATGTTCCTTCACTATTTGCAAGTTACGAGCGCTATAACCCTTCTTGGGCCTACACGCCTGAAAAAATATTTGCCATCACATTCCCTATTGAGTTCTAAATTGGCAAAATACTGTATTTACCTGCTTAAGTATTTACCTGAACGGTGTTAGAAGCAGTGTAGACAATAAGTAGTGACTGTGTTTTGAGAGTCATACCGATCATATCGCTTGGCAAATTGCGAAAATAATCCTCTTTTGATCCTTTGAATGTCGGTACATTCCAATATGCATCATATATAACAAAGTCATCATTCTGAAGATACTAGAAAGCTTAAGTGAGATCATAACGACGCGAAGTTCGTATTTATGCTCCTTTCAGATACTGACTTAAGCAAGCATTTCGAATCAATTTTTGCTCTTGATTCTATCCTTATGCTTGGGTGCATCTCCGAACTCTACACATTGGAGTGAATGCAGCGGATGCACTCAGTACCAAAAATTCATCTGCTTGGATGCATTATTTTGGTGATGGCCATTTTTGATTGCGGCTAACATTTGCAGAGGTGAGCGGAGAGCTTAAAATTTTGGTACCTCTAAAACAGTCGCAATACAATGATAGACTTGTAAATTTCTGTAGTTCCAAGAGAAGCGCCTTAGGAGTTCCAACAAAGATGAAAGGAACGATTACTTTGGAACTGTCACTAATACGGCTCCTAAACTCTGCATATTTTCAAATAACTTCAACTTTTACAAAAGCACATAAATCCATACAAACTTGATTCAATAGGGAAATTCCATTAATATGTGAAAGAAAAGGTGATCATGGGGCTGAAAGAATGATAGTAAGAATCTCTTTTTCCTATTTCCGTCTACCTCCATACTTCAAACTTCAGACTTCTTATATCAAATCGAACGAATTTTCCATGATCGCCTGTTATACCTATTCAGGAATTCATTATTGTCCACACTACCCTTAAGGCGGTGCGTTGCGATGTTAGTCAACTTGTGAAAATGAAACTCCAATATGCTCCAAAACGTAGCGTTGCGTTTGTTTGGGCATATTTCGTTTAAAGCAAGGAAAATTTTGTGCTTGGAAGTCCTTCATAATTTCGAATTTGTGGTGCCAGGAACCACGCATGACGACTGTCTGAACCGCTGAATGGGATCTAGCATTCTAAAAAAGCTGACTTCCAGCTCTATTTCAGGTCTGAGCGTTTTGAACGGATGAACGGCTTTGAAGGGAAGATGGGGGAGGAATCAAAAAATTTTTTAAATTCCACGTATTGAAAAATTCGTGCACATTTATAGCAAATCTAGAATAACTTGCAAGCAGCCGTAAGAATTCGTCATAGCATGTCGTCTAGAGTATTGTTGAGACATTGAAGCCTCCAATGCTCACTTTTTACTTCCTTCCTATCGAAGACATGAGACTTCTGGTGACACTGTAATGTTCCCAAATCTGTAAACTTTTGATGCCATCCCCAGTCGGTCATCCTCAGTGAATACCTTTGTTGCTTCACCAGCGTATGCGCGTGCAGTAGCACATTTAATCGGTTGCAGTAGAACATCCACTCGAACTCTTTACTGTGAAGCACCACAATATCCCCAAACATTACTCCTTTCTTCACCTTTTGGGCTTTGGGGAGTTCCATCTTCATCCTATTTCTCATCTCTTCACAATAATAGAAAGTTGCAGTGACCATCGTCCTGCGTGGATTCAATTTCACTGAATTTAATCGAAGAGAATATTACGAGCTGCTTTTTGCAGACGGCAACAGACAAGGACCTCTTATTGATACACAGTGATATCGCCCGTTGCTTTTCTCAGGCTGGAAAATTCGTTTAGGCACCAATGAAGCATCTTATCAATAAGTTATCAGAGATTTCTGGAGAAGGCAACTGCACTAAACCGGGAGTTTCCTCTGGTGACCAGCTAGCTTTCTTACTAATATATAAGTGACAACTGAAGCAGTTCAGCAAACACAATACCTTCATAAGGACCTGATTATCATCAGACCATTGAAAGCCGATATGAGGAATAAAGTTGATATCCTTTGATAATTGCTGCGGACTTTTACGTGCGAGCTGAAATACTTGTTTTTTGGTCTGCATTTCACTGAAGAACTCTAGCAGAAAAAGCGTTGCGAAAAAGGAACTCTCCTGGCTTCCATCGATGCCATCAATAATCAAGAGTGCTAAAAAGAGTAAATCTAAATGATTCCATGAATATCCTCAAATGTTGCATATTTCAACTGCCGCTGCTTTATTATCAGTAGAAAACCGCTGACAGTAGTTCATTCAAGGGTAAATATAAGTTGCTCCTGTTCTTCTTCTTTTCTAGGACGCTTACTCCGGCTGCCAAGTTGCATTAAATGGAAAGTATTATGGAAGCCATTCGTTCCTCTCCCCCTAGCTGGGCAGTTTTACAGACCAGCGCTCTTCCGCTATTTATATACATTAGATAGAAGTCATCTGTGCAACAAGGAACCTTGGGGTGTTACGTAAAAATGAAGTATGAATATACGACTGCCATATGAAAGTGTTCATAATCATTCTTGCAAAGCTTATAGATATTAATAGAGATATATGTGTCTACTCTTTGTAATAGAAGTCTTCGGCTTCCGTTCTCATCGCTCAGAAATAGCAGTGCGCTGCTCGGCGATCGATATCTTCTTTACGATTTCGCTTTTCTTGTCAGTCCCGTTCGCACCTTTGTAGAATAAAAGGCCTCAACTTTCAGAATGGGAGCAATTTTACCAGACATTCACTGCGAGAATGCATTCTGATGGTGATTCTTCATTATAAATATATGAGAATTCACTCGAAGTTCGACAGTGGCCTGAGCAATTCTGCACACCGCCGCCAGGATCCAGAGTGATGAAGACTGTGGTCATTAATTATGAAAAAAGAGTTACTGCTAAGCGTGCACCTGACAGTGAATGGCCGCGGTCTATCCAGTCAGAGAAAAGAAAAACCCGAAACTAAAGGCTACAAAAGTGCCTGAGCTTCATGGCACTCAGACCGAATTGCTTTGTTCTGCATTAATTGCGGCGTTTAGTTATCATGAGTGTGTAAAAATGAAATTTTTCAAAATTTTCCAGGGAGTTTCGAAATTCGTGGAGTTACGCCTATATACAGCAAATCCTACTTTTGGATAAGCTATATATATATATATATATATATATATATATATATATATATATATATATATATATATATATATATATATATATATATATATATATATATATATATATATATATATATATATATATATATATATATATATATATATATATATATATATATATATATATATATATATATATATATCGAAAAATGGCACTTCTCGACAATGTTAGTATATGTATACAAATCCACACAAAGTATTTCCTGAATAACCGAAATTTGGTGGAATGAAATGAGTGTCGCAAATTGGCAGCAACCTTTCATTACCCATTTACACCGTCAAATTTGAAATTTCGCAGCTCACTGTGCTCGTCGCAACTCACAAATTTTCGGCTAACCTTGTTCATTTCATCTTCAAAGTTTTTGCATTATTTCGCTGAATATTTTGTGTTGGTGATTCCGCTCTCTTAGCTTCCACTAACACAGGAAGAATTATTCAATACCAGACGCTTGCATTAAAATGTGCTCACAGTAACAAATAGCTACTTGCCTTTCTATATTATAAGGTTCCTGAGAATACTGCATAAATAACTTCAACTCCAGCTGGACCGATTTAAACTATCTGAAATGCAAATGGTATCCCTTGGTATGTTTTGTCGACCGCCACGATAACTGTGCCGTCAGTTACGACAAAGGTTATGAATATTATGAACTTTTTTCAAACGTGGGAAAGTGGAGGACACCTCTGGGAATATCACCGTGGTACCAATGGCTCACGCCTGATTTACCGAACGCAATTTTGCATGAAGCGGAAGTTCTTGTTCTGCAGGTCAGCATTAGTCGTTAGAACAAATGGCTCTTGCAAAAATCTTCACCCCCTTCTGGATTTCAAAACTAACAGCTTCAGGAAGAGGGAAAACTTTCAAAGCTATAAGGTTGCGGGGTGGGGGTTTGGATATAGAATAGAACAAGGAAGTAGTTGCTTAGGTGGCCAGCTAAATTTACGAGAATTTTTTTAAGCCTCACGTGAAAGTGCTTTTTGTCACGATTCCACCGAAAGCGGTAGACATTAGTTCGCTCTATTAGAACTGTCACTCCACTTCGCGTGTTGGTATATGCGACCGAAACTGTTCGCGGCCCCTTGGGAAACATCTCATTGATATAGAATGACGCTTTTTGTTGCAAGTTGTCATGCCTCCAGACCTCGTAAACTCGATCACGAGAGAACAAGTAGGTGCGTCCATTGTGCGCTGAACTGCGTACAAAATTATTCAAATCCACGTAAGTGTTAGTAAAACAGGTTTCGCATCAACGTGTTGGATTAGAAACAGCATCCATCCCCGCTTCAGAGACATCATCGACTGAATGAACTCTTCGGTTTGTTTCCTCTTTGGTACTCAAAATAAATAAATATGGGAAGGAACTAACAAGCTCTCTTAATTTCATGTGAATATTTTCGTATCCGCTGTCTCTAAAACAGCTCCTTAATGCGCACTGCCTATACAGCTTAAAGAGAAATAAGAACCTAAATTTTTTCTCAGCGAATGTCATCAATATTAATTGCTCTTGTGAAATTACCACTTACAAACACATTGTTTCTGCCCATCTGTCCGTTGGTTTAACTCGGCAACCAACGATGCAAAGACATAAATGTTCTGCAGATAGTGGTGATCAAATAATCTGCTGAATTTGAATTTGCTTAGCAATTAAATTTCCATAGCACTCTCACTCCACAGCTACCAGTCACTGATGTTAGAATTTAAGGCGATCAGCTAAGCTTGAAAGAAATTACAGATTTTGCTCAGAACTTGTCATCTGGAAGGGCATGATAAAAAGTCGTATAGAAAAACCAACCTTTTGTAAAAGACTTTAAGAGCAGCGATCAGTTCAACTAAAAAAGTGGATGTATACCTAGGCGTCTTTTATTGCTCATTGGCAACAAGTAAGCTGGAATCTAACGGAAGCAATAATAAAATGCTAGACAATGTTTTCTCTGTGAAATCAGCTGATATAATCTTCTTCAACGAATCGAAGAAAAAGTGTTCCATAAAGTTTTGTATGATTTGCGGCTTAGAAGTTCCGCTTATCGAATCACTCAGTATTGCAACTGGCATCAGTTAATAAAACGTAGGCAATGATATGCTGAGCGGCCTATAGTCCCACAGAATATTTATTCCTTAGCGTGTCTTGCTAGTGAACCTCGCTAAATACCTTTCGCAAATATCTAGTCGCTTCAATCAGAGGAAAGGGGAACTCTGTAGTCCATATTATGCTAATTAAATCCCCTCAATATAGCCCCAATAGTCCCTTCGCTAGTCACCATCTGTTTTCAAACGAGAGAATATCTTCGCCTGCATGAACTTCTTCAATAACCGCCTATTTTTCAAAATTCTTCCTAAAATAATTGGTCCACCCACTCTACGTTTTCTTAGCGAGCATTCTCTCAAAAGTTTTGGAAGCTCTAGTCCCATGGTGGAGATTCTGCTTTATATAGTAACACTGGCAGCGATGATAGCGATGTTCGTGCAGAATTGTCTCCGGCGAACCTCCTTTCCTGCCATCTAAAAACGCCATGGAGATCCTTACTTAAAACAGCTTCTGCTCTATATTAAATGTTGTTTATGCAGAATTCTTAACCTAGTATGCGGACATGGTTTTGAAAGAAAACACTTAAACCTCTGGTGATCGCGTCAAATCTGCGAGGACACGCAGAGATCGGCAATGCCAACAATGGAGCAGTTGTTGTATTCAAGAGTTTTCCATGATTACGCTTCGATATCTTCACACCATGCTGTCGAAATGTTCGGTTTCCTTTAAATAAAAGTGAAGATCAAATTCCGGCGAATTGCGTAACTGATAGAAACTTCAGACCGCTGAACTGTTGTCATTTTAACACTCTTCACTAGGCCAGCTAGTGAAGGATGACTTTTTTGTCTCTGAATTTAACGTTTTTTTTTTTGAGAATCTCTGAATTTCCTCACTTTTTAACAGCAAAAGATAAACGCGAAGACGTGCAATAACGAAATCCGAACCAGAAAGAAAAACTTTGCTTTTACTCTTTTTCGATTGCTCAATCGTTACTCAATGATGAATTGCATGTTGCACAATGAAAGAAGCGTTACTGCTGGATAATGACGTCTTGAGGGAATTTGCCAGGGACAACCTATTTGACGTTGTTATTTAGGTCTATATCAATCGAGATATACAATTCGGAGTTGCTTAAAGTAATCAGAAAGTGATATAGCATTGAATAATCAGAAAATTGTGTTTGTTTCTAACCTTAATAACAACGACGAGAAATGAAAGAGCTCTACGAATTGGCCGCAATGGTTCACCAGTGTCATTCACTGGCGAGCAAAGCAAAACGTCTTCAAACAAAACGGCATCACGGATCACATAAAGAGTATGTGCTTTTGCAGTTCGTATTTTCTTCAGCTAACGTTTGTGCATTTAGCGCCTCGTTTGAGCGATGATTGTATACTTCAGGAATTGATAAAGAAGACAAAAATTACCACATTAACTGTAAATTGAAGTCAAGTTGACGTCAAAAAATTGACTGCTGCTCTAAATATCTCCGATAGTACGAGCAATTGCGAAAATTGCACATTCAGCATGAGATTTGCACGAAAAATATACCTAACAGAACAGTTTCGTTACTTTTCGCTTAACCGGCTAACCTTTCCTCCTTTGTGTTGGCAATGGGATTTTTCCCGGCGAAACTTGAGCAGATTTCATTGCTATGGCATATTTTTCCGCCCTTGTTAGCCGCGGAATTATTTTCAACACGTTTGAAGCCTTACTGACATCGCCACTGTTTCGGCTACCGGCTAGCTATAAAACAAAGATATATTTCTTTGAATACTTCTGTGAACAGTGTGCTGGAATCTTAATTACGGCTTACTGCTACCCGTTCGACAATTTCATTAGCGAAAGAGATTACCCCATCTCTTGCTTCTCCTTGTTCATCAAATCACTATCATAGTCGCCAAATATCTTCGTCTCCCTTTGCCTGTTGCACTACCTCCTCATGGTCTCTTCTCCCTCTTCTTCCCAGTATTTTTCCTTCGCAATGTCACATTAATGTGGGCTTGAAAACACGGGCATATGGCCGAAACTTCGACAACATCCCCACCTCCTCCTGGAACCACACCAAACAAACTCATGAAATATAATGTTTTTCAGCAGTTTCCATACTGTTGTATATTATAGAAAATACTCGTCCACTAAAAATGCATATTAGGTTCTCACATTTCAAAAAGTGCTTTAAAATCTGGTCGATGCTCTAATAGAAGCCCACGCTAGTTTCTTGTGAGCACAATCGAAGAAGGAATGGCGTTTTGATGAAAATATTGTCCATTCATCAACTGCAGATAGCAAAAGATCAAGCGGAAAAGCCGAATGAGCTCCTTTGTGGCTTGGCATACGAATACGGCAGACATGTTTATGGCTCCGCTCACTCGATCAATCAGAAACGTAAACTAACAAAAAAAAATTTTAAATGATGATATTGCCTTCATACTTGAATCGAAACGACCGTTCTCGCAAGTCACCCACAATAGGTTCGCTTTTCCGATCTGGGCAGCTGTCAATTCAAAATAATCTGTGCTAAATGAGTGCAAATCGTCGAAGATATTTAATCTTCCTTAGTTGGATATGAAGTCAAAATTGGT
The DNA here is from genome assembly GCA_013433145.1 of Ascaris suum. Taxonomy (NCBI): domain Eukaryota; kingdom Metazoa; phylum Nematoda; class Chromadorea; order Rhabditida; family Ascarididae; genus Ascaris; species Ascaris suum. Next base: position 7,951,297 of record CM024182.1, on the reverse strand, counting down.
GTGAATTACGTTCATTAAGTTTTGTCAGTCTGCGTGCTTAGTGGCACCCAAAACGAAACTTTCGGACGTACATACGTGTAGAAATCGTACATGCGCTACGTACGCATGTATCAGCTCACCACTAAACAACGTCTTGCCCGGCTGACCTAGAGGAGATCATCATGAAGATAAGTGCCACGTGTGATTTTGCATTTTTAAGAATTGAGACTTGAAATATATATATTGAAGAAACGAAGAAAAGCCTGTCAGGGGGTTAGTGAATGCAAGTAATTGAAAAGACGTAGATACGGTCAAGAATTTATTGAAAAACCGCAAGACAGACAGATGCAAAAAAAAAACACTCAGAACCCACCAGGCACCGTGTTTGCAGATCTAATGCAAGATGCTGATTTATGTTCCACTGTCCCATTTTAAAACCCGCTGCACCTTGTTATTGCTTTAGTCAGTTTTTAGGAAATCGCGTAAAAACAACGCATATCCGTAACTACACCGTTATATTTGTCATGCTGCCTAAAACCCTCTGAACTCGCAATCACTTGACTGAACAAGCTACAGGTGCCATTTTCTCAAGCAATTGTTCGTCATAATGTCAGTTCTATAACGGCAAGCTTATACATTGCTTTGCAACATTTCAAACTCATATAACAGAAACGCCAAAATCACTCTCGGGTGCTGTGAGAGCAGAGAGTGGTAACAATTGCTGTTCGATCACTCGATCACCAAACTTTAGCTGTGGAAATTTACCGAAGGGTGGGCACGTTGAAATTCTCAACTCAGAGTTTGAAATTTTTCGATCTACGTTTTAAGGCATGTAAAGCGATTCGGTCTCCAATCAGAATAAAAAAACTCCTAATTTCAATCCACGTTAAAAAAATGTATTTTATTAAGCGACGGAAAGCCTCTTGTGGCTTTCAGGCGGGGCTGATCTGCCTCATAGAATTCGCACTTTACAGATAGAGCAAACTCGAAATTCTGACTGAGGTTCGAATTTGCAGATTATTCTATTGTTGCGCAGAGCTCGACCGCTGGGATGCATACACTTGAACGATGAATGCTGTTGTCGAAAGTTTATTAGCCTTCGCCTATGTAGTTTTGAAAATTCCTCATCACTATTTAACGTTACTTTCAATAACACTGCAACCTTTCATTAGTGAGGAGAGCGAAGCAAAAGGTACATCGAGGAGAATGGACTCGAATCCCGACTTTTCTCCACCCGAGCAAGGGCACTAATCCACTATACCACAGAACCAAGCTTCGATTCTTTCCTTTGAACCTTTCGTGCCAGCAGCAAACTTCCGCTGCCTTTTAGCGCATTTAGAGCAAATGTAATATTCAAATGTGGCAACGAAGTGCCCGATTCCACGTCGAAGTAATAAAATCACATTTGATCTGAGCGGATCCTTTCTCATCTCCTATGCTCCATTTGATTGTTTCAGAACATATTGGATCATATGCCTTCTGACATGAAAGGTTTCGAAGGAGAGAGAGGAAGTTTGAAGCAGAAGCAGAATGGATAAGCACCCTTGCCTGAGTTGTTAAGCGTCCGAGTTCGAGTCACCACTGACCTTCAACCTTCGCTTCTCTCTTGATTTTAACGCTGTATTTACGTTGTGTGAGCAATACCTAAAAACGACTAAAGCTTAAAGCCGTTTTAACATAAGTGATGCATGCAAATTCCTCCTTTATTTTTTCAACACTCTATCAAGTGGCCAATGAAATCTTTCTGAATAACGGCAGGATTCACGCAATTTTAACTGTTCAAGGTAAAAGCATGGCCTCATTGAAAAGTTCTTGCCCAGGAAACTTTTTCTTGGATGGAACAGATTGATTACTCCCTCTCCCATCAAGTACCTCTTAGTAATTACTTTCTGCAATTCCTACATCCTTCGAAACAGAAGACATGCGCCATAGCGTCTTGCTATTCGGAGTAAATAATTATGTGAGAAGAGACGCTTTCCGGACCTACCGCACTTCCTTTTGGAACCTCTCAGATCATCGCAAAATGTTGCAGTTAGGAGTTCTCGATGTAAACAATTCTGAACCTCTTATCCTTCGACAAGATGAAAAGGACTTCCGTTCTCTCATCTATAATTTCCCGAGCGTCTGCAAAACTCTACATCATACGCATTTGTTTCAACAAGTATAGAACTTAAAGATAAGCAGCACAACAAACTGAGAGGCACAATGAAAGAGGACAATAGAGAATGAGGCAGTAATCTATCACATAAATTTAGGTGGTAGAAAGTAAAGGAAGGTAAAAACTTTGCAGTACTTCACTCAAAAATTTCCGGACATTCATCGCGCTTGGTTAAATTCAGCTTCTTTCAGACTAGCAACGGTAGGCAGTAGATCGTTCACGGTTTCGTCTCCCATACTAACTAACAAAATGCGTTTTACTTTTAACGTGCATTTTACCTTCTGCGGCCTAATTAGCCATCCTCATCTTCCATGGATGGATTAAGCTGCAACTTCGTCAACGTACCCGAAATATGCTCTGATAAGTTCACATTGGTCATTGCATACATGACTCTGCACAGCCTGACATTTGTGTTAAATTTTTATCTAAAAGTCTGTGCATGAGCTCTCCGTCCTCGGTTTGTTTACGCTTTCTCAGTTAATTGAAAGACCGCTTGCATGCGATTACATAATAGCTATCCGCGATGCACTAGAAAGATCGAACGTTATTACTGCAGAAAATATCGTTTAAAACATCGCTTACCTCTTCGTCGCCGATGTGGGATATATTGTGCATAAAAGTGCTCACAAAGCATAACGAAACGATGAAGAGAGTTATTTTGCGATGACACATCATAAGCATATTGCTGCAATATAAAAATATCGGCTATGTGAGTATGGCTCGATAGCACATTTCCACAGTATACCATTCGGTGATGGGATTATTTCTTAGGCAGAGCATCATCTAATTTTAAACGACTCTGAAAGGTAAACATCGCAGCTGTTATTATCATACACGGAACAAGTAAATGCGGCTAACGCGTCCTCTGCTTTAACGAAATTTGCAAACACATTAAATCTTCATTTCTTCAACGAGAGCCAACTGATGGTCTTTCGACTGATTAAGAATATACAATTGACATACTTGCAGTAATGAAACCAAACTCTTTCTGAAGATGCTCAAATAACTAGCTTTCAACCGAACAGAAGAGCCTTTACTCCACGAGTCGACATATTGACCCCTGTGGTTTCGTTTTCGCTACAGTAATGAGTTTTTGTGCATACTTTAAGGTGCATGCGAAGCTCTTCGCAACGTTCTGTTCACATGAAAAGATTCTGCCTCCATGAATGCATTAGAAAAGCTAGAGGCAGTTTTGCTTTCTCAGCCCCCGGATATTTCCAAGCTGATGCGCCAAATTGTACCCTCATTTATTTTATTTCATTTAAATCAGCAGAACGTTCATTACTAATTAACATCTCTTCATTTCGCTTCCATTCGCCCCGATTCGATACTCTATGATCCAGCGGTTCTAGGGTCTTTTTTACAGAATCACTCCATCTCACTGTTGGTCGGCCTGTACTTCCTGCAGGTCGGTCGCGTGAAGACCTCTGCGTTGAGATTACTGTGGTCTGAATTTTGGTCGTTATTGTGCAGGAATCGCGTATATTACCACCAAAAAATTATGCAAGCTCTATTATTCTCACGCTAACTCGCTCTCGAATGTAGCACATCAATTTGGTCATCTTACAGGCGCTAGGAAATTAGTTCTTGAATGAAGAAAGGAATGTTTCGCTCCGATTGCCCCATGTGTCACTAACCTACAATAATGGCGTAATAGTGATGCGTACTCCTGACTTATAGCCATGGACTACTTGTGGTGGAAAGAAGACTATTTAGAGTGGTTTACTTTCAATCCTGTGTGTGATTGACCTTCACTAGTAAATTTGCAGGAGCATTCCAAGCCCTTGATTTGGCTTCCAGATTTTAAAATTGAACTACTTTCCGCGTGACTTGCAAAATAATAAAGATCAGAATATTTAAACATTTTCGCTAGAATCTTCATCGCCTTCAACGTGTACGAGCTATTCGTTGATAGAAACACGTACTCTTAACCTAATGCCTAAATATAGATAATTTATATGTCTGATCTCTTAGAGGTAAGGGATAGACTCTCACAACTATCTGCGGTTAAAAACGTAGTTTAATTTTGCATTATTATTTACTGGAGCGCTCGCAGTCGACTAAGTTATTGCCTTGCACCACAAATCAATTTCCGCATCGATTGCGCTATAATGTTTGAAGTAAAAGATGAAAAGTAAATTCAGACACTGCTAGCGCAGCACAATGCTAACTATCTAGGACAACAGCTTTTATCCAGCTGCAAGTGCATACTGACGAGGCAATATTCCGAGTTCAGTGAATTTTTGCATTGAGTTTTACCAGTTGCCCTCAAAACTGTTGCTGACAGTACCAACGACTTCAGTTCCCAGTTATATCCACCTGTTGGCCACACTCTTGGAAAAAATACTCAGTCATAAATCACTACTTAATTCAAGGGGGAAAGAACCATCTACTTTGGCGACATTTATCCTATTGTCGCAGCCGGATAAAAAAAAACGAGCGCATAAAGTAGACATATATTGCAGAGGTTTTTAAATGATGCAATTCTCCTGGCCAAATATTTCCGTGTTCTTTGATGAGCAATGAGGACAATTCATTATCAACACCCGAAGCTACTGATAACATGAATAAGTCATTATCAACATCCGAAGCTACCGATAACATGAACTATCGAATCAGAAACGCAACTGCTTCCCACTGTAAACTACTCATAGCAAACAAAAATTTCATAGAATCGATACTGAGATATTTCCTCGGCAAACTGTTAAATGCTTAGCTAGGAAATTATATTTGAAATTATGAGCTAACAATCTCGTTGTATGGAAAAATGTGATTTATCATAGCGCGATTTTTACGTTACCAAGAATATTTTTAAAGAAAGATAATCTTACCATTGAACTATAGCCGAAATAAGCTCTGAAATTGTTCATTCGCGTATTAGCATCTCAATAGTGGTGTAATGGGGATTGTCGCCAAAAAAGTGACAAGCAAAAAGCGCTTTTATTATTGAGCGTCTCTCGCCGACAATCAAACGATAGAACTATATGATAAGGAATTTTTAAGGACACTTGTGAAAAGACAAAAAACGCATTGTGAGTACAAAAGAATAAGTTTATGAGTAGAGGATGGCTGCAGTAAAATGCTAAAAACCTATCACAACAAAAACTAGCGCTCACTACACAAAATGAGCAATACTTCCGGAAGAAATAAAGCACTTTCAGTTCTAATATTTGCACTAAGAAAAACACAATGCTCCACCTTTGCATTCGCCTGTGATTAGATACTCTATGCTCACATCGACTAAAATTCTCGCGACTTTATGCCTACGTATATACGCAAATAGACTATAAGGACCAAACGATCTCAGTCAGATCATTTTTGCGAAAGGAAAGGGTGGAGAGGGATTGTCTTCGTGATCAAACGTATACGAACTGCAGATCTACTTCAGTTGGAGAACGTCCGACGAGGTCGCTTTAGATCAGTGACTGTGCTGTCACTTAGATTAGGAGAGTTTTCGTTTATGTGTATCCGATCGCTGTTTCTCAGTTAAAATCTTCGATGGACAACTCAACTTTAGAACGCTTAGAAATATTTTTTTTCTATACAACTCGGGTCTAAATAGAAAACTCTGACGGAATTAAAAATGCAAACGCCAAAAAAAGTCTGAAATATAGAAATCGAAGCAAATTCCAACCATTCCAACTTCTCACCGTCAACTAAAACGTTGCTTTATGATCGCACAACGGGGGAATTAAATGTACATTCGTACAGACGCCTACATTATGCGATCCGCACGGGCAACGTATGCTTGTTATCGGTCACTGGCATCAGTTAAGGTATGCTATGTCCGGAGCACTCGCACACCTTCTTGCAGCACTGCTTGTCGTCCTCGCTATAGCACTAGGGAAGGCGCATTGAGACGTCTAATGAATTGTACATTAATGTTTCAATACATCGAGAAAGAATTGATGAAAAATGGAATGACTATCAGAGCTTGGTGCTGATAAGGTCCAGAGATGATTTGAAGTAGAAGTAGACGCGCATATTTTCGTTCAGGTGCCACCGATAAGAGGCCGATGAATGCTCAGAAATCGCAGTTGCGAACTATTGAAGTGTTTGCGTACACTGCTACTGGGAAATCTGTCTACTCAAATGGGGAGGTTAGCCAGTCCTCAAGTATTGGTTTCCTGATTGAGATTTATTCGGTTGTTCGAGCAGATAAGTGAGTTTTACCTTGCCGCATTGTAGTTCAGCTGCGACCACATTATTGATTCAAAGAAGTATTGCTTGGGAAATAAGGCCACAAAGCCATAGATAGATGACTTTTTAAAAGCACCTCTTCTACGAAGTTGAAAAATTAGTGACGCCATGCAGAAACCAGTTTTTGGAAGTTAGGATTTCTAAAAGTTAAATAAATTCTCAGCGCGTTGTCGCTCTTGTGAATTCGCTCGCTTGGCATCAAGATGCAGCTGTTATGAGAGCCGTTTGATGCGAATATGATGAGTGAACCCCCAGTACGGAGACCTCAGATTTGATCTAAAACTGACCGGCCGAAACTAGATCTACGCAGTTCCTTGGCTAGTCTTTGGTCCTCTTGAAGCAAGCCTATCCTGTGCTTATTCTGATCACTGTCTTTCCTCCTCTCCTTGTTCCTTATTTGTTTCTGTCGAAAAAAGAGAATAGAATTATTTTGCAGAAAACGGCTTCCTGGGAAGGGCACAGCAGTCAGCAAAATGTACTTCCCGAAACGGAGCAGTGCACCTCGCATATAAAGAGATCTGAGATCTACGAAGTTACTTGGCAGGAAAGTTAAGGCAAAAAATTTCCCTCATAATTAAGGCACTCTGAGTGTTCTCTGAGGTCTCAGCAGACTCTACGCTACTACAGAAAAATTATCTGAACTTACAGGACGATTTCTAGAGGAAATATTTTGAGGCAGAAAAGATCACCTTTATGAAGCGCCATTTTATTTCAAGTGCCCTTGAAAGGAGTTATTCAGCGCAGTATGAGTGAATTCCACCAAAAGTTCGAAAAAAATTGATTACAGGCCTTCTGATGCTAAGGTATGTGTGGTGCTGGTTGCTGCGAGTTCATTACGGGAGCACTTTTACTGCCCTGCATAAAATTGAATATCAGCGACTTCGATTTTAGTGTGGCTGACAACTGCTTTATAAACTTGGCCAGCTTCCGTGAATCATTCTCTTAGTTTTATGTCATCTACTTTATTGAGATGTACCCTTATTCTTTACATAGATATAGTCTCCTGGTAATGCCACCAAAACTTTGCTCACCTTTAGCTAGCCCAAGTTTTCTACGGTGAGGCGAAACGAGTTGTTTCAATGTTTTCAATGGGACTTTTGAAATTTGCTTTTGCTTGGCCACAATCTGTACAGACGTGCAGCTGCCTGTCCGCGGGCTGCTAGTTTCAACGCAGGAACAAACTGATTTATCATATCAATTGTTAATCTGTTTCATTAGGTTTGAAAGGTTTTATGATCGTTCAGAGAAGTCAAAAAGTTCACATATTTCTGCAAGTTTCCGTCGTTCAGACAACAAAGAGAGAAGCGTACATCAGTGAGTGACTGGCATGATATGCAGTACTGTATATTGTTCTCCTGGCCAATTACTTCCATAATTCACCACCCAGTAATAATGCAGGACAGGTAACATGGAAATATTGCGAAGTTTATTAGGAACAGCACACGAATTCCTATCCGTATTCTATGCTGAGAGTATTTTTTTTTATATCTACAGTCTATAAACTTCAGATTCACAATAGACATTTAAAGGCGGTGGAAAATTTGCACTTTATGTTCAGCGGTATTTCATTTTGTATCAGTGCAATCAAAAGAAACTGCATTTTTCGAAGAGGAATTGTACGAGTGGTCGGATTTGCTCAAATGTGATGGCATTACATCGCACATTTTATTATTTGTTGCTGATTCATGCAATTAGTTGCTGAGGGGAGCAGAATGAAGGAGCGCACGTCTTGGCAGCTCTCCTTGTACGCTTCTATGTTTGCTTTTTTATCGAAGAGAGGCTGCTTTGAAGATTTTTTTTTTGGAGGACTGAGCGAAGTATCATTGAAGGATGTATAGCGATGTGTTTCCTGCGAGAAGGAAAAGAAGTCAAGAAGGACGTTATGAGCATAGCGAACGAGAGTTGCACGCCGTACAAGCGGAAGCGTGAGATGCTAAACGATGATAGCAAATGCTTGCAGCGCTTAGTGTTCCGCATTTTGTTCTGTCAATGAGGAATCTGACAAATAAATGCTGCTGCAACATGCAATTGGAAACGCACTACGAACAGCTTCAATTTTCTTCCATTTGCGAGGGTGGAGAATTCGAGGGTTCCGAACAAGTAAGTCACGTAAGGGTGAGTTCAGAGAAAATGATTCCCGTGATTGAAGATTCGCAACAAAAACTGAAATGTGGAAAACTTTAGAGATGGGAATATATGAATTAAGAAATAAATTGGCTAACCAATCACAGAATTTAATCAAAAAGTCCTCAAAACTAGGTTTCCACAAAATTTATTAAAGCCTCATGAGTGCTCCTGAATATGTAACGCCATAGCATTGTTTACTGAATTTATATTTCAAGACAGTAAACCTCTCTCAAAGAACTAGAGTGGAAGTACGAAGTAAACTTTATTTGCAATAAAAATAAAAAAATAATGATTTACTTAATTTAAAAATTGCGGAAATGGATTGAAGTATGCGGTAAGTATTTATTATTGAAGTAAGTACATTTGTTATGATATCGACTAGGGGTTAGTAAATGGAATTAGTCCAGGAGCGGTTGATTTCTTCCGATACTGCTATAAAAGTTATGTTTTCACTTCCATTTTGGATATAGTGCTTTTAAAACGATTTCGCACATGAAAATCTCGCAATTGGCAGGCACGCCACAAAGATTCTAGACGATGAACTGATCTTTGCTGCTATTTTGACCAACCGATTGCAATAATGCTAATGAATGGCATTATTTCACCCATCAAGAGCTCACTATTAACAATACGATTAGCAAACGTGAACACCAAAACGAGAAGTAACAAGTATGCTGAGAGCTGCAACATTTTTGCATTCAACAGACATTTTTCTTTTATTATACTCTGTTCCACTTTCCTCAATTTATTTATAGCGTTGCTTAGTTTATACAATGTGTCCTGTTTCATAAGTTTCTTGAATTATGCCACTGATACGCAAATTTACGCACTTATTTTTTTTTCTCCAATTAAAATAAGGTAAGAATTTTAGCCATTTGAAACTAATTTTATCAAAAGGCTGAGGCTGCACCAAGATTTTATGCCGCACAAAATTGCAAATAAATAATTTCAGTATGCAAAGTGTGAGTGTTCTTGCCCAACAACAGGTTTGTTACGACAAATCATCCATAGAGTATTTTAAAAAATCTCAAAATTCAAGTGATCCGTGAACTTAGAAAAGTGGAGTTTAGAGAATATGGATTACTTTCTGCATAAGAAGAGTTATAGCATGGATTTGGAGTATGGATTTCTGCATAAGAATATGGATTTCTGCATAAGAAGAGAAGACATGATGAGATGAGAAAAAATAAAGAAGAAAGAGAAAGATGCGAGTTATAGCAGCGCTAAACGTAGAACAACAATCAAGTAACTACCTAAATGGTCTCTTGAATTAACAAACAATTGCAGCACTCTCCGAAATTTGCATATGTATGACAGTAGCGAAATTAATGCTATATGTAAATAAGCGTTTCGAACATTGAAGAATTAGTCATCATATCCTTTGGTACGTGTCGATTGTAATTACATATATGTGTACGCCTATTCGAAATGTCGAAATTTTCAATTCCAATTTCAAATATATTTCAATTCTTTTTCAAACGCTCACGGTTTACTTATAAGATTTCTCATAATTTTGAGTGTAACCTTTCCGAGGATCAACTGCAAAATAAATATTCTCGTAGCTTTAATGCAGAAACTGTGGCAGGTTCTTCTTTTCTTGAAGGGAATTACTCAACATTTCAAACGTTATTTTGTCCATTCAGGTTTTACTTATAGGATCTCCGTTCAGTTTTGTTTTCAAATAACATTGCATTTCCATTGTATTACTTGCAAAAAGAAGTCATATAGTTTTTGCAAGATGCACAAGAGACTTTTCTATTATGTTGACAGAGAGGTATGCGCAAAAATAGATTACCAGAAATAGATGGTCCAATCATGATCACCATCGACTCCACTGAGTGTATTATGTTTGCTCAATCCCGCTTTAAGTGTTCAGGTTTGATTTAATTTCGAGTAGGAAAGGCATAGTCGCGATGGATTTTGACATGCAATTTATTTTAAACGAAATTGACAATTTAAGCGATAAAATTCTTATAATTCTTGACAATGCTTCGTCATATTCTCTTGAACACTCATGACTGTCCTTTCCAAATTTTTGAATATGGTTTTCGAAATGATCGTTTGCGTGTTGCTCGATTATCTTTTCCTGAGAGACTGCATTTATTGGTCTTCTTTTGAAGAAACATTTTCAGACTTAATGAGAAATTGCCTTTTCAGTACACAAAGCCTTAATATTCCTGTATGTGCAGCAATTGAAATAATCATGAAATGTACGGTCATCTAATATGAGCCTGCTGAAAAATGATAAGTCTGGCACAATACGGTTCCCTACCAGGTGAGTCAAAACAATGTCTTAATTAAACACGTTTAGACGCAGCTGAATCACAATGCTGGACGAGGGGATTCAAACAGGTGCTGCTTGTGATGACTAAATAAGAGCCTTCGATGGGTGTGCAACAGAAAACTTCTGCAAAGCTTGCAGGTTCATGATATAACCAAATCGACACTAAAATGGTAGAATTCGTTTCTCAATAGATATTCGGTGTATATAGAAGAGATCCTTTCTGAAAATTTCAATTAGTTAGCGCAATCCTTCAAGGAAGCATTTTTTGGACTTTTTTGTTCATAGTTTGCAGGAATGATGTGCCCGAGAACGAGTGGACAGCCGATATGGACTGCTTGTAAATTTCGCTTTGAGTTCTGGCCTTATCAACAACGAACACTTCGGCACTGGTATACTGTTTTTGATTATTTATATTATAGGCGATAATTTCCTATTAAAACTGAGCGATTGCTTTTATGGTCGGTTGATTTTCTCTCGATTGTCTTCGACATGGTATATTTACGCATATTGAAAGCCATATGAAGATGTAGATGAAAGACTATCACATTGAGACGATAACTGTATCAGCGCTTCTCAAGTTTATGTAATTTCCTCCAGCGCAATACACATCCATTCCACTTGTAACAACTACCTGAAATGATGCACAATATTACTTCTTGCCTTCTTTGATTTGAAATAAGCCACTTGCGGAAATAAAGCATTTAATTGACGAGAGGGCAAAGTGGAAGGAATGAAAGAAGCACGCAGCATGTCCGGCTGGTAATGACTTATCGAAAATAGCATGAGCTTCATGGCGATAAATACAAAAATGGGGCCCACACAGAAAAGGTAAAGAAAATAGACAATCTACGCACTCAGCTAAAAATCTCATCAAAAAATTGGAGAGCCCATCTAACGCGTGAAGCAGAATGCCTCGGCTTAAAAGAATTGCGACTTGCTCCGCTCAGTAGACTCAGTTATGAGGACTGAACAGGGTCTCAAGAAATTTACCCCACACAAACAAAGGAATGTAAAAAAATTGTTTGCGTCGTGAGGGATGAATCGCAAAAGTTTGTATGCGACATGCGCTGAAAACTATTTGGTTGGAACTGAAAAACATATGTAAGGTACTTCTTACCTTCATAGTGTCACCAAAATCTCTCATATCAGCACAGAACAGTACGATTATGTTGTCGTTAGGTATACTAAATGAGGATGACATCGATGCGGTAATTCTCTTATTGTGCCGTGCTCGAACTTCACAATTTGCACCAAGATAAAGTTTAACGTTACTACCCTGAAATGCTCGAATCTTTTCTTTCGTTACCTCAGCAGCAAGCGCTCACAAGCAAATAATAGTACCTGTGGTTCTACCATCCAGCCGTTCAGTCCTCGTAACTGACTACAGCTAGCTTCTGCTGAGCTTGGGATTTATGGCCTGAGGGACAAAAATGAAATAAAGTTCAGAATACAGTCACAATTGATTCCCCTCACGAAAATAATTTCGTGCAGACAAAATGAGGCGCAATAAATTAACTGTTTGGCCACTAATACAGCCACATCGTTTCTATGAATGAACAATTCGTTACGCGCTCATAGTGAATCAGTGTTGGAAATTTTTGAGGAAATTTAAAGAAAAATCGAAAATCGTGATGAGATTTTTCGTTTTCAAAAACTATGAAACAGAAAATATTTTATATCGGCTATAGTCCTATCTTCGAAAAATTTGCAAAATGAGGGTTTTTGAGTCGATTATTACTCCATTCGATTGTTTTTTCTAGTATCATAGCATAGAAGAAGAGATCGGACCGGTTTAAACAGAGTTATTAGAGGTTTCGAGATTCCGAGGAATTAGGAAGCACCAAATGCTATAGAAGTCGCTTAGGACCCGAAGCATAAGAGTTTCTGCATAAAAAATAGCAATTGCTTTTGCAACTAGGTCAGTCCATTGATCATTTTTGGGAGTGATAATGACAGAAATATGAGGTAAAAATGTCCTCCTGAAAAACGAAACTGTTTGGAACACTGCAGATAACCGGATAACCAAGAGCGTTGAAGTTTCCGATTCAAACGCACATCATTTCCCCGTACAAGTGATGTCGAAGAATCGCGAGCATCATCATTAACTTTTAAGATTCATATTTTGGGTGACCGTTCACAGTAAAAGGATCTTAAAGATGGAACTCATTAATTATTCTATTTTCCACATTCCCACCACAATGATTTCAGTTGCTCGCTGCTCTTTCTTTTGCATTAAATTGAGCTACTGAGAGCAAAAACAACCTCTAATTTCTTATCTGTTCAAACATTCTTCGAAACTTAAATATTTACGCATCTTCAAATATAAGACGCTGCTTAATGCTCACCTCGACGATAACATGCGTACCTTTAGGTATGAAAACGGGAATGTCAGATTGCATCACGACGTACGACAGATGTTTCATCGTTAAGAAGCACATCGGCACTGCCTCGCGATAAATCTTCAAGTAAAGCATCTTTTCGGGCTCAATGATTGCATTGACTGATTTCTAAATTCTAAAATTGCTCTTAGTTGTTCACGCATTTAGTTCTATAGAAAACTATTTTTTTGTTTATCATCTACAACATATTTATTACGATGCATTCATTAGTTTCTGTTGACGTCTATAATGAGGGAATTGTTCCTTGCTTAGAATTAATCAATTTGTAGCATTTGTTTAGTGGATGGGTGGTATGGTTCAAAGCGATTCGGAAGAGTCACGTTGTCCCATAAACTGTTCAATATTCAATTTCTCTTTGGATCAGTTGTTGCATTGTCGATCCATCCTTCAGATTGCGACCGAGAAAAGATTGATAATGCACTGCACACTACGTAAAAATTTGCTATCAATATTAGAATAAACCCCACATGTGCGTAAATATGCTTCACATTTCTCCCATACATCGATATTAAAACAATGATTGATAAAGTCTTTCACCGATATATCAGCACACCGTTCATAAATCCCACAGGGTCTAGTTTTCATTCATTCCGATGAAGCATGTAATCTCAGCTTTTATGTATGCTTATGTTTTTATGACGATCGAATGACTTCCGAAAAATTCAAACATTTAAATGTACTGAAGAATTTGCATGCCTCTTTTAGCTGATTGCGCCGCATTTATATCAGTCGGGCTTACATTCTATAAATGAGTCACGTTAAAGGTGTGCCAATCAAGTCCATATGGCGTGGAAATTTACAGTCTCGCTTATCAGGCGTACAAATATTGGAAACCACCAACGAACAGCTCTTTCACTCAACTTATCAATGTGGTCGCGAAACACGTTGCTTCGCATATCGAAATCTACAACAATGATTCAGGTGACCGTCAATCCGAGAGCAGCTCTCATGAAACGACGAAAATCACACTTTTCGAAACGACGCGCCAAAGAATGGCTGAACTGATGCGAATAAAAACATCGTCGAGAAGTTCCCAGTTCCATGACGTGTACCACTGTCAGACGATGGGCAACTTCGTAAGAACTGCATGGAAAAAGAAAAACAAGAATGATCGAGCGTCCGCTTAGCACGGCTCACTAGGGCCAGCAAAACCCCGCTAGTGGGCATCCTTCGCTGTCAATAAACCAATATCAGGTATTTGGGGAGTTGTGTCAACCGATCTCGTCCGTGATTCATCCCTCAGTTGACCAAACCTAGTCTTCATGAGGTGACGTCAGCCTCCTGCCGAGCCCCTTCGACCGACTTCGTCTGTCTGTGACCGTTCGGCTCTAGATCTTCTCTCCCTTCATTTTAGTGTGATGTCAAATAAATCCTGTCCGTTTTTAACCCGTTCTCCAATAACTGTATTGTATAAGGGGTTATTGACATCGTTCCCTACAGCCCCCTTAATCTTCTTTACAGCTTTCGACCGGATGACTATTTATTGCACTCCTCTATAAAGCACTCGTTCTTGCTATACATGACGTTGTAAGTTTCAAGTCGACCTATGCAAAATACAACAACATTATCGATCGAAAAAGGCACAGAGGCACATTTATGTGCTATAACTCCTCCAGAATTCGATAAATTGACTCGAAATTTGTACGGTAACATCCGTCACAATTCGTAACGGGTGTTTCAGAGACTACAAAACTGAAACCACAGTAGTGGCGTGCACACACGTACGCAAACAAATGCACGGCACAATATTGCAGTTCATAAAAGCGCATCGAAATGATTCTTTGGTGGGCGACTTCTTGAAGTGAACGGCTTATTATTGAGCACATTTTTTTTAATGCAATAAAAGACGAGTTTCATGCAATTGCGATGAAAATGAATGCAAAATATGCGATTTATGCTTGTTAAGAGCATAATTATTCAGGTTTCAGGCAATGGCTCACGAAATGTTCGCTTCCAAATGAGTATATTCCCTTCGAACAGTAACGTTGCATCCTGTAGTCGTTTAGCTCTATACTAAGAGCGCTACTACTCCACTTCACAATAAAATGAATTTGTTGCGGTCTGTTTTCAGAAATTAGAAAGCAAAAGAAAGTTGCCGGATCATCTAAACTTTAGAATACGTTCGCGAAATTTCGTTACCTAACTTTTATGAACACCAAACTGCGAGGTATACAGGTAGAACGTATATATATATATATATATATATATATATATATATATATATATATATATATATATATATATATATATATATATATATATATATATATATATATATATATATATATATATATATATATATATATATATATATATATATATATATATATATATATATATGCGCAAACACAGCGCCGCTGTAGCTACTTTTGCGAATTTTTTTTTCGACAGCTGATAAAATGAAATCAAACAAAAGAGTATCGAGAAATTCCCTGCTTCCTCCGCCCTCCCCCCTCCCCTCCCTCTTTGTAGGCGCGTGATATAATTCATTCTTTCAACTTTCTATGCTGGTGACGTTTGATACCTCTAAAATAAATACTGTTCAAAGCCGCTATCATCACTAGTACCCAATTATATTCACAAATGTGAAAATAGCCTTAACTAATGAATCAGCTATTCTTGTACTCGAAGGAATACCTTAAAAACGCTGAGCTAACCTGAAAAGCATAGCGTTTCCGCCCCCTATATTCTCGGTCGGCCAAGAAATGCCATATCGCAATTGGTCCATCGGTGAGTATTTCGTAAGCGCCTTTGCCCGGCATTTGCGGCACACGCAGGTACCCTCGACGCATTATTCATCAGGTTATCCAAATGTGACCATTCGAATTACCTAGGCGATGCTGTTCGGGCAATGGTATTCCAGTTTTTTCACGCGACTATCACTCGTTGTGAGCGAGCCCAGAATGCCTTAGAGGAAAGAAGTACCCACACTACGGTAGTTAATCCTCGACATTGCACTTCACAAGGTATTGGTTTTGGTATGTTCATGAGTGAATATGTTTTAGTTACATGGCGCCTTTCACACGAATGCGACCAGAAATGAAGTCGGCAAACTCCATTATGAGTTGCGGAAATCCTATAGAACTGTTGAGGATTTTGTGGCACCGAACATGAGCATCGTTCATCACCTGATGAAAAACTAGCGATTCGAAATGATGTTGTCTTTACGGAAAGCCAGTGCCTTAAATGAATTACGCAAAAACAGTGCATAAGAATCGCTGTTCTGCTATTGTTGAAGAAAATATGGCTAAACAACGCTATGAAATCTACAAAGAAGGTGCCGAAAGAGAAGAGAATGACATGAAGAACTGTTTGTCTTTGGGTCTTCTCATCCTTCCCTTCTTCCTTCAAAAGAGAAAGCAGAAGGTGAAATAAATCGGAACGATCGGGAATTGAAGTAAGAAAATGGCGAACGAAGGTAGATTGTCTGGAAAAAGTCTCCGTTATGGAATAAATTGTGGCATTGTGCATTGGTGTTTAGGAGAAAAATAGTCAACACTTATTTCGGAACAATGAAGGGAGATTCCTCTACTAGTGGACCGTTCTATGATTCGATGGGTTCTTGTAACATTAAGAGGAACAATTAAAGAGGATCGCCCAGAGGAGCGTACCGTCGGAACAACAATAGAGAGGTATTCACGTGATCAATGAGGTAAGAATACAAGTGGTGTCATTGAAGAATCACTGTCCATCGCATCCGTTAGCGATCACGGTCTCGTCAGTGCATATTGCCGGTAAACGAGCTCTTAATAGGGCGATCAGAGTATTTTTGAACATTAGATCAACCAGGAAAACGATGTGTGTCGGCAAATTTATAGAAAATATATCGAGGCAAGCCGGGTGGATTGCGTTGCAAGATCCGAACGTCGTTTAATACCGACGTCCCTCTATGCTTCCTTTTTATGAAAGAGTAAGGAATAATTTGCAAGTGCGATATAAGTTAAGGTGTTCGCAACTTATTGCAGACAGTAAGGAGTTTGCTATGCCAAAAGCAGAGTTATATGTTT
This sequence comes from Ascaris suum, assembly GCA_013433145.1. Taxonomy (NCBI): domain Eukaryota; kingdom Metazoa; phylum Nematoda; class Chromadorea; order Rhabditida; family Ascarididae; genus Ascaris; species Ascaris suum. The sequence goes on along the minus strand of CM024182.1, from coordinate 7,934,143 downwards.
ACGATATCAAGATCAGAATATGAGTAAATTGTGATCAAGTTTAGTAGTTGTGTGCTCGTTTTGTTTTACACACCTCCACACGTTAACACTTATGTGCTTTTTGCAATTAGGAAAGCGCATTAATGAACGAATGCAGGACTATCATGTTCCATTTGCTAGTTGAAGATATGATTGATGATATATTCATTTCTCTTTTTTCCACCTCTTCTGTCTTTTTTCATTTTAAAATTGCCACTAGCAATCAAGCTTTTTTAGCTGATGAAGCTCATTATTTTGATATTCGTATATCATCTGAAGACCATTCTAGTTCTCTTATTTCTATTATATTTCATCGTCGCTTCAGTGAACATTATGCAATTCACGTAAAAGTTAAAAAATTAAGTCAAACATTACCGCTGCCCTACTCAGAATCTCACGAACATTTCACGACTGAAGAATGGAATAATCTCACATTCAACGTTTGGGGGTGTTATATTTTCTGCCTATGACGGGTCTCATTTCGACAAGCGTCTTTTAGCCCTATAAAGTCGCAGTAATAGGGACAAGACTTTCGATATTTTCGGGCGCATCTGCGATTATACTTTTCGTGCAATCAACGATCGAATCAAGAAAGAAAATTTCCTCGATCCTTCAAAAAAAAAAAAACTCTCACAGCTTGCAAATAATTCACGACAGGTGGAAATATATTGATACAGCAAACATTATGCACCAATATTACTGCGATGACATTATTGAAATGTTCAAGGATGAGTCGCTAAATTCGTTGAATGAAATGAACAAAAAGAAGTCGGATATTTTTCGTAGAAATCTCTCTACAATTATACTAGATTATGAAGTCACATGTGGAAAATCTAAAAAACTGTTATGGATTAAAGGACACACTGACATCGTGCTGTTCAGTGGATTAATCGAAGATATTCTCATTCATCTATTTACTTGATAAGCTACAGTTTTTTTTCGACCTATTTATATTGATGCAAAAAAATCCGCTGTGAAAGCAATATCAAAGAAGGAAAGCATTAAAAATAATAGTCAAAGCTTGCAAATGCTAATATTTTGAAAGCAAACTTCTTCTCTAAATTTAAGCAGCAATTCATCACGATAATATCGGGAGCTTACATCCAAAGCGAAGATCAAATTCAACCACGTCGCAATGCTCCCACTAGGAATGAATCAGAAGCTTTTGTTGTTACCACTGTACTGCATTTTATTATGTAAAAATATCTCTTAATTGAGAATACACTGAACTACAGAAGATTTTGATGTTTCATTTATTTTTTGTGGTTTATAGAATGCAAATACAATATACATCGATTATAATGTCAATTGAACATTTGAGATCGGAATTTCACCTCCCTTACAAGGAAGGAAGCATCAGAGAATTGCTTCACTATCTCTAGGACGACAAGGAATTTGCATGTGAATGCTGCAGTGTGTCTCCATAAGCTTTGCATACTCTCTCCTGTGCTGATAGGATATGCTGCCTCATAAAATATGCTTTTATTTGTTTTTTTTAAACAACAATTCAAGCGTATTGCGAAACACAAACGAACTGAATCGACTCACGTGCAAAGTGCTTGTGAACTGCGCGATGAGAACGTCGCGCTCACATGCAGCGTGCACGTGTATCTCTCCGCCAATTTATTCGGTCTTCATTATTTCGCTTCCTTATTTCATCTCTCTGTTTTCTTCCACTATTTCATTTCTTTATTTTTTTCACTGGATCAAATTTTCAACGACTTTGAAGTAAAGAATTTTACCAACATTTCATACGAAAACCGTTGCACCCTCAGGCTATCCCCTTGCGGTCTTTCCCACCAAATATTCGGCAATCATGAAGTATTATGTCCACGATCTTTTCTGTGCGAATATTGGCGAGACTGTGTTCTCGTGACTGGCCGCACTTGAGGAAAATGGATCAGTTATTTCAACAATGTCATAGAGAGTGAATGGCGGTTAGATGCTGTGCTATCTGAGATGGGTTGGCATCATTCATCAAGAACACGAAAGTGGTGAACGCTGCACTCTACTCACACCGTTTAAAATATTGCCATATTTCATTGGAAGTTCATAATATAAAATGGGTGAAATTAGAAAGTGCAGTGGTAGCCCTAGAGATTGATAAGAAAATGAAAACGACCAACGAAGTGTTTACTAATGATACCGCTTGAATTATGAACGGAAGCGCTCCTATCGGGTGATCGTATGTTATTATGAGGTGATTGCTTTCCACGCATAAAAATAGCGATTGCTTATTTATATTAGCCAATACCTTCTCAAAATTATCTCATTCACAACGTGAAATGGTCTACAGCGAAGGTGTTTCAGCAGACAGCACTCCGGTAGAAGCCAATACAGGTTGGTAACTATATTTCTTTGTTAATAAGGGAGGAGGGGGGAGGGGTAATACAAGCTTCCGCAGATTTGCATATGCAAATCGCACCTTGGCAGCGTTCTTGTCCGTCCACTGGAATAGTTGAAGCAAAAAATATAAAATTTTCTGTTTTCTTTTGCTGTTGCATAATTGTGATGCTCTCTATATTTAGATACGAGGGAGTTTCAAGTGGGATGCTAGAAGGGTTAGGGAGAAGAGGCTTTTGAAAACTCACTTATAAAATTCGATGAGGTTAATCAGAATTATGAGACGACTCCTAATAGAACCCTCAAATTAATGTATCGTCGATGGAAACGATTAACTTAAAATTTGCAAATGCAAATGGTACTTTGCATATATAAAGTCTGTTGCAAGAGTTGATACGTACTGCAAAAGAATACGTTTGCAACGTTATCGATCACGATAATTATTATCCCAGAAAAATGTCAATAAATAGAAATAATACACAATCGTATTCATATTTTTGAAGAACTGATGTAAATCCCTGCAAAGAATATTCGTTATTTCGACTCGAACATTTATAAAACGCGATCCAACTCACTAAAAATATATGCAAATTGCTAAGCAAATTTGAACGAGCGTTGATACGTCGCGAATTGATCGATGAACTTGAACGCTGCCACAAGATAGTTTATGCACACAAAATTTTGCAGATCTGTTTTCAGCGGATTCCGAGTTGAGGCTATTGATGAAAAGGCAAAAGAGTATACTTGCATCTAAATAGTCATAATGTGGCCATATAAGTTTGCAAATATGCATAAAAGTATGCATCGACTGCGGCAGAGCAACTGGATCAGCTGAGATCATTGTCATGCATATTCTATTCTTTCTTGCTGTTTCACAAAACTGGCTGATTCAGTGAGTAAGGTTAAAAGATATGCCGTGTTAGTTCCTCTGGCGCACTTTTTTTGTGCATTTCTTGAAAAATTTGCATTTAAAAAATAAATTTTCATGTGTAAAGCACTTATGTAAATTCGTAATTGCAAGTCGCATTAAAGATTGCTTTGTCAGCTCATTCTTAGAGTTGTGTCTCTCTCGTAAAATCTTGGGACTAGGCAAAAAATGTTGCAAGGATACCCCTCTAAGCAGAGCGAGATTATAGCTCAACCAGCCACATTGGTGCTGAAGGATCGGGTCGGTAAATCGAACAATGTGGCGCTATTGACCCTCAATCGTCCGGAGGCATTTAATGCGCTCTCTGAACAACTTCTAAAGGAGGTTCTTTCATTTATATCATTCGCGTTTTCATCTCAAATTTATTTGTATCTTTATGTGCCATATGCATAAAGTGCGATATGCGGGCATACAGAATGAACGCAAATCTTTGAAACGTTCTCTTTCAGTTTGCAATAATTGCTATCTAGTGAGCACTTTTCCGATCCGTATTAATGTAAGTTATTTCGTTCAAATCCTTATTTTTGCATCTGAATTTTGAGACTATCCAAGAATAGACACAGCGATAATATGCGTTCTCAATACTGCAAAAGATGGGCAACAGAACAAATAAAGATGTGTTTTCATTTTTGGATGCACAGATAATAATCATTTGGGGGGGGAACACTTTCATATTAGGCTCACAGTTCGTTCACTGATTTCCGACGCATATTGATTTTGCTAGTGTTATGACGTTACGAATTGCCATGATAAGATTCGACGTCCCACGTCAACACTGATATTTTTGCATAGGAAAGAAGGAACTTCTATTAAAAATATCGCTTTTGCCCAAATAAAACAGATCTTTTTTTTGCCCTTTTTTCGACAAAAAGGAGAGTAATGCTGTATTGATTCATTCTCTTCTTTTCATGCAAGCACGCTGTTGTATCCTCAGAAGCCTTCGCATATATTTGCCCGTTTAGAATGGAAACCCTTCATTCATTAACGAGAAACATCGTCAACAAAAAAGTGTCCACCACCTTATATTACTTAATAACAAAAAGAGAATGCCGATTTGTGCCTATGCCCAGTGTTTTTCGAAGATACAAGGTCAATATGGACGCCATTTCGTAGACGCTGGGGTGAAGAGGTGGAAAACGCGCAGGATCAAAAGTGTTGAAAAAAATAAAGCGACGAGCAGGAAAAAAGTGTAAACAAAGGCTAAGCGCCCGGGAAGAAGAGCAGAACCAAAGAGTCTAAAAACAATTACGGCGGCAAAAACGTTTCTAAAAATGTCCTAATGCAACATTTAATAACAAGGCTATTTCTCAAGATATAAGAAATTCTGAAGGCGCAAATATCCAAGCACAAGTCCGCCTACAGTAAGGGAAGACGAAGCTAAGGTGTATTACATGCCAACTTTACCATATTTTCTTCTTAGCTCTAGGTTTTAGCCCTTCACGCCGAGGGAATATCAGAGATGCTTCTTCAGTTGTATGTAAGAAACATTGCTTTTATAGCTGAATGTGGCGCTAGAGGATTGCAATGCTGACGAGTCTATCGTTGTGATCGTGCTGACCGGCTCTCATCGCGCATTTTCCGGTACGAGACTTTGGATCTTAATTTTATTTCAGTGAAAAGACACCACGGTATTTGAAATAATCGCTGCAATGCGAAAAAAGAAGAAATAATTTTCGGTGATGTCCCCAACACTCTATCTTTCACTTCTTTCAATTTATTGCATCTAGAAAACGTGAAGATCACTCCTATTAATATTTTTATTATGTGCGCAAGTATAGCTCTTATATTGGCGAAAACATTTCTGCAGATAGGAAAAACCCGTGCATTTTCAGTTTCCACACATAAGCTTTGCTAGCGAGCTAGTTCGCACGCCTTCATCCCTTTTATGTGCCACCGCCAAGGTGGTTTTACGTATAAGTGATCAACGCCTTATTATTATATTATCATTGTTATGAGAATAGGCTGGAGTTTATTCTAGTGATAAAATGTTGCATGTTCCATTAAGGGAAGAGGAAAAGGCAGTATGCAAGCTTTAACACACTGAAGAGAATTCTTTAAGGTGGGCGTTACAACAACGCATATTTCTTATAGAGGATTTCGAGGTGGACATTTTAACTTGAGAATATTTGAAATGATTTTTATCCTATTTGAAAATCTAACAAAGTTTCAATGATGTCATAGAGAATTTTTTTCCCTCATAGAGTAGGCGTTGATGCAGCTTAAAGTAAACAGAGTAAATAAGCATTGATGAGAAAATATAAGCAGCAATAAGCATTAATAAACGGGAAAATAAGCCTGAATTTTCTAGTCACTGAAGGTATTGAGAGTATAGTATTCATAGCATTAATGTAAGTAACACAAACTATAATAAATATTGCGTAATTCTCCCATCTTTACTAGTAGTTATTTCATAAATTACCCCGTTCTTATGTATCAAATTCGATCTATGATAGCTCCAGTAAAGAGAATAAGAGAAGCCAAAAAATTAAAGATTAAATCACTATGCAATTATGTCAAATGGAGTGCTTTTGCTATAAATACAGAAGGTATTCTATCGGTATCGTTAAATTAGCTGGAATATAGCAGAATGCAAGATTTATGCGCTATTTCTTGAAAGCTTCTGCTTTTCTCTTTCAACCAGCGTGGAGATGAAAATCACTTTGATTCTTTTCATTCTTCTTCCATAGGAGAGGATTCACCTCACCGCCCCACCATTCTGTGCTCTCCCCACACCAGCTAGGAATCTGGTGTACATGACTGCTAAAATTATATTGACCCGTGGGTTTTGGCGATCGTTTACGTTACTGGTGAACAATTTATTTTTAGTTGTATGTCAAAAAAGATACCCTTCACTACTGTGCAGTCTCAAAAAAGGGCTCATCGATATCAAGCTCAAAGGCTCATTATTGTAAGACTGCTTCAGTCTCGATTGTAGCAACGCTAAGTTCAAGCTGCTATTGAACTTTTTTCAACTTGATGAGCAAGATCTGAAGCGCGACCAGTCCATAGTCTCTTTCTTATTTTTCTGTCTTTACTGGAAAATAACTTCCTACGTTTTTTTGCGATATTCCAGTTTTTATTTTTTTTAAAAAGTCATTCAGCGGAGTGTTAGTGCAAATTTAGAAGTCTAGAAACAACTGTGAAGCTTCAATACCTCAGCCAACCAGAAAAGATTTTTCATTCAATGATTGAAGAATTGTTTAGCAGGCGCAGATATAAAAGAAATGGGTGAGTTGAGTTTCGCCGACGTACATAAATCGGGCTTACCTGGTGATTGGAGTGTGCTGACAGCACTGCGGAAACCAATCATCGCTGCCGTCAATGGTGTGGCATTTGGAGGTGGCTGTGAGTTAGCCCTCATGTGCGACATTATCTATGCCAGTGAGAAAGCACTTTTCGCCCAACCCGAAATTAAAATCGGACAATCCCAGGTAGTTGTTTTCATCTAATCGATTTTTCATGAGAAATTTTCTCAATGTTTAGAATTTTTGAACATTTTAATGATATACGGAAGAAAGGGAAGTTGATCAGCGGCTGAGCAAGCCATATTGCGCATGAGTGGCGAAAAAAATGATTAAAATAAGGCAAAGTGCATATATTATAACGCTGATGATTCAAGAGTGTAATATAATTAACGCAATGTAGTGAAGATGTCGTTAGGATTGCTAGCTGCTGCAATCTCCCTCTCTAGAATGTTATACTCTCTTTGAAAGGAGCTCTTTGTAGATATCTCCTTCGAATCGTTCACTTTCTTTCTTCAAACTGCTACCCTCAGGTTGCGTTAAGAAACAGAATGTAGTAGTTATAAGTAATTGCGCACTTCAGTAGAATCATTCCTAATCATCTCTTCATAAAAAGATTGCAGAGTACTGCTTGAGGCCCCTCCAGATATGTTAACGAACGATGACGCAGTTCACTTCGAAAACCCCATGTGTTAATTAGCGATGACGCAACCTAATAGGAGACGATCCTGTGGTATGAGAGGTCATCATGCATTATGCTTTACAAATCTCTTGTAACTTTAGTTGCACTGGTTCCCCGGCTGAAGCAACAGATAGACCGATACACGCTATCGCAAACGCTGCAAAGAAAATTTCCAAAAGTTTAAAAAAATTTTTTTCAATGCCTAAAAACGCCTTCACCTTCCAGGTGATGCAATTACTCGCTCAAATCTGTTACAAGAGATTTGTTCTTGGCGCTTTCACAAATTCGCTTGCGCAAATACGTTTTAACGACGTCCTGTACGTGCCGGTGTGTGTGATGGAGTATGTCTGTGCTAAGTTCTCTTCGGGAACTACTGAAGCTAAGGTTGTGAAACTTGGCGATTAGCACATCAAATGTTGTCTCGTATACCATCATCCATATTGGTCGGCCATCTTTAGAAAAAGCTGTGAACACTTTAACGAGAATAGAAATTCGTGTGCATTTTTCGTTTCAGTCCCGTCTGGTTAGAGGACTGCAGACGCTTTCTGGGAAGCTTCCGCGAACATTTGAATTGATGAAAATACGAAGGACTTATTTCGCATAATCATTATTCAGTAATGACTTAGGAAATTTCGCAAAAAAGCTAACGTCAATCACTTTGCTTTGGCGAGCTCCTTCACTTTTCTCTTCATGTTTTATCTATCTCAAATCGAAAATCTCTTGCAACTAAGCGGTCGGTGCCACAATTGTTCCGTCTTTTTTAGTGAACGATTAGACGATGAAGTAAGTTGTGTAGAAGTTATGACCAATAACTTTTATATCTTCACATATATGTATATTCGCCAGTTGAACGAACTTATGTAAATATGACCTTGCAACAACGCGCTTTGCTAAAAATGGTTTCCAGAAATATATAAATGGAATGATGGTGAAGTGAAGAAAGGACAAAGCAATGTAGATGGAGAAGTAATATGATGTTTAGGAAGATGGCATGTGTACAAATCAAGTTGTCATGTGGAGAGTAGAAAGTGGCTGGCAGCTTGTGTGTCATCCCCTTCTCTCCGGAATTCACATCGTTTTCTGCTTCATTTTGTTGTTTATTTCGTAGACTTCTTTCTTGTCCGCAGTGAAACATTACCTTTCAGCTCCTTGATTTTCATTTGATTAGGGTTTAAGGAGCTGGTGGAACGCAACGTTGGACAAGGGTAGCAGGGAAGTCGCTTACGATGGAGCTATGTCTTACTGGAGACAAGATATCAGCGAATGAAGCGAAACAATGCGGAATTGTCTCCAAGGTTTGGCCCTTTCAGCTAATTCATCCATCAAAGCAAGCAATAGTTTAGAGTGAGTGGACACGATCTCCCTCTCCTTGCCTTCTGCAATATACACCTAATCCAAAGAATACGGTCAGAATATCTGCAATTGCAGATTCAGTACGACGGGTGAGGCTAGGACGCGCTTTGCAGGAGCGTTGCTTCTCTTTGTATGAGGTTTCTTTCGAGACCGACCAAGTAACAGCACTTGTACTGTTATCAGTAGGTGCTTCTCTTGTTTGCTTGAATGTGGTTTTTTGCAAAGATCGATGTCTATACAGCTGGAAACATCACCACCTGTCATTTCGAATGAGCTGATATTCCCTTTTGTTTCTGCTTACGCGTCTGGTCACTCGCCGTTATATCAGATTTTAGAGAACAAAAAGGAAATTCTGCGATGTCGTCGACAGTCTTGTTGACAGTAAACCATCCCAACTACATTTTTGGTTGCCATTTAGTTTCTGCTACCTGAAATGAGAAATATAATCTACTGTCCACTCAACGTAGGTTTTTGCAGAGGTATCACCATATAATATTTCCTATAGGCACAAATGAGATCCATGGGGCACATAAAAAAACATTCGCTGAATCGTTCTACGTCGGTCTAACATCTCACTGTGTCCACTAGCGCATCGTTCCTTCACGTTGAGTTGAGTTTTTCTAACGGTTCCTTGGAGAACCTCTAACTTCGAGCATTAGGATATCTTCCGGCTCCTATTGGCCTTCTGATCTTGTCGCTTAAACCTCACTGTGGAAGAAACCAAAGGAAGGTTGGTAAAGATCGAGATGAAGTAAAGAGTCGAAAAGATGTCAGGAAAACATGAGTTCCGCTTTGTTTTTCTCTCTCCTTTTCCCTCTTTTTTTTCCTTCCCCTTCTCTTCTTTTCCCCATCTTTCCGCTCCTCTCTGTTATTTCTGTGCCACTTTCCATCTCTTCTCCTTCCTCTTCCCCTCTCACCTTTCTTCTTCCCCCCCCCCCTCTCATCATCTTTCTTTCTTTGTTCTGCTCTCCGTTTTCCTCTTTTACTCCCCTCCCCCCGCCTTTCTCTTTGTCCTATATCTCCCTCCCTCCCTTTCTTCCTTCTTCTGTCGTTCAAACAGAAAATCTCGGTCTCCCAATGAGTTTGTGACTTCAGGAGTCGTCACGTACTCAGGGGATCTTCAGTCGAAAACGGGACCTATATTCGAAAAACCCCGCTTAGCAGTCGAAAGTCTTCCATGGAAAAGGGCAGGAATAACATGAAGCTCTTGATTCTTCATGCAACGTTTCAGTGCAGTATTTTCTTTCGCCTATGTTGCACAATGAATAGGTTGAAGTTATGCCTCTACAAGAAAAGGAATGAAGAAGCATATAGAAAGAGGGTCGAATCACTTCTGTAACAGCACCAGCATGAAGCTGCTCACCGATATGTAAGAAGACACTTCTTTGGCAGTTGTGCAAGTTGGGAACACATCCAGACATGCATCCCCATAAGGCAGTAGTTTTGGGCCTCGGGTAATCGGCATGCCGACGATACGTCGATGGCAGCGACCGAACCAAACGTTCTCAGATACGTTATCACCGGCAGCAACCACACGTTACTTGACCGCGTCTTCTCCTCCAACGCCTGACCTGAATGCGATAACGTGATCTCGTCCACCTGCTCCTTTTCCAGTTTACTCACGTGTGACATTTATCGTTGCCCTTGCGCTAAATCAAATCGCTTTGCTGCATATCTGCGCCTCATAAACAAGACCCATGTCTCTATGTCTTACGAGGAATAACAACATCTTGCAGCGCAAGTATTGTCCAGCGTAACTACAAGTGCCGTCGTCTTTCAGCGGCTAAGAAGAAATTAAGACAAAATTAGATGAGCAAGGAATCAGGTGAATATCAACGCTTGGCTCTCTCACGTTCTAGCGCGGCCCTATCGTTTCGTCTAGCCTCTAGGGGCTTTTCTTTCTCGTTTTTCACCTCATTTTTTTGCTCTGTCTCTTGAGCTCTGGAATTGTCCGCTTTAATAATATAGAAGAACCATTCTCTTGTTTAATATCTCAGCATGCCGCAAAATACTTCCATTGAAAAGCCGTCTCTTTTTACTACGCCAATTAATCCAGGTATTATATGCCTCATATCTAGGTTTGCTCCCGTTTTGAGGGAAAGTGGAGGAGACTCTCGGTGCAATGAAATATATGTCACAGCATATTTCGAATGCATATTTATAAGCATTCGTGTATATATATATATATATATATATATATATATATATATATATATATATATATATATATATATATATATATATATATATATATATATATATATATATATATATATAAGCCCAATGAAAATGGACTAATTTGAGAGTGGTTTGAAGGTATTTCCGCCTGAGAAGGTAGTCGAAGAGGCAATAAACCTGGCTGACAGGATCGCTCAGAATTCTGCTTTGGTAACGTCGATGGTGAAACAAGCTGTGAACACTGCCTACGAGACAACTCTACAACAAGGACTTGCCGCCGAACGAGCGCTCTTCCACGCCACGTTTGCCACAGTAATTGCTTATATACTCTTTTTTTCTTTCTCTGCGTTGCTCATCCTCTATGTCAAATTGCGTCTCTTGCGAGCCTTATCATATAATCCAAATTACAACACGAGGAGACCTGCAGAAGAGCCAAACAGACTTTTCAAGTTGTGCTAAGCACGATTCTCATCGGATTGGTCACCCAATCTAGTCCATTGGTCACCGAATTCTCATGCGATTGGTCATCCCCATGAAGAATTATAGCACTCAGTGCCGATATAAAATTAGCGCTTACAAATTCAGCTGCGCTAACATTAGTTGTTTATTGGCAACATGGAGAAGCTGAAAAAAGGAGCTGATAATAAGGTGGCCAGGAGGGGAAACAACTTTGCGCTATTACCTGTCAAACCAACCGATTTTCCAACTCGTCCAAAAAAGGCAAAAGGAATACAAAAGTGAGAATATAATGCGCTTTTCCAGACCTGCTCGTCATATCATTGTTTCATAAAATGCCAACAGCAGCAAGCCATGCGCAGAAATATATAAGAATTTTTATGGAGTCGTCAGTGGCACAGACTTTCTATAAAAGATTCGCTTTTCCCACCCTAGCGGTAGTGAAGTTTAACTCAACTTTGTACATTTTCAAGTGCATAATTCCATAGAAATTCGATAGACCAACGTGAAAGTTGATATACGAGGTCGTTCTAGGCCATAGATTATACGAACCTTCGTTACTCTTACCTCAATGGTCTCTGAATTGAGGAAATCGAGCATACAGATAGTTTTTGATTCGGATTCGGAGCCTACTGCACATATAGACAATTCCATTCACATCCTCATTAGTCAACTAGTTAACATTTGGACAAAAGCACGAATATAATACGCATAGACATGATGTCGCTTCAACGACTGAGATTGTGGCGATCAGGGGCGGATGTCGAAACGATAATTAGGGATATACCCAGCCAAATTTTTCGGCCGAGATAAAAAACGCTCTATTTTGATGAACGTCCTAAATCAGCAGGTCAGCGCGCAAGTATGCAAATTTCAGCGTTTCGCATTTTTTGCTTAAATATCGACATTCAGCGGCTTAATGCATCAATACCAGCACCAATGTTGGCCCTCGAAGGAAGATAGTGTCAGCGGACTGGTAGCTTGGCAAGACCAGGAGCAGCTCGCATCGTATGTCGCCTACTCGGGACTCCATAAGAATTCGGGGCCCTGATGGACCAAATAAGTTTGATAAGTACGGACATTAATAATTAGTTTTAAACATAGTTCGACGTAAATTTGTAACACTACCATAACTCCTAACACTCCTAGTTGAAGCTGATGTGAGCGAGACGGTAGAGTGTTGACCCGAGGAGCAGGAGCTCTTGAGTCCCATCTACGTTTGTTGGACTCCACATCGAATCTTTTTTTGGTCTAGCCGACATTCTTTTTTCAGGAGGACAGGAAAGAAGGCATGAGAGCATTCATTGAAAAACGTCCGCCAAAATGGACGAACGAATAAGGAGCCGCAACGTTTCCGCTTCAGCGATTACAGCTCAGGCGATAACCTACATAGTGATGCAATCATGGTACTGGCCACTCCCTCCTTTCAGTTATAAATGAATAACTCGATTTATAAAGTGAGGAAGGAAAAGCAGGACCCCGCGGATTTCTATCAAAATCTCGAATAGGAATTTCCGAAAAGGGCATCATTGAAGTCCCATGGAAAAAAAGCAAAATGGGTGGAACGGAAGAATAAACGGGATATTTATTTATTTGTTTATTTATTTATTTGCTCGTTTGTATTTATACATATATTTATACACACATCCGGCTTTGAGCAAATCCTTGATTCGATTTCGCATGTAATCTGAACTTTATCTTTCCGGTCGTAGAGAGTATTACGTCGATCATTTTGCTGGAAATTTTTCTCCAAAGCACTAATATTTTTAGTCTCGTTCAATATTCCACTCATGAGGTAAAACTTAGTGAATGCTATCAAAAGGTTGCTGTATTACATCCTTTAGTTCCCTCAAAGTTGCCTACAAAAGAGGTTAAAGATTTTGTATAACATAAATGTGCTCGCGTAAATTCGTAGTAAATTGAAACAAAAGAGGCCGAAAGGCTTTGAGGATATTATGGAAAATCGTGTTGGAGGCTGAATTAAAATGCAAACATGGAGAATTCTTTGAAAAAGAAGAGCAGGCAGTCATAATGGAAAATCTATAGATAGTAGTAATATGTGGTGGCTTAATTGGCTTAAGCTCTGACACCGTTCCGAAATCCAATTGGCATAGATGGCATCGAGCATAATCCTTTCAACCTGTCTATATTGAGCATGAAAGTATAAAGTAAAACTATATGCAGTATAATAAAATAAACTATTATAACTAAAGAAGAGTGCCATAAAAGCAAAACAGATCATCATATAGCAAGCGAATGTTGTTATCATTTGCTGTTTTTGCTAATTCTGCTGAGTTATATGCAGCATATTTCAACTTTTAATAGAGGACATTTCCTGTATATCGGAAACACTCAAACACCATCTATAGATAGTAATGTGGGCAAAATCTTCGCCTATGCGGGCTCAATTCTTCAACACTACTTTGAACGTATTTCTAAAACGAAAGAACATTACAGCGAAAAGTTACTCGGATGAGATAAAATATCTGCCTCTTGGATATTTTGAATAGTGTTATATGGGACTATCAATTACCACTATATGACAGCCGTTTTATTAACCTCGTTTTGCCCATTTTTCGAATAAAGGGTTAATGCGTTCGCTCCCTTGTGCCATATTTAGACGAAGATTAGTTAAACTAACTGCATCTGATTTCGCTGAGAACTTACTCAAAGCTTCAACCATTTCGGCTAAAGTTATGTTATATCCTTTTATTCCTTCATTTTATCATAATACTGCTGTTTAGTCCTATAACAGTGCTATTTGATTTCTATGTTCTATACGTGAAAGATTACCATCGTATCACATATATTCTTCGTTAATTTGCTTCTTCCTCATCCGAAATAAATTTTCGCCTATTATTTCGTTTTTTAATTGTTTCAGCTTCTCGTTGAGAACATTACGAAAAATACTGAGAACATAAAGATAAGCGGAACAAAGAATGAAAGCCATAAAGCATCCAGATGATAGGGCATAAAACGGCTCTGGCTTCGATGCGCTACGACGGCAATAGCGTGAAAATCGAGATCACTAAACAGCAGTTTGAAGAAGAATAGAGTGGACGTGTTGATGATATCGGCAAAAAGCAGATTTCCGCCTCTCAAAACTTTGACCAGGGAACTATTGAGAACACTGTTTTACGCAGCAACGCTTTTACGGAAGTGGACTTGATAGCAACGTCGATTACGGGAAGAGGCAAATTGAAATATCTCTCAGAATGGAATGTCGGAAAAGTTGGGCACAATTTTACTACAAAAAAATCAAATAAAATTTCTCAATGTTCTGCTGAATCAGGTGAGAGATTTTTAGCCTTGCAGTGTAATCTATCTCATATAGATTGCAGTGAATTTTACGAAAAGTAATACCTAATGAAGCGTTTCTGGAGACACTCTCGAGTAGACTGAAATTAGAAACCAAAAGGGAGGAAATATCATAGTGGCGGGATCCTAGTTGCGACATGGGATTGTACCCTCTGTGACTCCTGTTTGCAGATAGTCAGTTTTAGAGAGCTAGGTTTATTGTTAGTAAAGTGGATGACGGACGATGACGGTGGTATTTGAGAGCTGCGGAGTTGATGGTCGACATTGGTGCGCCGGATCTCGGTGACCCTAGCTAAGCATTACCTCCAAGAGATGCTCACAGTTCTTCGTGCCCTCATTTTATGCAGTTCTTTATCAGCCTGTGCATCGCCTGACAGTAATAGATAAGTGGAAGCGAAAGGCGCTAGACATTCCTTTTCGTTTCTCCATGGCATCAATATTCGCGACCTTCTCGCGCTCTCCATAGGCCATTTTAGTGCTTCGTTCCTTTTTTCTCTCTCCTTCGAAGTGTCGCTGTTTGCAACGCAAACTTCGACAGTTCCGCGATTGGTCTCGGGAGTAGGCGATAAAGGCATTTTAATAATGATAAATATATTTGTGCTTTAAAGCGCTGAGAAGACAATTTGCAGTTTCCGATAATTTCTCAGCAACAATGGAACAGTGCAATCTTCAGTGAAGTTTCGATTCGATTATAATATAAGAGAAAGAAGATAATCTCCGCTAATCTCTGAAATTAACATAAATTACACAACACTTTTCATAGGCAATATTTAATTATCATGACATCTTTTCCATTTCGCCGTATTGCTTTTAAATGAAAGTTTCAACTTCAAAGTGGATGCTTGTGTAATCGTTTTATCAAAACTCGGTCAGGAGCTTTATTATCACGAGTAGGATCTTGGACGACGTCAACTTGGACGCGGTGCTTTTTAGAGAGTTTCCCAGCGATCGGTTATTTAGTTAATGGATTAATGGATTGCGATGTTTCACCAGGTTTATTCTAGAGCGCAAAACCAGAGTTCAGATAGCCGACTATAATGACTGCATGATTCCCCACACTCATAACTCACAGATCGCATCAAAAATTCTTCAGAACCACATATAGAAGTATCAAGTGCACGATAAACACAAATTAAACGAAAAGTTTTACTGGCAACGACCGATAGGTTAATAGTAAAAGTTTTTTCGATGTTAGGGCATAGCAATTCACAATTGCAGCATGTGGATGTTGCGACAACTTCAGCAGCATTTATTCCATCTTTCCGCCTATTCTGCGTCGTCGATTTTTAGCGGCTTTTCGTGGTGAAACGAAAATATTTGGTCTCTTCTGTTTTCTGAAATGAACTAATCAAGTGTCTAAAGGGATAGGCATATTCCCGAGAAAACAACACTAAACGACCTTGTTTCGGATATTGATGCTGCCAATTCTCGAAATTTGATTGCACTTTGCGCGTTGGAATAAATACAACAAAGAATATTACTGCGCTGCTTCGCATGCATGCTCATATTATCAAGTGGGATAACTGTCGATGGGGTTCATCTTATATATGGAAAAGAATGGTCTTTGCTTGTAGTGAACATTTTTTTAAAGGGGGAACGCATTACGTTGACATGCTACCGCCAGGTTTGGATAGCAGATGCGCCAATGCAAGAGATCTCGAAGCGATTCCTCCTAAGTATTTTCCTTTATTTATTACGCCTATTTGCTTCCCACTTCTATCATCTGAAGCAGAATATTTCTTTAGAAAGTTTTTAAAAATTTTGCTAAGCAAAGAATCCGATGCATTCTTGCGTGAAGAGAAATTTGCTTTGGAAGCACACCCCGGATGATTAAAAACGACGAAAATATAAACCTGAAATGAGCCAGCAGAATTGAGGTTGGTAAAATTATTGCTTCACTACGTGCTTGTGACAACCTTCGATGGAATTTTATTATACACTTGTTTTTCTCAATCTGTTTTTCTGCTTTTTTTCAGTTCCTGGGAACGCATCAAATTTGCATATGACTCCTTCATCCACCTTTTTGTCACCTAAGCGGATCGTAGCTTCTTGAAACAACCTGAGAGCACACATCGAAACGTTCGCTATCGACCCGCACACGTCGCACTCGATTTGCTATAGGCGGCACTTGCATTTTCCACATAGTACTGTAGCGTTAGCGAATTGTCCTCTCATGTCTCTTTGAAATGTTTTCACCCGTGCTCTGCATCTATACCCATGTGCTCTCTTTCTCGCTCGATGCATTCATCGATAATAAACGTTTGCAAATCGGTGATATAATGACGTCTTGCAAATGAGCGCTCTTGGTTTTATTATTGAGCTAGAATCCAGGCTGGTTGCGCCAAGTTTTTAGCACCTCTTAAAGCATCAAAAGACCAGGTTTTTGCGTCAACCTCATTAAAGGTATGCGTTATTACCGCACTACTTTCAGGCGCTCTCCGCACACATTTCAAATTACACTTCTATTTAGTAATTAGGAGAACTTATGCAGACGACCTGCCATCCTTTCTTTCCCCTCTCACCTCCTCTCATCCTTTAAACCATATCTGCTACTCCCAACGCTTGCACATTACGAATTTGCATATGCTGAGTGGCAAACGCTAAATTATCGATTTTTCTTTGTTGCAAGATGTTTTATGGCGGTTTTTATTTGAATCTTATTCGCTGCGATGTCCTCAGGCAATTGATTTTCGAAAAATTGTAGTCTTCCGACACGAGAGTTAGTGACGCGAATCGTTGACAAACGGCTCGTTTTCAATCGTCAGAGTGGAGGCGTTAGTGGGAGGTTGGTTGGGGGACTGGTATTTGTGATGTGTGGTGTGCATATTAAACGGTGGTTTATGGTTAATGGTATGGATGAGATGTGGCGTTTCGAGGTTTTTGCACAATCTTGAATTAGGTTTATGGTTGTGGTGCAAGCTTCGAGAGTTGGAGTGTTGACTATTCCTGCATAATGTTATGCTTACTGACAGTTCTCAAGATCGCCTGTTAGTCTAACAGTTATCTGTTTTATTGGGGGGAGGGGCAGGGAGAAGTAGGTTTTACTGGAAAGCTTGTAATAAGCACTTATTTAATTCACTGCCTTAGAAAAGAGACCAGGTGGGTGTAATTTCGTTGTTGCAGGAAGGTAAGGTTTTTCGTTGATGGCTCGGTGGTAGGCGAGGACTCCAAACTCGACGCATTTTTGGTTTTGGTGACCCTGTGAGGCTAGCTAGTTGTGGATGGGTACCGTATCCATGTTGTCTACGTCGCGACTTCGCTCCACCTATCCCACCTTCCCTCGCTTCTTTCTCTCCTTTCTGGCGGGAACACTAAGTTTTTAGTGAGGCGTAAGGCTTTTTTTTTCTTTTCCGAGGATGAAGAAAGCGCGTTGTCCGATAGCGACAGTGTTCGTGTCTTATGCGGTGGAATACGTGTTTTTCGTGATCGTCATATTCTTTGAAATTATAGGTTCTAAATGGGCAGCAGACGTGATTGTCGTGTTTACGTGGGCAATTTGCCATCGAACGTTAAACAAAGAGATCTGGAAGATCTATTCGATAAATATGGACGTATCTGTTTCATCGACGTCAAATACAGCCGGGGTGCTCCGTTCGCTTTTCTCGAGTTCGAAGATTCGCGGTAACTCTTTCAGATATGGTTTTGGGAAGCGAATCCAACTTAATGCAAGAAAGTTGGCGGTGGAAGGGAAGGGAAGAGTGCCAGTTTGGCACTAAATTAAATCTATCGAGCAAAAATGCATTAGCTCATTGAACCGATGGAAACCAGTAACAAGTAGCATTTGATTGGATGTGAAGACTTCAATTTTGTTTTCAGCTCGTAGAAAGCTCTCAGGTCGACTATTTATCTCAGTGCAATTGCACTGTTTTATTTTAATAAAAAATGTTCCCGATTATGTCCGCTACGAATATTTTTTTAATTTGCAAGAAAAGACGATTTCTCGTGGTGAAATCTGTTGAACGTTCTTGATTTTGATAGACTAGTTATCTCATTTATATATCCGTTATAAATGAAGTACGATGAATCTTTACATTATGGTACGCTCAGTACAGAAGGGGGTTATGTCGTCACTTAAGATTTCCTTCATTTCACAGATTCAACGACAGTGATTACTCATTGCCCAAGCATGGATCATGCTATGTCCTAGGGATCATTCACTATCAATGTTTTGTGTTGCTGATGATATTGCACCTATGAATAGTGCTTGCTGACAACTGTCGAGAAGAGTTGACCTTAGAGAACTGCATAGGCTGGAAGGAAGATGGGTTTTCGACTGCGGGATGACCGGCGGATGTGCATGCATATAAACAGGCTATTTCCTCTGTCGTTTTTTTTTGACGCAATTTTGGACGATCACCCAATTTTCGCAGTTTGGACCACATCACTCAGTTGTGAGCAGTTGCAGCAGCTAGGTGATTTGCCTCCTTTTTTGTTTTCCAGAAATGGTAGTGCGCTGTAGGTCACACTGTTTTTAACCTCAGAAATTTTTATGTTCATGAGTTGCTTTCCGTCTCTTCCGAGAATGAGAGGGGTAATTGGAAGTAATGAGAATATCATAGGAGGATTTGTTATATCTAACTGCATCTTTTACAGGTCACCGTATTTGCGACTACTTTGCAATGCTTTTAATTGTTCAGTGCCTTACTGTCGTTTTTGAATGCTTCCTTTGCCCGAGGTAAATAGCCCACAAAGCTTGGCTGCAATATGGGTTGAAATTGTCGAAGACTTTCAGGTTCTCTTATCTTCGACCGGTTATATTTTTGCATAGATTCCCGAGGCGGTTTTTGCAGAAAATTGTTGGTCAGCCAATCATCGGCAAAAGCGCATCAGAAGGTGCACTTTGCTAAGCCTTTCTGGTTTGCAACCATTTATTTCGTATTTGCTTGGGTAATTTCCTGATGTGGTTTTTTTTGCAATTTCAATCTTGAACGATCAAGCATATCTCTTACCGCTTAGGTAGAAGCGAGGAGAGAAATTGGAGGTCTCTTTTATGCACTATGATTGATTTTTTTTTGTTTGAAGCAACTGGTTGTCGTGATGTTTTAGTGATGCCGAGGACGCGATACGTGGTCGCGATGGCTACGACCTGGATGGCTGTCGCATTCGTGTGGAGATGACGAGAGGAGTGGGTCCACGTGGTCCGGGCGGTCGCCCTATCTACGGTGGCGGTGGATACGATCGCCGTCCTCCGGCGCCCAGAGGACCTCCTGTCCGTCGAAGTGGATATCGTGTGATCATCTCCGGACTTCCGGCGTCCGGCTCTTGGCAAGATTTGAAGGTATCGGTTGCTGCTTTTGCGGCCACTCTTTGTTTCCCTTGCAGTAAAGTTTGCAGCTTCATGAAAGTGGGTGTGTTTTACCGATTGAGCACTGAAAGGGGAG
Organism: Ascaris suum; assembly: GCA_013433145.1. NCBI lineage: Eukaryota > Metazoa > Nematoda > Chromadorea > Rhabditida > Ascarididae > Ascaris > Ascaris suum. The sequence continues at coordinate 7,914,244 of CM024182.1, read as the reverse complement.
AAGAACGAAGTTCTGCAGTAGGAGGCTCATTTGCAAGGTGACAATTATCGGAGAAGGGAAGGTATGAAGGGAGAATAGGAGTTTATGACGTTTGCTGCATTCCAAATAGAGATGCAGCAGTCAAGATCTATTGCATACCTTATATAACAGGAAATGAATACGATTAGAGTGCTATGCTTTAGACAAGGCGCATCAGTGTTTAAGCTTTGAGCTGTGTGTACAGGTGCAGAAGAGGTCCGAGTTGTTCCATCGCGGCATATAAGAGTTGCTTACCTCTTACATTCAGGCATTATTTCGTAACCGTGTTTGCATGCAATAAAGGACACTTTTTGTACGTATGAGCCGTGGGTTCATTTTCTGCTCACCTTGAACGAACGTATTTTGTCTTTACAAGGTGCGCTGTAGATGCGTTTTTAAAAGTTCAGTGGAAAGCATCATTGCCAGCTTATGGGCGGCACCACTTAGCGATCACTTACCTTCTGCAGGAAAAAAGTGTTTCGGTATTCGTAAATTAAGAGAGCAAAAACTGCCTCTTCTTGTAGTTTGTTTCAACGAGTTTGGTCTTTGAGGTGTCTTGCTTGGCTGTTGTTGTTGCTACGTTAAGAGACATATACTAATTGACGTCTTGATCGTAGGCTCTCGATTCGCAGTATCGTTTCATCCTGAACTTGAGGGGTTCAGGTAGAATGTACCCGAAGTTCTGAGACCTTAAGGAAAGCTGGGGAACTCATACCCCAGTGGACGGCGAAATAGAGTCACTGAAGAATTGCACTAGCATTACGTGGATACGTAGTATAATGTGACGTGTTGTATAAACAACATTAGCAGTATTTATCCATTCTACGTGAAGATGCATGTAGACATGTATACACCCTTATGCGTAAGCCCTGGCCTTCGCGTGACCCTGCAATTTCACCTAAGTGGAAGTGGAAGCAAAATAAAGAGGAGTTTATTCGTATGAATGCTGTATTGATTAAAGTGGAAAAAGTAATACTCGCAGATCAGTTTAACGCTGTAGACTTATGTCTGTCATCAGAGTGTACATAAGTTCGTTTATTAAAACGCCGTGCCGTGACCTACAGAGTCTGTGAGTAGAATTAGTGCTGTGAGTCGGGCTTATATGTAGTGCATATAAAGTGTCACTATTGCTAATATATGTGAAGGGCTGTTTGAGGGGCTTTACAGTGGTATCAAAGAAGTTGTGGAATTGCTTTCCTAGTGTGGTATTGTTCCCACTATTACGTGGTACAGTAATGTGGTCGGTACCTTTATCACAACATATGGTCAGATGCTTTCAGGATCACATGCGTGACGCAGGTGATATCTGCTATGCGGACGTTTACAAGGATGGAACCGGTGTGGTCGAGTACACAAAATATGATGACATGAAGTACGCTGTTCGCAAGCTTGATGACACGAAGTTCAAGTCACATGAGGTTAGGCTTTTTGATCGAGTGCATGCATGAGCAGTTTTTGGTCAGCAGGATGAAGTTTACTGTGTAAAACGTCTTTTCGGAAATGTGCTGTCTTTTTCGTTATGTGTTGACTGATGCTAATAAATCCTTAAAACATTATCACCTGGAAGGGGAAAGAAATGTAACGTTTTGCCTCTGACATGATGCGAGCGTCAGTTTGTCTCGGTACGTGATCCTATCGTTTACACGAAAATTTTCCAGCACATATTCTTTATTTAAAATTGTGCATTACATAGATATTTCGTCACCAACTTATGACGATTTTAGCACATTAGAGTGAAGAGGCATAGGCATTGGTTCCGGAAGTTGATTTGTTTCTTGAACGACATGAAACCTTAACCTGTTATGCATTGGAAATTGAACAAGGCACGTGTTAAGGTATTTTTCTTCTTTGCGAGCTGTATAGGTGAATGACCGTCTCTGGGTGGTTTTTTTTTCTAAGATGATCGCTAAAAAGATCGATGGCTGAAAAAAGAACACCAAAGTTTTATCTCTCATTAGGATATGCAGCGTGACCATTGCATTCACACCATTTCTGTCCTTGAAAAATATGTATTTATACAGTCTCACTCCTCAAAATACTGCACCTCGCCATGCTCTCCTCGGAAAGCTGCCGTCTATTTCGTTTCTTGTTTATCTGCGTCTCAAAAATTGGCAATTCTTGGGCAGTTTATTGCCCCAGGTGTTTTATCCGACATTATATTGGCATTATTTATGGTGCTGCGACTGCTGTGCCAAAATTTCGCGACATTTGTGTTTCATTTTTCATATGATGTCCCATCCCCTTTTTCATTAATCGATCTTTGGTCGATATGGAAACTCGTTTCGCTTGATTGTAGCTGAAGGTGAAGGGAGAAGATGCGTTTCCGCAATCATTGATACGTCGGAGCATAGAATAACTTCATATCTTTAATTAAGTCAGCAGCAACTACTTTTTCCACTACACTCTTTTTTACCTTTGTGTTTATGTCAGCACATCGAGTACATCCGTATCGCAAACATGTGATATGTGCAGTTGAAGTGATAGCTGCAGTTTCAACGTTTTCTTGTTACAAGAAAAGGTGCTATAGAATTTGACATCACTTAGGCTAGTTGCCCAGTGCGAGTCGCATTTCTGACGGCTGCTGGCTAGCATATACAACCGTCGGATAATAAGCTGTCATTCAAGAATCAAATGGTGGCAAGCAAAACGAAAAGCAACACAGAGAAGAATTCATGTTTTAATAAGCGTATTTATTTATTTATCTTATATAAGTGTTGTAACCTCAGATGATCGGGTCACTCGCTGCTCTGCCAGTCGAATCTCTTTTGTTTTATGATGGAAGCTGCCGTAAACTTTATTTTCAATGCGAACATCTTGCTTCATTCTTCGACAGGGAGATGCAAATGTAGTTTGATTCCTTCTTGCTTCATCTGTGCAAGGTTTCAAGGGGGCATAAATTTATAAAAGCAGAAGAGTTGTTTATATATAATGAGTCGAAAATCCGTTGTTCGTTCGTGCAAAACAGTTAATTAAGTATTGCTTTGGAGAATGAGGTGAGTATCTCCCGTTATCAGCACGGGATTCTTATAATGTCGGCGTTTTCTGAGATTTTATATGAGAGAGCGCTCTTTCTATCGCCAAGTTACGCAAACTGTGGTCTTGAAAGGAGGTGGTTTGCAGGGGGATACGTCGTACATCAGAGTGCGTGAGGCGAGTGCTCGCAGTCGCTCACGCACGCGTTCGCGTTCACCGCACACGAAGCGAGACTCGCCGCAGTACAGTCCAGCTAGATCGGGATCACGCTCGCGCTCTGCGTCTCCGGCGCGCTCGAAATCGAAGTCGAACACTCCGCACTCGTTGCGCTCTCGTTCGTGAGCACAAGACACCCCTCGAACCCGATCCGCCACATTCTTCAAGCGTACGCCCTTTATCACATCCTACATCACCTTGGGTCTCCTTTAGTTGGGGATTTTTGGTTTCGTGAACACTTAATCGAGGGCTGATTTTTCTTCAAGGGACGTTTTTGACAAGCGTCTTGGTGGCCCCACCGCCGGGCCTGACCGTCTTTTGAGAAATAAATGATGGTTACGAAATCTACATTCCTCAACATCAAAGAGTACCATACACTTCGTTAATATTTGTTTGCAGTGTGTCAGGTCAGTTTTAATGAATGAAGACAAGCGATGGACGCAGAGGTGGGAGCGGGGAGGGGAATGCCATTGATCTTGGAAGTATCTAAAGTGGAAAAAGAGAAAAGGTTGCGAGATTTTTTGTGAAGTCTCGGCTTTCACGCCTCTTCCATTTCTGTGTCCACAGACCATTCACGCTTGATTACAATGGTTATTGAAAACAATCTGTCGCTTGATATTTGAGGCTCCTTTTCTCTGGAAATCTTGAAATTATTTAGCATTTTCCTCGTAAAACGAAACGAGATGTGAAAAGACGCATAACGGTATTAAGATGGAAATGATTGTGAATAAAAAAGTGGTAACATGTAGACCGCGAACGAAGAACTTAAGGGCTTCAGACGTCCACACCGCGTTGTCTGCGTTTGATCGTTTTGGTCTGTGCATTTTGCCACGTTTCGCTTTTTCACGACCTACTTATCGCATGTTTTTCGTTCGCAGTCTACATGTTACAGTTTTTTATTCACAGTTATTTCCATCTTAATACCGTTATGCGTTATCTTCTTTTTCCGTTTCTAAAAATGCCCAGCGGTGATAGGGATAGGCCGCTAAATTACGATCAGATTTCAGTGAAACAGCAATTTTTTTCATTGTTGGAACCCCACAATATTGTAATGTCTGTTTTCGGTTGTCTTGATAAAGCCATCGCCACTGTCCCATTTTGTTTCTCTGATTCTACAGGATGAACTTTTGAAACTACCATTCGCGAAGAACTCGAGGTCCCGGAACGAACGTCGCATTTCACGTTTTTCTTTCAGCATTTGGGAACACAGGGCATTTGCATGAGTGATCCTTGGCCCAGGCGCAATTGCTTCCGTGTTACCGGCCATTGAAGTTCATTTGTTTTATATCATTAGCGTGCTTCGTTCTGAGCAGGGAGCCACTTGAATGAGCTCTCCGTTCATAAGCATCCTGCAGTTGTTTCTTCTTTTTCTCTTTCTTCATCACATCTTTTAATTTCTCTGTATTTTGGCTGTTTCGTTTCAGTTATTCCCTATTCCCAACAGTATGACCAGGATGTTCTAGAAGACAGTGAGCATACTGGTTTGGATGGACAAGGATGGTCGTTTTTCATTAATTGTGCTAAAGACGTGGAAGGTCCTAAAATATTTCTGCGAAGTTTTATACTGGAACTTTTCTTGCCTTCTAAATGTTTCTTTGAAGTGCTGTCAGAATTTCTCGTAGATGAAAAATCATGTGTAGAAAAAAACTACTTTGAGGTTATGAATGGATGGTTTCAGTGCTTCTTATTGCATCCTTTGCCATAGCTAGGATCGGTATCTGGCATTTTTCTAAGAAATTTTTAATTTTTTTCGAAAGTTTTTATCCAACCTGATATCACGTAGTCGGTCTGGCGATCATTCTTTCAGCCTTTCTTCCAGTTCTTTTCCTCAACATTTCCGCTTCAGTCTGCTTTGCTCTTATTGTTAGTTTCGTTCGGATTGCAATGTTCTTTTGCTGACTGATTATTCGTTATCATAGAGTAAAGTTCTTCGGCTCCGGTTTAGCGATGGGAAGGGGATGAATGTTATTCGACGGTAGATGTTAGATGTTTCTTTAGATGGCTGGGCATCACCTATGCTGTCTCAATGGCCTTTGTGTAGCAGGAAGCTGCTAACACCGGGGTTGGTGTATTCATCGATATATTGCAATTGTTGCTTTTAAATAATCGACTTTCATTTTAATGGGCAAAGATTCGAGGGGTATGCATTATTGTCTTATCAGGTTATCGTACGTTTGAAGCTGTTTGTTTCGGTTCAATAAACGTTAATAACACAACAAAGTGTTCTTTCAGTGAGGACAATTCTTCGCTAGTATTTGAATTACGAAACGCACGCACGCTCTTTTGTGGCGATCGTTTTTCGCTGTTTTCAAACGCGGTTGAACAATCAATCGATCGACCATTTCGAATGTCGATTTTCGATCGATCACCTCGAAATCGATCGCCTGAAAACGACAATTTTTGAAACGAAGCGATCGCAAAGGAATTCTCGAGCCATTACCTCACGCTGTGGTTCCCTTAGGTTACTTTGCAGCATAGGGGAAGGAGGTCAGGAAGAAGAGGATGGTCCATAAGTCGTAATTAGTGGAATGTGTAGTCTGCAGATGGTAGTAGATTTGTGCGATCTCAATCGGAAGGATGTATGATTAGATTGATAAGCAGTAAAGACCGCACTGGCGTTGAAGAGCAGTTTTAGGAGGTTTTGGGAATGACTTAAAGTAATGCGCTTGTGTCCGATAGGGCTTATCGTTTTCGGTGGGATGGAGGAAAGGGGGGGGGGGGCGGAATCTTGCAACAATGGGCACAAATTCGGGATTTGGTTATTTGTTTTTAACATTTAAAGCGTTAGTCATCGAGGCTGTTGTGGGTGAGGTGAAACACTCACGCCATAATTTGGCGAAGATGGCGCCGCCTCGCATAATTGCAAGTTCTGGAAGGATTCAGGAACTTTCGCAAAGTTATTCTCACTACACTCCTCATGGAGGATATAATTTGAACAAAGGTAAGGCTAAATTATGCGATTCTGATACGACAAAAGAGTTACGCGGTTTTAAGATGCGACGGGCCATCGACAGTTATGCGATTCTGATAGGAGAAAAGAGTTACGCGGTTTTAAGATGCGACGCAGATGAGCGTAAATGTTGCAGGTTTGGCAGTTTTCGTTCATGCCAAAGCACAGCAACTCCTGCTTTGCAGTTGAGAGTTTCAGCTTCGGTCCTCAGTGGTTCTCTATCTCTGTGATGAACTTTGCGTTGATCTCTTTCCCGAGCTTAACGTAACATGGGGCATATTCTTTTAAAATTAAAGGACCGTGGATTAAGTATTGTCATGATAGTTTTGGTCGCCTGAGAGGTAGGAAACAACTCAGATCCGGAGCTAAATCCTCGGTCATTTAGCACTGCATTTGGAAAGCAGTTTGTTGCGGTGGTGGTAATCGTCAAAAACTTCCCAGGCAATTTATCGGTTAAGAAGGAAGAGGAAGAATCCGAAGTTTTTTGAAGAGGAGACTGGTGCAGAGAAGGCAGTATGAAACCGAGTTGATTGGAATTGGTAATGAAGGGAGAGAGGGGGTGCACATTTTAATGCACGTTGTTCATAATGCTTCTTAGTTGGATATGGCTGGGCAACTTAGAAGCAGCTAACATTTTTGTCTCTTCATCGGTTGCGCTGATTTATCTAACGGACTGCTATGCAATTTGCATTGCTCGTCGACGCATTGCCAGAAAATCTGTGGACCTCAGAGACCGAGAAGTCCGTCGATCGTTTCATTCGAGGATTCGGCCATATGGACAGATTTTTTTTTGTTGCGTTTCTGTGTTTGAAGTGCTCCACAAGAAGGCTTGATCCTTGCATGTATCGTTATGGGTGCATGTAAGCTTGGTTGGTTAGGTTCAAACGCCAACTCGTGACCTTGCAGAAGTGTATAAGCGAGGTTTTGCAGTTATAGGAATGATTGGGGGCCAGATTTAATACCAAGGTTTGATCGCAGCTGTCAAATTCTTGTTTGAAGCCAGCGATGTTTCGGTCGTGCATGTGAGCGAACTAAGGATTTCATTTTTTGCGGTCTTATGTGTTTACAGATGAATGAAAGTTTCGAAAAGCTTTTTTGGATGTTTGAGTGAGGATGAAGCAGGATAGAGCTGAACCCGGCTGAAGTAGGGTGCCGTGACATCGTTGAAGGTGGACAGGTGGTGGGTATGACCTAAACGCAATCGAAAGATTGGAAAAGCGGAAAATAATGTAGTGCTCCCATGTCTGATTCGTCGGCGTTTTGAATATGTAAATGATGCGTTGGGCATTTCGGTTGATCGGTGAAAGGTGGTGTAGAAGTGTGGCGTCACCGTTCACATCCGTTCGAAGGATTGGAAGGAGGAGGAGTTGGCGCAGTCTGTCGATGGACCTCAAATTCGCCGCATTGTAATCTTAGGATATGTGTAAGATAGAGTGGATCAATTACCGTTTCGATTCGTTGGCTGTCAAGATTGCTTCGATATGAGGAGGGAAGGATGCGTCACTCACGTATGAAGAAGTACGTACGATCACGAGGAATCCGCAACAATAAGGAGAGCCTTTTCGATCGGAGTCTTTAGTTTTTTAAATTGTAATGGTTTTTTATCTAAAGTTGTTAGTTGTTTTTTGTGATGTGGTTGTTTGCTGCAGGTTTAGCACAAGAACATCTGTTGAGAAGTTAAATGTGATCTCTAAGGTGTTCAATAAAAAAGTCCAAGTAGGTGTGAAATTTCTCGTTTTTCGATGCTTTTAAACAGGATCAATGTGGTCTGATAAGCACCCGCTTTATGATCGATATATATGCGGAAGGTTTTGTCGCTTAAATCTGCGCTGGTAGAACTTATCGACTTGTGCGGTCGTGGTGGCATTGTTTTTTTCGTTCGTATTGTTTTCGGATACTGATATGGTCTCATTTATATGTTTGTGGATGAAAAGATTCAATTAACGAGTTGTATCTTTTAATGAAGGTCTTGCAAGTTGACAATAAAGTTCAACAAATACTTAAATAGAGGTCGGGAAGTTTGATGAAGACATTCTCATAAAAGAGGATCGAATCATTCGACGAGTGGCACAAAGTTGATGAGGGCAATCTTTCATTAAATGAGGCCATGTGCGTTTATCATTATGTGGGCTGATAGTGATGAAAAAAGAACAGGTGAGATAAAAGAAAGGTATTGCAATATGATATGGTAAAATATAAAGAGCCATACAATAGCACCGAAGAATACGCTGGGGAATTGTTGGCAAGCAAATGAGCACTCATCGTATATATGGTATGGTTGCACGATAGTGGAAGTCTATCAGTGGGCGGTTATTGAGGGGTCCAATGCGTGCGCGATTTCACTTACGACGCGACGGTCCCAGATCGAATGAGATGTAAACGTTATTGCATAGAGTTATTGGCGCCGGCAGGTGTGTGGATGTGCGCTATAAAGATATGGGGACCGATTAGAAGGATCGGACTTGATCATTTGCATATCAAGTCGAACTTAGGTCAGCTGAAGTTTTTAGCGAGGTGTGCCACCTGATCTTGCTGGTAAGGGGGGGGGGGGGGGGAGGGGAGTTACACCATCTATTTTCGCTTAAGGCGTTTTGTGAATCATGCTAAGGTGCTTGATATACGTGCACTTGTGGGCATCGTCCATTAGTTTAGGTCTGAAGAACTCTTCTTGCGCATGGAAAACTTTCTGTGGCATTTTGTTGACGCTCCCATGCTTTTTCAAAAATGTCTATATGGGTGAGGGTTTTTCCTCATTCAACATGACGAAACATTGGAGTATTTTGAGTAGGGTAGCGGAGCATTCCTAGATTTGTTTTTCTTTTGGCGACATATTCAAGTATTGTGGATTTTTGTTTCTTCTTTCCGCGGAATAAAATTAGAAGGAGGTGTTTGTTCTTGCAGGTGTTGTTCATCTGCAAATTCCTGCTTGCCCTTTAGTGGTTTTTTTTAATGATTTCCCTCACACCAACGTGTTAACGCCGTCCTTCTGTCTTCCCCTACCACCTCATTGTTTATCACATCTGATAGAGGTGCGTATTGCTTTCCAGATTTCGACCGTAGCATATTGAGAAAATCTGTTTTGAGTTTTCCACTTGAGGTTTTAAAAAACGTTGTGAGGGGATTTATTGTCATCATTGTGAATTATTTAATGATTTTATTGCAAGTAACGAGCAAATGAAGCATCCTCGTTTTTGAGCTTCCTGTTGTTCAGCGTACTACTTGGTCGTTTGCACAAGGTAATCAAATAATCGAAAAGTCTAAGGATAAACCGTTAACGAACATTGCCCCCATCGAGAGGCAAATGTCGATTAGGTTTGTGTTCGCTGCTCTTTTTTTAAGAGAACAGCTGTGATGCGGCGGAAATGTTCTCTAATGTTCTCGTTTCCATTCTTGATGAAAAGAGCTCCCGGCTCATCGGAACTCTTTTATCCTCATCGCTATTGTCCCCTCGGTTTTTCCGCAAGATTTTTGAGATACCCCCAAGCAAATTGTGTGCAATTATTTTCATCGCCTTAGCAATGCGTCACATAAATGACCTTCCGCCATCCCTTAATAGAGTTGACATTCGCGTATTTCAGGGGTGGTCCTACTAGTCGATAACTAAGTGCTTACTGGCGACTGCTGTTGATATTCATGTTTAATTTGAATATATTGCTCGAAAGAAGACCTGAACGTCGTGATATGTGCCCTTAGGAGTACCTGAAGCAGTGCATTTCAGATCAGTATACTTTATTCTGAATGTGTTGTTTACTAGGAAGCACTAACGATGCATTATCCGCCATCAGAAACAGTGAAATATCGTCCTTCGGAACGATCGGCTTTATAGATGTTTCTGCTTCTTGATTAATCTTTTTGAGGCGGAAAACCGCTTGGTCTTTTTATTAGGTAAGTTCATTCGACAAGAGATTTACGTTTTCCGAGAATTACGACGCTGCAGCCGCCACTATTTAGTACTCGTCACGTTCTAGGTTTCCGTCCGTTTATAAGCTATAGACTAGAAAAGTGCTTTATTCCGGGCTATAGACACCGTTTGGATGGTCAACAACTTCATTATGTGAATTAGTTGTACGTTTATTACACGTTTGCTTATACTGTTACAGCAGTACGAATATCGAGCGATGTGTGATGGTATCTTTCGTCATTGTCTTTTGCTGTATAATCGTTTTCGTAATTGAGTTTCAATGCAATATGTGAACCATTTTGATATACCATTTTTGCCGATAGGGACGAGCAAATAAATCACCAATCTTCACTTTTGAAATTAATAATTTTTTAGAGGATTTGAATATGAGATAAGATGTGGACAAGTATGGACTCTCGTAACGATTTATATTCACCCATATATATATATATATATATATATATATATATATATATATATATATATATATATATATATATATATATATATATATATATATATATATATATATATATATATATATATATATATATATATATATATATATATATATATATATATATTTTAAAGACAAGTACGCTTAATATTTGATAAAGTATTGTTGTTACTTTTCTCTTTGAGAGGATCTATATTCAAGTATAATTGTTCATAAGTGATTGTATTTGATTATATTCGTTCTCATACCAGAGTTTTATTGCTGAAAGTTTATTGCCAAATTAATCGCGCAATTGATCGCCCGAATCGCATTTGTTATGAAATTTACAACGTGCACACCAATGAAATAAATGTACTTTGCAAGCAATTAGCAATAAATGGCTTAAATTGGCGTAAACGGTGATAACTTACTGCTATCTTGGAGGTTGCATTGAATCTTCTTTGTGTGATGGTGGCAGACGACTGTTCGGCATTGAGCGATACTGAGAAAAATATACCTCGATGTGGAACTTGAGCCATGGTGGCCTATCAACTATATCGTATTTAAATGGTGCAGAACAGAAAGGGTCAGAGAATCCGAGATAGTGAGGGAAGGACGGAACGTTCAAGTGGATGGGGTCGTCGATGTGGGATCGCCGTTGCATTTTGCTTATACTTCCTTAATGGACCTTAATAGATATAAAATGCAGCAATGACGCCATAGTAGTACCCCATCGTGAACCCAAAGTGCGGCAATAATAATATAATAATCTGTCTTTGTAGATGGAAAATTGTCACAAAAATTTTGCAAGACGATCAAAATGAGTGCATTAATGGTAATGAAATTGGCCACTATGTCGTATATCGATCACTTATTCGTGGGAAATGATCGTCATCGTGTTTAACTATCATAAGCGGGGAATGTTGAATTGTTTCTGTTTCAGAACAAACGTTGTATTTGCAGGACAGTATCGCGTCGCATATCGTTGCCTGATTATATAACCTCCTATCGTCGTTGATTACACTACTCGTTGTGTTTGTTTTTACCTTCTTTTGTTGGGATGGAGGAAACCATAGCTTGGCCGCTTAACCATGTGGCCTTGAGCCAAGCAAAACAGCTATGGATTCATCCGTCTATCTTTTGCTGATTAAGATTCAGTGTTAGCAATCGATAATAGCTGAAATCGCTCACTAAGTGATCACCTATTTCGATGACATATTGGAAGAATTGTGAGCACCAAATAGAAATGTTGTTCACATCAATGTTCGTTTTATAAGTTTATTTATTCACTGGATTTTAAAGTGTATTTTCTAATAATATTTTCTTTTAGTAATGTGTGCATCTTTATTCGCCTAATCCTATTTCTTTGATTATTTTTTGCCTATATTTCTTAACACTAAAATGCAAAACGAAGAATTTCGAAACGGATAGCGATATTAGCAAATGAAATACACAACGAACAGCGATAATAGATGGCGATGAATAGTGTGAAATGAAAGTGGATGATATTGGATTGCTAACATAATGCTGTGATCCTTTATTCCCATATTGCCGACATGATTGAGGCCAACTACTTGAATCTATGAAAACTATTTTTTATCGTAATGATAGAGGAACGAAAGAGAGAGGAAATTTTAATGAAAAGATAGAAAAAAAAGTACACTAACGATAATTCGGTAAGAAAAATTTGAGGGAAATAGAGGACGTTGATTTGGCAATGAAAGCAAAAAAAAAATTGAAAGCATTGGTTCGGCAATGCGAACGATGACCATTGAGGTAAATAAAACGTTGCAACACTTCAACAAATCAAATTTGCACTAGCAATCACCTAGAAATGACCTGAAAATGAAATTGTTTACGCGATATATTGGTTTCCGATATTATTCAACGTATTTCTGCTATATTCAAATGTAGCGAACGTTGATCTATCAATTTTGAAAGGATTGATAATCACTTAATGGTGGTTAATTTTTATGCACCCTGCAGTTGATTGGATTTTTTTCCTGATCAATATTTGATGATAAGTGAGAATAATGATCCCTGACTCGAAGTATGACCTTACGGTTTGCGGTCATATTCGAGCAAACTTGGCAATTTACGGGTACTTTTACTCGTTGTTTAGATTCCTGGAGCTCTAATGTCTCAGAATAGAATGACGCTGAAGAGGGTACAGCGCTCATAATGAGAATAGAATTGACATCCACTTAGGATGAGAAACGTCTCCTTGGAACGATGTTTCAGTCTAGAAACCATTAGGGTTAGAATCATGAAATGTTCATGTAGGATGATTCTCTATACTGTATCCGTGTTCGACATTGATCCATCAAATTCAAAATAAACTTGAGGCATTTAAAAGCGTTAAAAACTTTACATACATTTTGTGTCGAGTGGGATTCATATTTTATAGCAATTTTATCAAAACAAAAGAAAACCTCTTGCAGAAGAGTTATATTGACGATCGGGCCAATGAAAACACGACCATATCATCGTGGATGTTTTTTTTTTGTTGTTGCTTTGTTAAATTCGTTGATGCATTGAATGATACATAGGTGTATAAATTGTGTTAGCTTCTTTGCATTCCTCACCGGTTATTTGTGATTGAGCTAGTGTAAGATAAAGGTGTCACCATCGTAAATTCCATACGAGTTTTTTTTTGTTTTGCACTTTCGTTTTAATGTTGACAGAACAACAATTGAAATAGAAGTTCCACACTTCGTCCATTGAACAGGAAATTGGCTTAACTAATAAATTAGTCGGACTGAGTTTCACATAATCATCTCGCAAACAAGAAGGTCATGAACTTAGCAAGGTCTTAACTCAGGTAGCTTCAGCCCTATTTACATATTTCTTTGCATCAATCCTTCCAAAAGATCGGTTTTATCGGCTCTTCACTTTTGTTTTTTGGCGTCGGTTCTGCTTTAAGCATGGAGCAGATTGCTGCGCTAAAGTAATCTATGTGGATGCGGTTATTTCGATCTTAGACAACCCTCTTTAACTACGTCAACTTCTTTCAGTCATGATTAAGAGCTTGTAGACCACATGTCGAGCCGTCTTAACAGAATTCCTATAGACTCCTACCACCGAGATGACGTCGGTGTTTACGGGAATTGATTGAGGTTGCATTAAGTATTCCTTTTATGGGAATTACCTTCTTTATAGATGTGAAAGGCAACTTTGCATGTCATTATTTGATTTAAATCATGCAATTTAAACTTGGTTATTTTAGCCTTACTATCTGCGGATGGAATTATCGCTCAAACCGAAAAATAAGCACACATGCATGAATGCACTTTGCCGTGATGTACTACTTGCTAAAAGGTTCAATGCCCTTCTTAGATGTGTTACTTATCACAATAGTCTTGTAAATCTTTGGTTGAAATTTTATTTTTCATCCAGTTCGACTGAAATGCCGATCCCATTCCTAGGCATATTTTACTATTTATAGGCAATCCACGATGATATTTAGCCCAACGAGTAGGACTGCAATCTGTCAAAAACTCGGCTTTTCTTCTGCTGTGCTGATACGATCGCATGAGTGATGCATTGCCAACTCTCCTGCTTGCCTTTGTTCAGTATTGGCCGTTCTCGGATGAGAAAAAATCTCTGCGGAAGTATAGGCGTGAATTGATTACAAATAGAAATATTGAACTGGAAGCACCACAGTGTTAATTAAAGGTAAATCTATGCGCTAATTATAAAAAAGCTGTAAGTAGTTACAAGCAGTTAAGAAAATTGCCGTTTTACTTTTTTACATGTCATTTGCTTATATCATCGTCGAGTGAAGACGACCTGCGAGTAAAGAATTGCGGAATTAATTGGCCATTTACATGGGTTTTTATTTGATGACAACGATGCTTTTCTAGCAAGATTCTTCTCAAAACATAAAATGTATGCCTCATAATAAAATTATTATCAACCATTGCTATGTTTAACGTCTTTCAGTTCACACTTATCAATGTTACTTATTGATAGGTACTCCTATCAGCAAATATTTATTAACAGTTATTCCTGTCAACAGGTATTTGTTAAGAAGTATCCCTCATCTTGTATTCTGCCAAGAGTAGTAAGCTTAGATAAGATACAGCAATAGAACTTAGCTATAGCGCGTTTCTCTATCTTCATTCCTTTAATCTTTTTTCTATATTTCATTTCACGGTTATACATTTTGTTACATACTACGAGTTCCTAGGATTACAGTAATAAGGAGTTTATTGCTTCGAGAAATACTAGCATCGCATAAGAACATCGACCTGATTGTAATAACATTTCCATATCAATTTCACCGTAATTCTGGAATTATTTCAAGTGAATAGGTCAAGGAAATTGTTCGACGACCTCATATCCTAGAATAATTTTTACCGCTTCTGGGCTATTTTTAGTATACCGTAGCCTCTTGAATCAAACTCCCAGGGCTTTTATTGTTTGCAATTTTCAAGGAAACGTATTTGCATTTAAAAGCTGCATCATTTCATGATAGGCTGCTCTATTTTTGTGTTTTTTGATCAATTTATTGCGTATTTACGTGGGCGTTGAGATGTTATCAGTGAGCGTGATAGCGCTATGCAAAACTACACATTGCAGCTCTCATATAAAAATAGATAGCTTATTTTTATGTGTATTATAGTTGACTTACATTCTGTGTTTTCATATTTGCATATAAAATTTCCATGTATATTGTGGAATTTGCATAACATTTTGGCAGCGAATTTTTCAAATAGGTTAATTAAACGAATTTCATCGACTTCTTTATTTCAGTTCTCATTTTTGAAGTCCGATTATAACTGTGTTTGCCAATCATAGATTAGTGCAATATGTTACACTTCCTTTTTCTTTTTTTTTTTCGTGCAATTCATTTTTTGTGCTTCACTATAACGGTTTGCATGTATGTAAATTTTAATTCTACGGATATATCGCATAAATGTGCAAATTTGATATACAGTGTGCACATCGTAATTTTTCAAACTTAGGCGTAATATTTTAAGTAATTTTCTTCATGCGAATGTGGGCACATGCAATAAAATAGACGGCATATGAAGCGCACGAATCACGAAGAGTTAAGATTTTATAGCTCAAGTTAGGTCTCATATTTTTGCTTACGTCAAAAAGCCATAAAAGTGTATTTGCGATAAACGTAATCCCAATAACTAATAATTCCGGAGAGTGGGAGGGGCGAGGAGGGGAAGTTTCTTAGGCGCTCGTAATTTTTGAGAAGTTCATTTAATCTGAGGTATAAAGTTTCCGGTGCTATGTTTCTTCATTTATACATGCCTTTATAACTTTTAAGGGCATTTAACTTTGTAGAGAGCATATAACGGCTTTAATTACTCGAAGTTTTTTACGAAGTGTATAATCGTCTTAGGAAAATTTCTCAAATCCTGAATGCGCTGACCGACGATGTCAATAAAATATACAAATGTGTTTTCTCATCAGCTGTCATCTTGTTGTGTTTTGGCTATAATGAATACTAGCAATACTATATGGCACATATATCACTGAGTGATTCTCAGTTTTTTTTTTTAGCAGCGCTTAACTTTTCAAGAGGAGCATATAATCGTCTAAGGAATTTATTATTAGGGGGGCTTTTTATGGTGCCTCGGCTTTTTTGTTAATTCGATTTCATTCTATTCTCTATTTAGTGAATTTCGCTTAAAACTTTATACGACCGGATATATCTTTTTGAAATGGAATTAAACATTACTTGAATACTTGAATATTTCAATACTTAATAGCTTTGTCATCTAATGTACTTGGAAAATTTCGTATGTGCAAAAGGTGAGTTCTATAAAATTGCTGCAGCGAACGCTATTTGATAGACATTTTGAATTTTCATCTAGTCGATCGTATTTCACGTTTCCGCTCTTCTTTTGGGAGCACACTTCAATAAAGATCCACTCATCGATCGTTTTTTTTTACAAACGACTTCTGAATCTCATTTTTGTCGTTATGATTTTTAAATCTCTTTTTTTAGAATTTAGAATTTCTTTTTTTTTGCGTTATATTCTCTGAATTGATCATCGCATAGCCCAAATCGCCAAAAAATATTCATATAGTCGATTCGTTGCTTTATATAAAGACGCGGTATGAAGTTAAGCGGTGGCCACTCAACGTGTAGTTTAGCAGAGCGAATTATTGCATAGACATTGTACTGTAGCATGTGTCGTTCGGATGGACATTGCCACAGATATAATCGTTGTTAGCTATCAACAATGAATGGTCATCATGGCGCATTTCCATAAGAAATTCGTCTATCATAAACTTTTTTTCTGTTTTAAAATCAATTATTCTCATCAGTAATTTATTCTATATGAAATTCATTGCAATTAATTCACTGAAATTTCAAGACTATCATATGCTAAAATTTCAAAAATTTACAATAATTTGAGAAATTGTTGCAAATATTTCATCTAATCAATAAGAGTTATGCAATAATAGTAATGCAATAGTGCAGAATTTCGGCTAAATTAAGCGTTATTCAACACTCTATGTCGACAATATCCAAACGAACGAATATCGCACTCAGTAAATTTATATCGGTGTATTCAAATTAATGCTCTGATTTATGGAAGAGACCAATAATTGTTAGAATTTAAGTAACCTATTCATAGATACACCGATCATTATACGCCAACAGTACTCTTCCAATATTTGCAGTGTCTCAGTCTAAATAAAAGCAATTATTAGGCGTTTGATGAATATTACGTCGTTTATAATGGATCATTGGTGAGGTGTGCTCGTGCAAAATATATGCAGTTCATCGACTGGAGCTGTTTGCATAGCTGCAGTTTGCTCATTTCCTGTTTGTGGGTGTACAACGGCGCGCATTCGAGCCACTATCGTGAGGTGTACTCGTACGCACCCACAATGATGCTGTTGATCTTTGATCAGATGTGGTGCGTCCGGCACGTAAAGCGTGCGACTCGCTAGGTTCCGCCCCTCGTCGATGATCTTTGTTGAACATGTCAACGTGACTTTTACCAAACGCATCGGCTCGAGCATATCGTAGACTGTGCTATCAGTTTCTATGAATTATTATTCAGTTTTTCATAGATTTTTATTGCAGATGTTGCCAGTAATCTAACGAAGTAAAAATGTTAGATTGTTAGGTATATTACTTTAATAGTCAACTACATTTTATATATTATATGAACAATTCCACAATTATTTCATTTTAAAAACTATTCAATGCAAATTTTTTTAATCGCTGAAGTAGTCTTATGTTTTGCAACTTGAATACCTTTATTATTACTTTATTCTTGAAATAAAGCGTTTTTCGATGAAATGTTTATTTCTTTTTAGCAACGATGCACATAAAACCTATTCAACGCGCTGATAAAAGGCAAGCATGCGAGATATGCGCTGTATCTCTCGCTGCCCCATATCCCCCTCCCCCCCCCCCCCCTCCACCTTTCAACCTAACGATATGAAAACGATTCTACACCTGAGAGTACCAGAGAAGCAGTTTAACTTGTTTATTAACTTTGAAAGCTTTAGAAGTCATTTGCTTTTATGTGCTTTCTTTCATTTTATTACAAAAGCGTTGCAGGACGACGCTATATATCCGCGTTCATCTAGTCTGCCTTTCTGTCTGTCTGTCTGTCTGTCCGTTTGTCTGTCCAGCAACCTAGCCTCGCAAGCACAAAAGGCTGCAGCGGGGCGATATCTAGGAGTATTGTCGCCTATGAAGGCAATTTTATTTGTAGATGATGTTTCAAATGAATTTTCACAGATGTGAGAAAATTTTTTAATTTTTGCTATGAATTAATGTAAACGGACGAACAGGTCGAAGAGCAATAGTTCATATTGCTAATGAAATGTTTCCTATGTCAACCTTTCTGACTTATTTCCTCATTTCTTTGGAGGAGAAAAAGTTTGCTTCGAAAAATTAAATTTATAGGAAATTTTCTTGCTCCCATAAGTAGGAATATCATTCGGTCGGCATTTTGCTCATATTTGTGAACTTCACGATTGGGAGAGCCTAAGAAAAAATTAAAATATTGATGGCAAAATAAGAATTTCCTTCAATGATTAAAAAAACTCCAACAAAAATTAAAAATGATTTACTAAAATATAATGTTTTAAAAAAACGTTATCGGTTTATCGCTTTCATATACTGGCATCGCTGAGGAGAGGTAAAGGAAGAGAGGATATGGAGGTTGGGAATGCGCTGGTTGCAAGCACTCTAGGCGAATATATGAATTTTTTTGTTGCTGTTAAATCTTTTGATTTTCGAACCGCTCCCCAAGTTTGTTATCTCTAACTCACTAAGTTTAGTGTTAAAGACATAAATCAGCACCCATCAATAATGTACTTTTTGTGTTTCGGGAACGATTCATGTTTATAAATTAACGAATAGTTGCGTTCTGAAGTTCTCTTATCTTCTCGTCATGCTGCACATGTTCCATATTTAGGCTTCATCCTGGTCTTATTCAGAATCACTTCCGGTCTGCGTTGTATTGATGTTTGTTTCATTTCCAGTCTGCGCTATGTTGATGTTTATTTACTTCCTATTTTACTATGTCAATTTTGTTGATTATTTCTAAGTTTTTTTTTCTGTTACCAAAGCATTCGGTGTTGATTATTCGCTAGAAGATGCCAACTCTAATTAAGTATCACAGAAACTTTTCTATAGCTTCTTAAATTAAAACTATTCACTTCTTTTTCTACAGCTATTAATTGTTGGTTCGGAGATCTCATGTGACTTTGTTGATCGTTTTTATCACAAATTTCGGGATGTTCTAAGCAAACAAACGTTCGTATTAAAAAAGAAAATTCCCTTTGATTACTGATATATCTTGCTCAACTTCACTTTATTTGTAATCTAAAGTCTTAAAAATCAAATTCTTCGACCAGGTTAGTTATGCGCATTCTCGCTAAATTCCATCGAAATGACAAGAATCAGGTTTATTTTCGCTGTTATATAAACAAAAATTATTGCGCAGTAGTATCTCGTCACCTATATCATATTCATTCCTAGTATAACCCCTCTCCCCCCCCCCCCTTCCCTTTGCACAAATCATTGCCCGTAACGAATTTTTATAGCAAGTCAAAAAGGTATGGCGATATCAACTGGTTATGGACACAGTTCGAGTTACAAGTATGGAAATGACATAAAATGGAAGCCTACTAACTTTTATTTATATCGCATTGCCGATTAACTCTGACCTTTGCTTTTCGATCGAATATAAGCTTACGTGGCCACCATGAATTTGACGAGACGTAATGCTTCGCCCTGTTAAGGTTTGCTGCCAAACAGTGATGGTATCCATCAATTTTTAATTAAAGTTAAATTAGTATCCTCCATCGATTTGCCTCACTTCATTAACGAGAGGGACTATTTTTCTCGTCAACTAATCGACATCCCTATGTATCCGTAAAATGGCTCCACTTCCTTCCTTACATCTCTCTATTGTTCATCCATCCCATCTATTATCTTTAAACGAGATCACATACATGAGCAAACTGCATAGGTTTGCTGTTGAAAATATCCTCTTGAATACTTTTTTGATTGTTTCATAGAATTAAATACGCTTCAGTTGCTAGCAAACGCAAGAAGTGGAATGTATGCACGGCTCATAAACTGCTATGTAGATCAGTTTTCACTCTGCTCTTTCTGTCATCGGGGGAGGGGGTGAGGGCTTCGAGGCTTTTAAACTCACATATATATATATATATATATATATATATATATATATATATATATATATATATATATATATATATATATATATATATATATATATATATATATATATATATATATGTATAGAGTATGAATTCGTTGATTCATGTTTGTTCGTTTTTCAAGAACAGGTGCATTATCTAAGATGAACTTGAATAAGAGCACGAAGATTGTTGTGAGAGTGTGAAATATTTTGAGTAGCTTCTAGGTTCTTGTGGATAGACCATCACTTCCCTGTCACCGAAAATGACTGACCTTTCGGTACTATGTGGAATTATATCTATTCAAACATGTGCTTTCAAATACAGGTTTACCGTTATAAGTGCGCAGCGGAAATGAACGGAAAGGGAGTGAGGAATGCTTTCGCCTTATCTGTTATGCTGATTATTGATTTTGATTGAGAAGCGAGTGCAGCCATTTGGTATCATTTTGTCGCAGTATTATTCTTATCGATGCGATATCTCAAAGATGCTAGGCTACCTACTTGCTTACCGTATAACTACGAACAAAATTTCCCGTGGGTATTATAACCATGAATAAAATTCCCGACGGCATATATTTTCGAAGGTTTTAAAGTTCTTGTGAGTGAAAGTGAATAAGAGGATGCTTCTGGAAAATTTTGGTGAGATGCAACAAGCGCATTTATTTTTTCAAATATGTGAGAGCAAGCTCTTAAGTTTCATCATGAATTCTAGAGAGATCCATTTAACTGAAATGCAGTTTTTTTCTGAAACTTTAGTGGTATATTATTCGAGATTAAAGGTGTTTTCTTCTCGATCGCACTAATTATGCGGCGTTTCACCTTTCTTCCATAGAATAAGCTCTATATTCCCTGTTCCAAAAAGGCAGAACCAACGAGCTTTCCAATTTTCCTAATTCTTCCGTTTTGGAAGACTTTTAAACTTATTTCTTTAAAAAACGAAGAAATTTTATACACGTGATTTAATCTTTAGTAGTTGATGCTTTCAATGAATGATCATGATCTGATTCAATACTGCTAATAGTTTTTTGATTTGATTCTTTTGAAATCCGTTGAAATTATGAATGAAATTTATTTATATGCTGAAATATTTTCTAAAAAATTCGCTCGTTGAATTCATTGAAAAAAATTTTTTCGTCCTAACTTGTTGAATCGTTTAATCTTTCCACTTTTTGTTTAAAAACTATCAAGCAGAATTTTTTTTCAATATGAGTTCGAATCGTTGAAATCGTTTCAAGATGTCGACGAAAATGGTGTCAGTACAACTTGCTACCTACTCGTCGAACGTTGAGATGTTTATTGTTTAATTCACCTGAATGCTTCGTCGATTTTCTGCGTTTTCTCTTTTGTTATCGTTTCTCATCATTTCTTCTATTGTCTAGCTTCATATTCACATTCTTTTATAGCTTTTATATTTTTCTCTTTCAAAGTGTTGAGAAAAATGAAAAACGCTAGAAATGAAACATTGTTATGCTGGTTTTTGAAATAAAAATTTAGAACTTAGTTGATTGGTAACTCAATCGCTGTTGAAATTAAAAAATTCAGATTGCTCAAAGCATAATATATGCAAATTTACTTTGCTGTTTTAGAGTTCATCTTATTTTATCCCAAATAAGAAAGTGAAATAGTGGTCGATTGTGGCTCGGTACTGTCACGGCTCCTCGAAACTATGGACCACAGACAGGCTCGAACGTTCGAATCCAAGGTCCCTCGTGCATGGTCACGTGTTATGCGAAAGAGCCACATGCTGTTGCGTCTGTGATAAGAGCCTTTCTTACAAGGTGGTCGTTCGTCTCTAGGTGAACCCAAGGGAGACGTACCGGATCGTCCTGTTTTTGTCACTTTTGTTGATGACTTCTTGAGCCGTTCACAAGGTTTACGAATGTGAGGCTTACATAGATACCTTTTAAAAAGAGGTGGATTACCGTCGATGTCAGTTTCGTACTATTTTTGCTAGTTTTGTTTTCTAAATGTTTGTCTTCTCTTCATTCAACCTATACTCTCGAAAGTAAGAGCGGTTGGAGCCGTCCTTTCTCACCTCGTTCCACTTCTCTCGCTATCTGCGAGTGCTGCTTTATGGAGAGCATTTATTGATGACTCGGAAATATTACAGTTTTTATTTCATGAATTCAACGTTTATACCCGCAAGTCTGAAAATATTCTCAACGCTTTCGAGTACTGCCAAATTCAGTTCGCAATTTGATCGTCACGATTGAATTGCTGATTGAATCTCATCGAGTGTGCTGTTCAGCACGTGTTTTATTTCATTTCTGATTTTCCAGATTCCATTCAGACACATCAGTTATTCCAGTTGTTCAATTCAACTCAATGACAAGTGCGACTGATTTCACGCTGATACCATGACAGCAAAACGATTCTAATTCTTATTTCTACTCAGTTCATTTTGGGTTTAATTTAGAAAACACAGATGGTATTTACTGTTAGCGCAATTTTAGTAAAAATAAATCTTTCCACCACTTCATCGATATTATTCTCTGAAGTCTTTCAATAATCTGATCAATTCTAGCATCGTGATATTCGCTTTCTTTGCATATACTTCTTTCTTGTTAAAACAACTCCTCGTTAGCGACTCCGCTCGCTTACACCTCTAATTCCTTCGTTGTTTATGGATAAGAGGGCAGGGAATGAGTGGGGTGAATGGGCTGACGGAAGAAGGTCCCACCTCCTTGTAATGCGGTATTTTAGTAAAATTGAGATCACTTGCGAAATAGCTCAATTTTTTTGACATGGAGCTCCTTTTTTTGGACTGCCAATAAGGGTCCTGAAAAGACTCTCTATAGGCATAATATACTAAAAGTACTGCGCATTTGGAATTACAGAGTCTAGTGCGTGTTGGTAGGTGCAAGATATGATGACTTCTAAGAGCCTTTCACCTAGTGTCTCTCCCAAATTCAAATAATGCAGGCTTCATTACATTGGCAATTGGGGTTGCTTGTTATATTTCTTACTCAATTTATAGCTAATAAGTATAAGCTATGGCAAGTACCCTTCCTGTTTCTACTAATATTAATAAATAAACGGCTTTTTTATTTTCCTTATGATAATTCATTTCATAATGTGTTCAAAAAAGACCCTTCAAAGCTTTCGCACCTCTTCGTCTCGTTAGCGACCTCAGCTCGAGCTCTGATTTAAAAATATT
Organism: Ascaris suum; assembly: GCA_013433145.1. Lineage (NCBI taxonomy): Eukaryota > Metazoa > Nematoda > Chromadorea > Rhabditida > Ascarididae > Ascaris > Ascaris suum. The sequence goes on along the minus strand of CM024182.1, from coordinate 7,890,931 downwards.
TGATCAGCCTGATTTGAAATTTCACAATAGTGAAGTTGATCGAGAATTTTGCGATTTTTCTCTCACATTTCGTCACCTCAGAAAGCACACTGAATCCACAATTCTCGCCCATTCAAGAAAGCTCCGACGGCCGAAACTTCTTTACATATCGGGTTACTGACAGTTGCAACCTCTCCTTTCAATTAGTGATTTAATGCAAGAAAGGAAAATAAAAAAGCCGTTTATTTATTAATATTAGTAGAAACAGGAAGGGGTACTTGCCATAGCTTTACTTATTAGCTATAAATTGAGTAAGAAATGTAACAAGCAACCCCAATTGCCAATGTAATGAAGCCTGCATTATTTGAATTTGGGAGAGACACTAGGTGAAAGGCTCTTAGAAGTCATCATATTTGCACCTACCAACACGCACTAGACTCTGTAATTCCAAATGCGCAGTACTTTTAGTATATTATGCCTATAGAGAGTCTTTTCAGGATCCCTTATTGACAGTCCAAAAAAAGGAGCTCCATGTCAAAAAATTGAGCTATTTCGCAAGTGATCTCAATTTTACTAAAATACCGCATTACAAGGAGGTGGGACCTTCTTCCGTCAGCCCATTCACCCCGCTCATTCCCTGCCCTCTTATCCATAAACAACGAAGGAATTAGAGGTGTAAGCGAGCGGAGTCGCTAACGAGGAGTTGTTTTAACAAGAAAGAAGTATATGCAAAGAAAGCGAACATCACGATGCTAGAATTGATCAGATTATTGAAAGACTTCAGAGAATAATATCGATGAAGTGGTGGAAAGATTTATTTTTACTAAAATTGCGCTAGCAGTAAATACCATCTGTGTTTTCTAGATTAAACCCAAAATGAACTGAGTAGAAATAAGAGAATCGTTTTGCTGTCATGGTATCAGCGTGAAATCAGTCGCAGTTGTCATTTGCATATCGAATGGTCGTCCATCTATTTCTTTGCGTAACAGTAAAACTTACCATCTAATCCGAATCAACGAAGAAATGCTTCGAGTTTAGATTTCGACTTGAAATTTGCTTTGCCGGGTTTTTTCAATATCTTTAAATAATTATCTACTCCATTAAAGGGGATTTAACAGGCAATAAATGAATTATCAATAGGATAACTTCTTAAATAGTTCTAATAAGCAAAACGGATATAAATTCCTTAATAATAACATTTATTTTATTGAACAAAAAAAAAACAACAATTTATTTCAACTAATTTATTGCGGGTTCTTAATAATTTTTCATGCATAAGTGAGCAAACATCTTCTTGCCCACAGTGCAGTTCCAGTTGTGTAAGCGTTCAACAATTCCAGTTATCTTCTAGCACGAAGAAGTGAGTCTGCAAAAAATATGTACGTCCTGCAACCAGTCAAACTTCTACATTGCATTTATTTTCCGCATCTGTTGTTGGGCATGCATTTGTTGTGTTTGTCTATCTGTATGTATGTGTCTGTCTGCCTGCCTGCCTGCTAATTTCAACTCGTAAATCAGAAGACCTAGAGAAATAAGTTTTGCTTGAGGAAATCTGTCTGTATTGCAGTCCCGAATGATCGTGTTCTGAATGACTTAGCGGTACCGTTGAAGCATCTGTCAAAAACGGCGAACGATAATAACAGGTTAACCTTGACTTTTAAAAAGGTCTTTAATATCGACTGATGGAATGTGTAATAAAATGAACGATCAAAATTGTGCACTCTAATTATATGGGCAAGTTAATTTGCATAGAATTCCGCACTTATCAGCTAACCCTTATGCAGATATCAGCGGCCTTTCGATTTAATTGATCAACAGATAACTTTTCGATATTCGAACGAATCTTCATTAAATTTGCAAATTTTTCTAATCTGAGAGCAATGTGTGTGAATTAGCTAACTGGTTAAATCTAATGCAATGAAAATATTTCACAATAAGACGGTCGCGCACATAAGTGCATTCACAAAGGTAGTTGATAGGAAAGCGGTAACCCATAAATAGCGCTATATTGGTAATTGTAGGCAAATCAGTTCCAAGCAGTAATGTTGTAAAATCACTGTCGTTCATATTTGGGCAACGTTTCATCCAGTAATATAATCGAGCGATTTTTATTGCAGTATGAATGCCATTATGCTCTTATTTTCTCGAAAAAACAATTGTATTGGGCAAGTACGAATAGCTGCATGTAAGCTAATTTATTATGCTCTCATGAGCGTTTTAATGCCATGTTTCCTGTTCGCCTAGAATTTGAATGTATTTCACGTAGTCATCAGCTGTAGTCTGAGCATATTTTAGCGGCATAATATACGTGCTCATATGCCTGTCTGTGTATGTCTATGTCTGCGATACAATACTTTTGTTTCATTAATAAGAAAAATGTTCCATACTGATGCATCATTCTGTGAAGAAATTATCGACTTTCGGCATTGACAGAAAGCTGCGCTTGCAGGTTTTTTTTTGCAGATGTAATTTGTAATCGTTGAAGCAATTTTGCAAATGCAACGAAAATAAATTTTTGAAGTTCTTTGATGAAAGACGAATATCGTCGTTTGATGCATTCAGAAATTTTTGAGGGAAATGATTTTATTTTCTGATATTTTGCTGCTTCGATCACAATCACAGCAAATTGGTCGTAAATCTTCGAAGGGATTGCAATGTTTATGATTTGATAAGCTAAAACGTCAGCATATAAAATTGCTTATCAAAAAAAAAAAAAACTTTACGTGCATTGGAGAGTTGTAATCGAGTTTCGTTTGTTGATTGTTCTCATGTGCCTATTAGGTGGGAAACTTAATATTTTTGCTAATATATTTGTATAAACGGTTGATGAAGATTAGAAAAGATTTATTAATGTGAAACTTTTGTGTAATCCTCTTTATTATTGAGAATAATCGGTGATTTGATTGACTTACTTATTCGTGAAAAAAAAACGAATTCATGACAGCCATCTTGGCATGCTTTATGTCGACTGTTTGCCGTTTTACAGATGTGAAAATGCATGTCTGACTCATGATGTCTGTCTTCTTTCTCATAACCGCCCCCCTCCCCCCCCCCTCCCCCCTCCTTTCTCTTCTATTTACTGTTGCAACGATGTGGTATTTGTTTATTTATATTTATATTTATATTTATATTTATATTTTTACTTATATTTACACTCACATTTATATTTATATTTATGTTTACATATGCTGCTAATGGAGCTGTCGACCTAACTGAATGAATGATTAAATCTAATTATGTTAGGTATTAAAAAAAACGAGTGAATTAGTGCCTTCCTCAGCATTATATACCCACCAATAGAAACACCTACGATCTTAATGAGGCATTTGAACGGTAAGTCGATCTCTGTAAACTTATTGCATAAATCATAGCTGACAACAGTTGCTCGGCAGACGTGTGACGACGCATTCGGAAGACAACGGTGTCTAAATGATTTAGAGCAAGGTGAAATTCGGGTCAAACGTGCAACTTCTGTGTTATTATTTTTATCACCTTCAAATTTCGTCACTTCGAAAAGAAGACCATGCAACTGATTGGTGAGGGAGGAATTTTTTCGCGTTCATAATTTTCATATTTTGAGCAATTTGAAGAGTGGCGGTTTAATGAAAACATGTTTCCTCTGTTCCGCTGTGAGCGATGAAAAGTGACAGCGAAAACTTGTCAGAGGTGTTTCGAGATAAAATGACAATCGTTTGCGTGCAAGAGTTTTTCTCTCACTCAACAACGACGTCGATGATGTGAAATACCTCGAAAAGTACCGTTTGATATGAGCGGAAAAGATTTCTGGGGAATGGATTATCGTCGACAGGTGTTGTCATTACCTTATCATCCATTAAGGTGTCATCACCGTAACGCCATTGTTAAAGAGAGCAACGCTTGCATAACGGCACTGAAAACTGTTCAATGTTTAGTGCGTATAGAAGACTACAAGAAAATTGTTCAGTGTTCAGCAGCAACTTAAGGGTTTATTTATTTTTTTTCTTCTGCAGTTGTTACGTAAGGCTTAAGTGCTAAAAGTAAACAATTGTTATATAAGCCAAGTTATAAGTTACCTGTATTTTAAAAAATTCATTGCAATGAGTCTATTCAGCACTCACTGAAATTTGTGATAAGAAATGAGGTGCATTAGTGGTAAGTGATCTTTTTATGCGAGCGACATACACTAATGAAACGCTTGATTGCATATTGCAGTCATGCTGTCAGTTGCTTAATGCAGGTCCAATTCATAAAAGGTCATGACATTGATTAGAGGGCAGAGAATGTAGATGGCGTTACTCACGCGGAACGATCGATGATGGTACAATGTGTGTGTGTGTGTGAATGTGGCAGCAATCTTCAATCTACGTGCATTTTGCAAAGTTTTTCCGACGCTGTCAGTTCAATGAAAGGGGGAGAGTGCATCCGGACGACACGTAATGCCTCAAAGGAATCTTGCAGAATGGCTTATGTGGTAAGCCACACAATGGTACGCAGATCATTGCAAAAACATTCACCAACAGATGACTGTAGTTCACGTTCGAGTGACTATAAAACAACGCCACAATCAATCGAAGCATCTAGACGTTCAATTGCGCGATCATTCGAACTAAATCCATTGCATTCCTCTTCATTTCAATGATCGCTCTTTTTTTGCTATTCTAGTCGTTTATTACATTTAATTAATATAACCTGAAATTGATTTGTTGAATGCAATGTAAATTCGAGATTTCGGTGACTCTATAACTTTTGCATGGTTGCACTGTTATAGGATAAATAGCCACAAGCAATTCACTTTAACGAGCTTCAAAAGTTAGTTACTTTGTCACTCACTTCCTCGTCCATCGAACGAATTAGATCTAATGTGCAATTCATGGACCGTCGAGAATGCTTCCCAAGTTGAAAAAATAGGTTCGGAATTAAAAAATAAACTTAGAGGTATGTTTATGCAACCTTGCGCCTATTTGTTTGGAGCTGAGCTGGCAATTATTAAGCAAAACGTATACGCCATCATACCATATGGCATCTATAAAGCATTGGGACGCTATGCGACAATTATTGTTCCATCTGAAGAGTTTTAACAATTATGGTACTCAAAATGTCATTGTGAATCGTGTAAAGTATATTACTCGCTCTAGCAGCCTAAGTTTTTGTCGGATGTCGTCTTTTATCCTCGTTGAAAAATCATCCGGATACTCATTTCCATCCTCTTCCCCTTCCGCCTCCCCTCTCTCCCCAGGAATTTTATTTTGTTTTCAGAGCAGTAAGGATGGAATAAAGTTATTATAGGAATGCATGTTAAATGTGCTGATAGATGATTATCATTGATTAAGCGGATACGATGTTCACTGTTTCTCGATAGATCGGTGGTGGAATTTCGGCTCAATTTGTTTATTTCCAAATGGGTTTTGAAGCATAAAAATAAGAAAAAAACCTAATGAAAGAGTATTTCCGCTTTACTTGCACCAGCAATGAATCTTAAAATCAGCTTGTCTTAGAGTGTTATTTTTGCAGACGGTCGAATCGAAAAACGATTGTCTGCCAGGTGCTTTGTATATTTTGTTCACTTGTTTCTTCACTCGTTTATAACATAGCACAGCTGTGTTGTCTGTGGGAAATATGATTTCGAAGAAATTTTTACAACGAGTTAACGACGTTTTACTTTAAAACTTTATGCAGATATGAGGACGCCTCATAAAATTTGCTTAATAACTTAATAGTATGCAGTTTTATTGCGAAGCAAAATTTGCTGATACAAACGAGCGATATAAATGATAAAATAGCGCATAAATTATGAGATACTGCTAAGCCTGTACCGTTAATTTATCGTACAAACTTGGCAAGTTTAGATGGCTGGACGAATTAGTGCTCGAATGCGGTGTTTTTTTTTTTTAAAGCATTTCGGTGCCGTTTAAAGAGATCTCTTAAAACTGTGAGATGAACTGCACGCAAGCTGCTGTGAATTGCAAGCGAATGTTCTTTGATGCGTTAGTTGTTTCTTTGGAGGTCGAAATGAGCGTTTTGCAGAAGGCTAATTTTTATTTTCAACGATGTGGATCAAAGGAAGGAAAGAAGGAGTAAGTACGATGGTTGGGGGAAGTCTTGACAACCTCAAAGAATCAATGAGCGTACACAGGGAATAGTCTTCGAGCTATCCATACTTTAGATGAGCCCATATGAACAAAAAACGGTATGAGGACCATCTAGTATGAATGTTTCATTCTCATATGCACAATTCAATTGCTACGTCTCATCAACTTCTCATTTAGAAGCAGAAATTTATGGAATAGCAACAGAAACCTCCTTCTCTTTCACTCAAAACTTTATGCACACTTGTGGTACTCATCGCTAGATGTTCATCGATTATAATCAGTGCTGAGTCGGTGTGCAAGAGTGATACGTCACGCTTATGCTGTAGTTTATTCATCGCAAATGCACACAAAAAGAAATAAACAAATAGTGTGTGGTATAAGTGTATACCGGCATTAGTAAACACAGAATGAAGTCGTACTTCGAGGTTGGCGAGTGACAACAAGGATGCGAACTTCCGCTTATCGTTCATTATTGACCTTGGCATATTCGTTAGGTATGCTCGACGCGTGTTCGTTGTGGTCTGTCGATATACCTGTAAGTGTTTGTGAATGATTCATCACACTCAAAGACTATTTCGAAAGTGTTTATAAATAAATATCACTTGATGTGATGCTGCTCTTCGATGTTGATCCATTTATCCATATCACAAATCGTTGGGCTAATATCACGAACTAGAGCGTCTATTCACTTCGTCGCATTTTTTTTAAATTTAGAGCAATGTTTAACGTCTCAAATGTTCAACAAACTTATTCCTGTTCGATGAACTAGTTAGTGAAAAATATTCGCCTTTTGTTCGTTCTACTCTTATATAAGATACTAAAAAGTTTTATTCATTCTTGTAATTTTCATTCTTTGTAAAAGTTTTTAATCAGTTGTAAATTTTCGAAAGTATGGGGAAATTTATAGTGAATATTGAGATATCGGATCGTTAAAGATAATAATTTCACCGTCAAACTTTATTATTATTATTATTGTTTATCCCCGATCGACATATACTGAAACGTTATGCTTTTGAAATATTATTTAATATTTCACCAGTCAAAAATTACGCCATCATTATTCTCTCTTTTAGCAATCTGCAATGGTAAGAGAAGAGGAAAAATGTGCGTCCTCCCCCCCCCCCCCCCCCCCTACCTCCTTATCAAGTCACAGCTGTAACGAAGCTATGCCATTTGGAGGTTTTAATAAGTAAGGAAATTGTAATATATTCCCCTGAGAAATGGACTTGGTTCTGCAGCTACCAGTCACAGCCTGGGCTCGTTACTTTTTTGTTTAGTCCTATATGGCGGCACAATACAACTCTGGCTTTGATAAAGATCTGGAAGCTGCAACTTATAGGCCTGCAGAGATCAGTTGCAGGTTCTGAAATTATTAGAGATGCTTATATTTGAAAAACAATTTAGCAATAACTGAAATGAATACAGAAATGATATAAAAGAGAATTAGTAGAAAAGAATCCAGGTAGCACGATATCATCGCTAAGCGTTAATCCTATCCGCAACATGCAGCAATCTCATGATCGATCGACTACCAACCATGCGAATCACTCTTGCAGCTTTTCATTTCGCTTCTTCCCGGTTCTTGGAGATTTCGGATACAAATGCATGTATCAGTCACCTTTTGAGGCAAAAAATTTACGTTTTTGTTATCTCGATGTATTAGCCACTCGTTTTCGCACATATTGGTTTTGCAATTTTTGTAAATTGAAGCGCAAAATTCAACGCTATTGCAATATGAATTGCATTCCACCGTTTTGACGCAATAATGTTTGCTAAATTCTAGAACAAAATTGCTGCGGACTCTGGAGGATGAATTACAGATGCTATAACACTCGTAGACTTGAAAAAAGAATGTAATATCGAGGGCCATGTAGTGAGATGAAGAAGGCTTAGAAATTTCCTCATTTCTCGGGACAGATGTGTTGTCGAGGTTTTTGTATCACTCTGCTTCTAATAATAATGATTTTTTCTCCAGAAAATGATTGCAGGGTGAAAGGTGATGGCTTACATGCAAGGAATTTTTTGATTCCAGTACCTCTCAAAAATAGTGTATATATAGTCTGAGAGAGCATATATATGTTGATGAGAGCTTTCTTTCGACTACACTGTAAACGAGGGGGGGGGGGGGAAGGTGTTATAAATCGAGAAATATGGTATTTGCTTCTCCTATGTTTCTCGTTGGTATTTTGAGCATATTTGCATAGGGATGAAAAACGCGCCAAACTAAAGAGATTTTTGAATAGAGCTTTTCGAAGAAAAAAAAGCAACAACAAGGAACTCCCCCGTGAAGAGAGAGTGGAAAATGGCAACTGAGTACTGCTTAGTACGATGTTTACATTAGTAAAAAGCACATCATATGCATATTGTTGCTTGGCCAACAAACAAATTGCTTGTTTTGCAGCCTTAAACAGGCAGTTCATATATTTACTTTTTTGCCATCCAGTGAATACCTTCCTCGTATCTGTTTTTTTTTTTTTTTGAATCGTATTGCAATTTATTTTTATTCAGATCTAGTCTTTATTCATCTAATTTTATGTAAATGATTTCTCTTTTGATTTTATTGTCTGATTTATCGGTTAATTTATTGGCTAATTAGCCATTAATTTTAGCTGTTAGGTTATGTAACTCTATCGAAAATTAGATTTTATCATTATCAGACTTTAACTTTGCTCATTAAATAATTTATTGATGGAAGCATGATGTTGAATCTGGTTTATTATTGCTTCATAATGCAAGTTATGATATTCCATTGTCGCGCTGATGCATTATTCTCTCTCAAGAAAATAATGATAGATCGGTTCGATGATACCACCGTCCTAGAGCGGTTTTTTTAAAACTTAAGAAACCCTTCGATGCGCATAACTGTTGGGTGAAAGGTCGAATGAATACAATGGATAGGTCAAGATTTTGAGGTCGAACTCATTCCCGGAAATAAATCCATCATTTTGCGCTATTGCATCTATCGTTATCCGAAAATGCGATGAGTTACAGTGAGACAATAGTATCGCTCACTTTCAGTTTTGATAGCACGTTTACGAGTTTTTTCTGCAATATTGTCGCTCTCTACGTAATACGTTTCTACTAGTCGATTTTGTTTGAAGAAATTGGCGAAAATATTGCCGACGAGAGAAATTGAAAGGAATCGATATTTATATACGATCAAACAACACCAATATTCATGCTTCGGAAATGAATAAGGTTGGCTTTGTGATTGTGCTTCAATTATTCTTCTTATTTGATATCTCGGTGATCGATTATCATTTGTTTTTATGCCACGTTTCTCGGAGAGAAAAAATTTTCCAGCAATGCAATAGTAAAGAAATGGGAAAAATTTCTGATATAACTGGCAATTTTTTGTATGCTAATTTTTAGTGTACAAAAGTGGACATATTACGGATTGATAATTTCGAGACATAGGAGACCGTATTTCTTGGGTAGAAAAATTTCTGAATTATCGCTTGCTTCAAAAATATTAAAATACACTGACTCCAGGATTATTTATTTAACTTAATAAATTGTTTTTGAATAAAGGTCATAATTTTTTAAAAGGTACGTTTATTTTCCGACGAAAATTTTCAAATAGTGTAATGTTTGATTAGGTTCTACGACGGATAATTCGAATAAAACAACCGATGCCGATATAATTCACGTTATCTTTTTTTTGATAGATTACTCTTTCTTATCTTCTTAATTTTGCTCCTTCGATATCAGCAATGATAAATGTGATAACTAACAACTGATAAGTGATAATGCTCGAGAAATGAAATATCACTAATATTCAAATTATGTATTGTGTGATCACATTTTAGACAGATCTTTTATTTCTTCATTATTAAAGCATTCTTTTAACAGCGATTTATGTTCGCTATGCGTTCAGTGGGAAAAATTTAATATATTGCAAGAAAGCGTCTGACTATTCATTCCATCTGCTGGCTACAGAAGAAATTGTCTGCTGTTTTATAAGTCGATATTTTCAGCACATTTATATGCCAGCCGACTGGCAAAATTTGAGTCTTGCAATTTCCTCTCTTTAATTTACGATTCATCTCATTAATAAACACTCGAGTTAAATCTTTACGAGCTTCTTGTAGATTGTTACAGAAATATATTATATCATCTTATTATTCACCTAAATAGGACGGTCGTGATTTTATTATTCTTAGTGTATTTCTTACTGAAGTAGATATTTGACATCCACAATCAGAAGTTAAACGTAAGTTAGTTATAATATTTAAATAGGATTTTGCAACGATTGTTGAACTATAGGCCTCTTCTATAAGTGGTTTCAAGGTTTTTTTGGTGGCCCATCAACAAGAGGCTCTGTATACGAACAAATATAGCATATATGTGTAAATATTTTCAAACGGTTTTAATGTCTTTTGAAGTTACTTTATTTACTTTGATATAGGCCTATGCAAATTTCCACTTCCCTTTTCCTTCCAATGGAAGCTTTCCGCTAGACAACCGCAAAGAATGCCATTTCCTCTGCCCTTCATGCCTTTGATTACATTTTCCGCTTTTGATGCCCACACATTCTAAAGCCTGTTTGATGACCAATGAAAATTGTGTTCGCGAATGAATGCGAACTTATAGACTTTTCTGCTTGGCGTACGAATGTTCTACCAACGAATGAGTATCCGCTGATCTGTGGACAAAATTTCCACTGGTCATCAGACAGTAGTTATCACTTCCGCTTGAATCAGACTAAAATAATTGATTGTAACGTATGACATCAACCATTTCCACATTTCAGCCTAAGAGAGATGGGGGATTCATGCGGTGTTTTGCTGCACCAAAATGGTATACTTTGATACATTTTAAGCACTGCGTCTTAGTGCTAGATGTCGAAATTCGTGTGGCATGCAAGGATGGAATGTGTTTCCACCACGGGAAGTTCCAATGAACCAATTTCATTTCCATTAATTCATGAGCTATAAACGTTTATTAAGTTTATTCAATAATTTAAAGGTATGGCTATTAATGAAAAGTTATGAAGGTGCTTGAAATATTGGACTATTATCAATCCATACCCTCTTAATAGAACGTCCGTTCTCAATGATGGGGCAAGAATTCGAGACTCGACATTTCTATGAAAGCAAATATGGGTAATTTTTTTCAAAGATTGCGCTACAGCATTTCGAGACAAGTAAGAAATGATGGAATGACCTGAGCGGCTACCGATTATTTTATTTGCCATTTGGCTAAGAGTGATAGTAGGAGTTGTTTTACAAAAAAAAAATGTATTCAATCATCATTTCCTTTAAGCTGCATCTTTTCTATATTCTGTGAATATAGAAATTTCCATCATCGTTGGACTAGAACTTTCTATTTTATGTTTTAATTTCATTCGTCGATTTCATATTTGATTAAAACAATTGCATTCCGATCAACTATGATGATATCATTTATAATCGTGCTATCATTACTCAACAGAGGAGTTTCTTTCCAATAACTACTTGTTGCTTTTCAATAATAAATCATGCAAATTATGCAAATATAAATTATTCTTGTGTATTTATTTTTTCAAGAAAAAAAAAGCAAAGAATCAAACATAGTATCATTTCAAGTGAAATCGTCTAGAAGGTGAGTACATAAAAACGAACATCGGCGAAACAAATGCTCTTTGAGCTATTTGGAGCTTCGAGCATCGACTTTCGCTCATGCAGGAAAGACGTGTAAAAAATGAAGATACATGTTGGCACGTAAACACATGCACCCTCAGCGCACTCGATTGCACATTGCAACGAAAAAAACCTTTCGATAGCTGTGCGCATATATCGACATCGAACTTGGGGAGTCCCATTACAATCACTCACTAAAAATAATAAAAATAACTCATATTTTTTTTGGGGGGGGGGGGTTGAAAGAGTATAGGGGAGGCGAAGAATGGGCGGAGGAAGGAGGAGCAGGGAGAAGAAGAGGGGCGAATGAAAGAGAATGTGGCGAATGCAAAGGTTTGGTTCAATGGTCTCAGTTTTTGCAACATCGTAGTGGAAGGCAACTGCGAGTAAGTGCTTCGTTGCGATTTTCGCAGCAGAATTTCCAAGTTCAGTTTTTTGGGGGGCGAAATTTGCACAATTAATCATAGAAGCACACCTCTTGTCGTCTGTTCAGCGTGTGTTCAAAGAATAAGCTACTGAAGTATATAAATAAAGACGCAGTAATTAAGCTAGAAGTTAGAGCGGTCGACTGTGCGAGAGAGGAATGGAAGCGAACTCGATTTTGATTGATTAAAGAGGTGGGGATACAAAACTATAACAGCATTCATAAAAATGACAGTAAATTGCAACGTGTTATGAATTAAAATGTTTGTCATGAACGTACAACATGCGCGGTAATAGTACAGTGGTACTCTAATTCTAGTGTAGTTAAAAATAGATTAAGTGATGAGCATCTGTGTGATTATTTTTGTGGTACTCGATCACCATCAAAAAAAAGGATGGCAAAAAAAGGACGATCACCAGAAACGAGAAGTTTCCTTGAATAAGAATAGAAAGAATAGCGAGCAGGAAATTGGAGATACGCGGGAAGAGAAAAGGAGAGAAGAGGTAAGGAGGAGGGAGGGGTTAGGGAGAAAGGATAATGAAAAATGTAAGATGCTCATCACCGATGGTACCTCTTCCCCGGTATTTTTTTTTTCCATTAATGCGGTCGCAATTGCGCGACGATTGTCGATTTTAGTGCCATTCGATTCGAATGTGGAAAAGGTTTGCGTCTGCACGTAATCTTTTTTTTTTTTCGGGAATGTGCGTGAGACAAGCAATATTCACGTGCGAAATATGTGTTTGGTTCACAAGCATAACAGACAGACAGATTTTTATTGCACTTTATGTGGGATGTGAGCGAGCAAGCATTTTCTATCGTCCAGCTTCTCTATGGTTTTTTTTTCATCCTTATAAAGCGGCGTCATTTTATCGTTTGCAATTGAACTAGTTTCATTGCGCATCAGATATATATAAAATGTCGGATGTATTGATGCAATTTCTATTCAAATCTTTTCTTTACGATTCTTATGGAAAATTTCCTAGATGAAAACTTGATTAAAAAATTGTATTGTTGTTGCCAGTAAACTTATTTAAATAAAATAAATGGGAAAACACATCGGGGAGATTATTGCAAAATTTATTTTGATGGCCTATTCACTCGTATCAGCTAATTTCATAAATGACCAATCACTGATAAAATTTATGCAGTTGTTCATAGAAAAATCCAACCCAAGAAGGCCAGCCATCGAGCCGTTTGAATTGTGGCAGAATCAGCGCATCGTAGCGCTACTAAATGTGGATTTTGTAATGGCTGTGAAAAACTTTTCAACTCATAGGAGAATATGTTAATACTTTTCAAGCTGCTACGACTCCATCCTCTCCTATATCTTCACCGCTAAGATATAGGAGAGGATGGAGTCTTTCATTTCGTTTCAATTTAATCCCGTACGGTTCACTAAAATTTCAACTGAGCCGTTCGCATAAAGGAGTGTGACGTTCTTTTTTGTGTTTTTTTCGATTCAGTCGGTTTTAATGTGCTTTCTCATAATCGAAGTTTTTAGCACATGCAGATGTACAGAAAATCATGCTTTGGAGTAAATTATATCTTTTAAACTTCTGTAGACTTGGAGGTTCCCAGGGTGAAATTACCTGATGGCTAGGTCATGGAAATATACACATGCTCACCGATGCAACGTTGTCGTAAAATGCCATTTTCTATCGTTTTCTGTGCAATCGTCGATTAGGTCATGTATTAGTATAATGTTATTATGCAGGTATATCGAGTTGCGCTTTCTATATGCCTCTTATAATTCATCAAATTTAACAATGCGTTAAGAAATAACTGACCGATGTTTTCCCTGCCTCAACCCTTTGCTGCTTCATTTATTTCCGGTCGTTTGCAGGTGGCCATCAAATATTTTTATGGAAAAATCTTCGAAAAATGAATTTCCATGATGTTTATTTGCTCATAAAATGCATTGCATCGAGAGCAATATCGTTTTTTTGGTAGATAAAAACCTTATCTATGAAGCTTTATGTATGTGAATCAAGCCTCTATGGACTAAACATTAGTGGATAATATATTTATGCGCCAATTGTCTATATGCTAAAGCTTATGTAAGTATTACCTACATGTTTTTATTTTTATTTTATATCCACACTGTGCTTTCTAGAATGATTTTTAATCATATGCTCATGTTTTGTTGCTTTCTTCTCCAAAATTCATGAAACCGTAGCTTAACCCTGTTAACTTTTCTAAAATTGATTTAGTTTCATATCTGAGTATATGCTTAAAATTAATTTAATTCCAGATTAGAATATATGTCAATGAGGCATTGTTACGTAACTCCGGAGTCGGATTCCTCCAAGAATTCATTTGCTTAGTTGACCGGAGGATCCGATCATTCGATCGCTTAATGTTCTCCCAATACTGAAAGGCATCTAACAAAAATGAATAAAATACTTAAATGAATTCAATACGTAATCTGACTTCGGCTATATTTAAAGATGGAGTTGAAAGCTCCAACTAAATAATTTCATTATTTTACTTTCTTTTGCGTATCATTTCCGGTTGTACTATTTTTTAAATCGGTTCATGTCGCTGAATTTTCATTAAAATTTGACTGTTTTCAAATATTCGTAACAAATATTTCCCCGATATTTTTTCACAGTCCAATAGAAACATGACCTCATTTATTCTAAGATAAAATTAGTATATGTACCTAATTTAATTAATAAAAAAGTTCACTTAAATTGTTTATTGTATTCATCAAAGGTAAAATGTTATTTCGTTTAAATAGAAATGCGTAAAGTTTCGTTCACATGAGTGTCACGAATGTATAAGTGCAATTCAGCGAGCATCACATATGAAAGTGCAATATATATATATATATATATATATATATATATATATATATATATATATATATATATATATATATATATATATATATATATATATATATATATATATATATATATATATATATATATATATATATATATATATATATATATGTTTCAGCGTATTTGAGATCAGCACATAAAATTAGAGCGTCACGGTTGATGTGCTGTTTTTTTTAGAAAATGAAGACACGACCATGAGGTAGGATGATCAATGAAGTCGGATCCTAAATATCCATCCCAGAGAGGAACCAGCGAATTCAGCATATCGTATCTAAACAACATTTACGATGTTCCTCGAAAGATATCAAAATTGCACTTCTTATTTATTGTAATTCTCGTTTTGGTAATAACAAAAATCGAACATTTATCGGGGATCGATTCGACCGCTTCAAAAATTGATTACACGTTTGAAAAATGAAAGGTATTTGAAGAATGAGAAATTTGAGTAAGAAATTCTTGACAATTTATGCAATTTTAATCAGTATCCACTGTTTAATGGTGTTACTATTCATTTGTGGTTTTATCATCACCTGTAGAGAAAGAAACTTGGAAGAGGTGATGAAATGATCCGGGAAACGGCAAGTCGTTGAGCAGTGTGAACGAGCGTCATTTTGCAGACAGCCTCGAGCTCGGCTCATTTAAGCTACACGGCATCGATTTAAGATCTTATTTTTATGGCTGTACGATATCGCTAAGGTGATTCATAAACATTGTTGACTTAGACACATGCATTTGGCAAAGATGATCTTATTTATACTTATTGATATGCGTCAACATTCTTGAGTGATCACCGAGGGATTTACGAGTATGGTCGCTTTCAAGTAAGAAGACGCAAAAGTTTTGAGCTTTTTGACTGTCTTGAGGTCGAGGCTCTATGAGCATAAGAAGAATAGAGAACAACGGCACAGGTGTTTGAGCTTCGGCAATCCTTACAGGCATATAAATATCACCTGAAGTTTACGTGCGAATAACATAGCAAAGAACGCTTTCTTTAAAGATCACTATCGATTTGCTATGAAATGTGCAGTATTTGTAGAGGTCAATGAGAGAGAGCAAAGACGAGCCGCAAACTTTGCACTCTTCATTACTGCAAAATGTGCACTTTACCCGTGCAATTGCGTTGAATTCAGTGTGCACAAGCGAATAAGAATAGCATTCAATGATGCAATGCGTGCATTTTTGAAAATGCAAAATTTTGCACTATAAATGCACAATTTTTTTTTTCTAGAGGACGCTTCGATCGATACACTTGGCAAAGTTTGAAGTTTTTTTTTCGATCACTGCACGATGATTATTTTTTTGAACTTCACGTCGAAATTGCATTGTGTAGCTTTTATTGATGCAAAAAATTTCCACAGCAAACCCGTTTTGCATCTGTGCCGCGATGTAACCAATCGTTCATAAATTCACTCATATTTCGATTTGTATGACACTCACAATTTTGAGTGATTTTCTATAGAAATTTGCATGATTTTTTACGGAGTCTTCTTTCATATCAGATTGTGTTCGACGTGTTATTCCATTTATTCTGCGCTTTGTTAAGACGATATATTTAATCTGAATTAAGATACAAGCACTATTTGAATATTTTCATACAAGAAGCTCCCTTGGATCAATTTTTTGGCATCATATATCCGAGTCAATTTTAGTCAATTTGAGTAGAATTTTGATTATAAGATTTATCATCCGTCGGCATTTTGTTCTTTCCGGAAGTTATGTATTGCGAATATTCGTAGTTCTGCAAATTAGCAAAAATATATGTGAGGTTGACTAGGATTAGATGGAATAATTTTTATTTTAGGATGCGATAGGATGAGAGGAGTTGCTGCAATTCTAATGCGTTCAAAATTTCAAACATTGATTTATAACATCCATTACAATTTCTTTTTTTTTTCGAAAGACGAATACGGAAACGCATTTACAAACGCACGAAAATTTGAGGTGGAACTAAAAAGTGCTAGGTTGAGCTCTATGAAATGTACGAGAATCTGAGGTGGAACTAAAAAGTGCTAGGTTGAGCTCTATGAAATGTACGAGAATCTAAGGTGGAACTAAAAAGTGCTAGGTTGAGCTCTATGAAATGTACGAGAATCTGAGGTGGAACTAAAATATGTTAAGTTGAGCTTTACGAATTGCACGTTATTGAAACATTTCAGCAATCACATAGAGTGATTGTCAGCGGCGAGTGCAGCAGCATTATAGAATCTTTCTTTTTTCAAATTTCAACGTGTTCGTTGCCTTTGTTGTGCGCTCTTTCCTTCCATTAAATTGTTCTCGTCGTCTTCATTTCATTCATATATTCGCTCTCACCAACTTTATACGACTCATTTACTCCTTGAATAAGTGCAACACTTATATCTATTCGACTAGAATAAAATCGAGGTCTTTGGTGCAGATAAGAGTCCAGCCAGGAATATACAAGAGTCTATACAAGTATAGAGAAGATTCTAAACGAGCATAGGGAGAAGTCCGGAGAGATATAGAAAAGAGTCTAGATAAGTGTAAACAAGAGTCAAAAAAGGAAAGACTGGAGTTCAGGCAGGTCTAGACAAGTCTTTCATCGATTCGCTAGCCATTTCATCGACTTGTCTTCATTTTTAAGTTGGTTTATATTGCTTTTGCAATTATTTTTTATCAAAAATTGTAGAACTGGAGATGACTTCTTTTAGGAGGGGGAAGGGGGGGGGAAAGAGCGAAAGAGGATTTATTAGTATTGCTAAGTTTATTTTATTGTGGTCTAATAAAAATTTTATTTTTAGACATTCACTAGAATAAAATGGAACTTTTCGACAATGAATAAATGTTTAATTTTAACGGCAAATCGTTTTTTACTGATCACTTCGACCGATTAAAAAATCATTCAAGCATTTCTGTTTTTTAATGTCAAAAACAAATGCAAAAAAAAGAATGTCCGATAAGCGTTGCTGAGTTCAATTTTTTTGCCTTGATTTCGCAATTCTCTTATACAGTATCCTTTGCAGTATTATTTGCAGAACATTATGTCTAGGATTCATTCGTTTAGCACGTGAATACTTTCGAAATCGATTTCTTATATATTCTTTTTCCTTTCTTTAAAAAAGTGATTCCACGAATACTTTATTATTGGCATGCCTCGCCGTCCAATGAACTTTGATGTTAGTGTTTTGATAGCGCAGACGCATAGGACTATAAAATTACGTTCTACAGTTATGTGTAATTGCATGCAAATTGATTTATTAAATATCGTTGAGTTTTTACTTGGCTCTAATATGTGATTAGGTGATTATATGAAGCAGTTGAGATTGATACCGACATGTAAAGCGTAAATTAATCAACCGTGATACCCGCATACTATTCAGAAATGAAGATGCGGTCGTATCAATTTAGTAGTGATATGATGGGAGTAATTAAATGAGTTCGAGATTTGCTGAATATGCGTCACTTCGTCACTTCAGACCGTCAGATAGCGTGCTTTTGCAATTCTCAAACTGAGGTTTGGCAAATCTCGAATTTAACGAGATAGTCGATTATGTCGCTTCACAGCAATCTAATAGTTTAATCTAACGGTTTGCTGTAATTAACCGATCATAACGAAATATGCGCAGACTTGTATCCATGAAGAGTTTTTGGAATGAAAATTGATCAAAAGTTATTACGTTACAGTGCGATTGCCGCTCGCTGAACTTGATGAGCTAGCTGTGTGGATTGATGAAGCTCATATAAAGTAACCACCGGCCTCTTTCCTATTACGGAGTAAAAAAGAATGCATCAGTATTATAAGGTAATAAATTTTACTATAGAAGCTACCGATTGCATCGTATATCGTTGAATTGTAATGATAATTAAAGAAAGAAATAAATAAAATTACAGGATAGCCTCTAGTAAGCAATAAGACACTATTGAATCAGCTAAATGATTATATCACTGTGCACATTTGCAACGATTCGTTGAAATATTTCGTCGAACTGCGCTTTGCAAATAACATAAAATTATTCGCTGTTTACGTTGAATTCGACTTTTACGACAGGTATGCCGAATTTGATGACTCTATAGCTGTTCCGTTGTTTTGCGATGAAATCGATGGTGTGGACCGGTGTTTCGGTCTATGATGTGATTGTGTGGACCGGTGTTCCCGTTCCCTTCTATGCTGCTGTATTTATGAATATGGTGCGCATTTTAAGGGCTAAATTACAGTTTATTGGATGCCTACTTACTTTTATTCGCAGTAATTTATACCTGTAATAAAATAAAACAGCAAATCTACAGCTTCCTTTCGCTAATTATGCAAACAGTAATGCCAATATCGCATTATTGAAAATGTGATATTGCCATGTGCATGTAACTTTTCAAATAAAAATGCTTTGCATTAGCCGTCTAAAATTTGGAACCTTTTTTAGCTCTTTCGTCTCCGTCGGATTCTCTTTCTCTCATTCGAGTTCCTCGGGTAACAGGGCAATAATACCGATAATTAAATGGCAAATATAAAGTCGGTCTCTCGATATCGTACGTATTTTAACTGTTTCATTGGTTGCGGTTGGTAAAAAATGGCTCATATCTTAGCGTTACTACCTGTTTTCCATTCGGTAAACGACATTCGCTGGTGGATCTAATTTTTGAAAATCCTAAAAAAAATAGGAGAGAGGGGAATGGTTGTTATGAATTCGTGGAGATTTCATCAGTTTCAAAATGTTGTTGACCGAAGAAAAGGTTTTTTATCTCGCACATATGAAAGTACGTAATGCCTACTCATTTAGGGCAATGCAAAGTTTTTTTTTTCTTGCGAAGAGCATCTCGTTTATCGAAAGCGAAGCATCGTGTGATATTATGTTTTAGTTGCACTAGTCGATGTGCACGCAATTCGTGCTTTTGCACGTCGAACAAATTATACCGCACTCTTTTATAAAAGCGATCGCTCTTGTTGGAATGTTCAACGGAGCATTCACATCGATCTTCGACTCCACCCCGTGAGTGCAGACCACCCCTACCACCCACCCCCTTGTGGTAGCGATCACGACAATATGTTTCCAACATCACGCATCTGACGCCATTCTTTCTTCCTCTCGAACGGTGCGTCGCGTTTCCTGGCTGTGACGCATTCGATGCGAGTTATTGTTACATCGCCCCTAACGGGCGCATTCAATAAGCCACTTTGCTTGTCCAAAAATATGCAACAAACGGTATGTATTTGATTGCTTTAGTACTGAAATATTTGTTATAGTGTTTAAACTGTTATACGAGCCAACATCGTTGGCTGTTGTTGAAAACGACGAGCTGTAATATTTTCGAATGCTATACTTCGTTTGTCCCATTGTTCGATTCGGATATGGCGGCGGAGCGGCGCAAAATGAGGCGAATCGGTGCGGATGAGAAGATGCTTTTTATGAATACTTAAAGATTTCGTCAAGCATAAAAGAGACGCATAGGAGAGAGAACAATAAGCTTAAAAATAAATTCAAGGTTGGCTTTCCATTTGTGCGCTAAAATAGCATTCATCTGATACGGCTGTGCTTCGACGCCTAACTGTACAGTTAGTTTTTCCTTTATTGCACTTCAAATCACACCGTTTTCATGATGCAGCCAGTTTTCGAGAACTCGAGTTGAGTCGCTTAGGTGGTAAAATTCAACCGGATATCGGTTAGCGCTAAAAAAAGTCAACCAGCATAATGTGTTCTGTTCGAAGCGACAATGAAAGAAACAATTTTACCGTCATATTATGGAGAGAACACCACCCACCTTGGTTGTTGTTATGAAGAAATGTGATACAACTCGCACCGACTATGCGGAAATGAACGCCTCTTTGTTTATAGTTTGCGTTTTACTTCCTAATTTATACTGCTATTGTTTAGTAGATGCCACTTCGATGTGTGCTGTCATCATCTGAAGTGAAGGTTGGCGGTAGAAAAGGCGCTTTGTTTGACCTTGGCAGCATTCCAGTAGGACAGTGATCAAACGCCAATTCAGCGATTGTATCGCATCTCTAGGCGCTTTTTTTGCGATGAGCGGTAGATCTCACTCAGGTGATGCATCAGAGCCCAGTTCACCTACGTCGCTATCGTTAAGTCTTTATTGTCTTTAACCAATGAAGAAAATACGTTGAAGTTGCGAGCTTCAACGTAAACATATGGAATAAGCACAGAGGACACATGAATCTACTAGAATAGACTATACGGCGAAATAGGTAACTATACGGCGAAAAAACAATTATAGAAGTCTTAAGAAATGTCGACTAACTTTATTTTATGGAGATCCATTGACTACAGATGATTGTTGAAGGTGGAGACATCTTTCAGCTTAACAACAAATTGTAATAAAATGATAATTTCCTGCTAACATGTGGTGGTAATTTGTTCCACGCACAAACAACTGATATTAAGGAATGGAATTAAAACAATGTGAAAGTTTCGTTGAAGGAATTTAAATTAATGGGACTTTTTATCCAACTTGGGGTGAACGAAAGTACTTAATCGAATTTAATTTCTATGGAACTGTTTACTATTTTTTAAATCCTAATTTGAGAGGCTCTTGTCGACGTTCTTTCGGTTTCAGAAGAAACTGCTTGAAGCTTAGATTTACAATCAGACATTTCATGTTGACTCATAACTTTCGATGCTGCAATACGAGCAAAATGCTTCCAGTGAGGTGTTCATCTAAAAACAGATTTTCATTACCATACGGGCATACAGTAATCGAGGGATGGACTACAGTACACTATAAATGATTTGCAGTAATTTTGTCCAGGAATATATAAATTAAGAACGGGTTAAAGGTTGCATATTTTACTGCTGGAAGAACATGAATGTACTGTTTGTAGCAGCGGGTTTTTTTTTTCGATAATTCTACGAAGTGTTGTCTCTGGTGAAATTTTTGGTGGACTTTCACTCCAATTTCACGAATTTTAGCCGTAATGCGCAACAAAGGGTGTGATTGGCTAAGCGTAATGATCATTCATGACGAAAGGTAATCAACACTATACGATATTTGTCTTCTTGAGCATTTAATTATCAACGTCTCGACCATCCACTACCTACTGAAACTATTAATAAAATCAGTCATAGGATCTCTAGCGCGTCCAAAGTTCTGGATAACTCATCGTAAACGTAGATGTCGTTAAATAGCAATACGAACTAAAAAGGTCCTAAAATATCTATTGTAAGGATACCGTTGTATACGTTTGACGGCAGTTATCTGAATTCGACTTGAAAGATTCACCCAATAAGAAATTCTTTTAGTCACTTCAGTGGAAAGTTAGTGTCCCCCAATAATCTCTAGTTTTTACAGCAATAATTTTGATAACATACGAAATTAAACACATTCGCATAATCGATAAAAATCTTTTCATTCCAATTCCATCATTTGTGGCCGTTGAGCAGCACCGTCAATATGTAATCGTTATGATCGCCCGCTTGGCAAAAACTGCATGTGATGTCCGATAAGTGATGTTGATGTCTATTTCGAGGTGTATTACTAAATCGTTGACTTGCATCAATGTCAGTTTAATTTTCTACCACCAATCGCTTCCGTTTATCTCTTCACGATCACATTCTATCGTTTCACTCATAGCATTCGAGAAGACTCAAAAAATTGCGATTCAGATCGCATCCGCTTATGAATTTCCCCAATATAGTGAAAACAATAAACCGCAATGTTTATCTTTCACGCATAAAAACTCAAGCATCTCTTTGCGCCAATGAGTGCCGATAACGGTTGCGTTATACGACTTACGACTCAGAGCAAAATGACGAAAAGAAGTGAGGTTGAACCTCCAAGGCTTATGAAGATTTCAAGCTCGATCTTCATATCCTTTAAAATCTGCTATGGATTAGCATCAAATTCTCGCCTAGAAAGCTTCAACTGATACAATTGATGATCTCATTTTGTTGCGATCATTCTGCGAAAATTATTGTAATATCTATTTTACATTCGCACCTTAAAATACCTAATACTTAAAAGAGCACGCAAATATAACCAATCTCATAGTTATTGTTATTTTTGGAAAAAAAAAGAATTTAAGGGATAGGTTCAACTCCGAAGAGTACCTTTCTACGGTTGAAATGGAGCTTAGAGAACGCTGAGCTGAGCCCATGCTCAATTCATTATTTGCATATTTGCTTTACATACTTTTTTCGAGTTGTTCCAGTTGAAGAAGTTAGGTAAGTTGAAAAGTTATGATAGGATAGGATATGCTGTTACGGTGTCATTAAGCTCCATATGACATCCCAGCTCATCGTTTCTATGTTTTATAAATTTATAAATGAACCAAAATATATCTGAAATACGTCGAAAAGCAACCAAGACAACCACTGTGTATGGCATCATCGAGAATTACATTTGCGGGCACATTGACTGCTTTCAAATGCTACAGAGTTGTCGTTGATGTCTGTTTCTGTCGTCGTTTTCTGTCGCCGCCGGTATATCTGATCGTCGATAGACATGATCTCCTTTTAGATCCATTTTCCCCATCCCTTATCTACCTTATTAGTTCACGCAGTATTGCTTTCTCGTTTATTAGGCCGATTAATTTCCGGATGCTATCAGCATATTTCATTACAACTTCAAGCCTAACTCGAACTCGGATAAGCATTTTTTAAAATGCTTTATTTGATTACTTATGTAAATTAAGCGTTTAAGTAGTTCACATTTTTATGGTTCGAGCAAAACTCTGAAATAATCACATCGTGTCGTTTCGTCAATATTGCAAGACGTTGCACCATGCTACCGTAATCGATGACAAAAAGTATCCATCGAATTCGTTTGTTGCACGTCGTTTTGCCCTTATTGCAATCCGTGCGATGTTAAACCAATGGCTCATCATTTCCTCACTAATTGATCATTTCTTTGCATCCCAGCCATTTTTCTTTATATATATAATACGCAAACGTTGATTGATCATTTATACACCATACTTTACCTGTGATTGGATAAACGGGTTGCAAAGGTGAGGGTACAGGTATAACTCCTTTTATTTGTATTATAATAACTATGCTGAGTTGCGATTTAAAAATTACCTCAAAGTTGAACAACATTTACTGTAGAAAGCGCCATTTATCGCCCAATTGGGAACCACTGCATGTTGTTATGACACAAATTCTCCACCTTTCTACCGTGGTTGTTGAAATTAGAATTTCATTAATACGTAATGAGGGAAAGATGAATGAGGGATGGGAGAGGGTAGAGAGGGAAGAGGACGGGGAAGGGGATGGGGGCGGTGGTGTGATAGTGCAAAATAGCACGATTCCTGTCAATATTAAAACGTTCCCAACTAATCAGGAGATGCTTGTACTTTTGCGATGTGTGGCCTCAACTTCACCGCCAACTTGTTGTATAATTCCTCTCGAAGATATCGTTCTTTGCGTTATGGCACTAATCTCGTTTCATCACATTGACCCTACTGAACGCATACCCCTCAAGCTCAAGCTTCCATTATAAGTTCCGAACTTGAACGTTTCCGTCACACGGGGCCATGGTTTAGAAATGGAACAATTCAATTCAGCTAAGACGGCAGTGTTGCTTTCTGATGTGTGTTCCGTTAAGTGTATTACCATGATTTTTAAGTATACCATTGGCAGGTTAATGAATTTCCAAATTTCTAAACCAGAAGCTATGTTTCATGGCTTACGGTAGACTGTTCAAGCCTTCACCGTATATATTTTCGACTTTGCCACAACATATTCCGATGTCAAAAGCGACAATTTTTTGGTAATTATAACGTAAATTACTACGAAGTGTGCTGTATTACATGAAATTCCTACGATCGAGGAAGTTGAGGCTAATTGCTTAAATGGAAGTAAATTACTTGTTTGGGAAACTAGAACTGCAAGGCAAAATCAAAAAGTTTTGTCGATGAAGCATTTGCATTTTTCGGCAAAGAAAAACGAATTTTGAAATCCACTGAAGTTTGAGAAATATTCGTCACTAGCTACGCAATTTGCAATAAATGCATTATTCTGTCCCCCCCCCCTCTCCCTCAACTCTTACCCCACCCCTTCCCACCTTTTCCATTAGCTCGTTTTTCCATACAAAGGTGGGTGCGGAGATGACAGCAATTAACGGTTAAAATGTTCTTTTTATCCCCTAGCGGATTAAAAGTTTCTTTCTTTCTATCTCTCTCTGTCTGATTTCTTTGCAAAGAATTTAGAGAAATATTCGGCGCAATTTGTCGAAATCGCTATTCAGCAAATCTTAATTTTTATTTTGATTCCCATTCATGGGACAGCCACATTTGTTTCTGCTGTTATTAATTTATGTTCTTTTATAAATCGTTGATTATAGAGCCGTACTCGATGGTTCACCTAGATCCTTATATTTTCAGAAAGAGCAAGTATCTCTGGATCCGGAAGATTCTTATTCGAAGTCGTCTTCGCATCACACAGTGCAACCAAAACGGTCCTCTTCCGCCCTGCTGCATTCCCATCCTTCAGTTACCAACGTACGCTATATCATAAAATACTTATTCGGGTATAAATGGGGAAGTGGGCAGGGATTATAAAAACAATAATATATAAATATAAGTATAAATGTGTATATGTATATATATATATAATATATAATATATATATATATATATATATATATATATATATATATATATATATATATATATATATATATATATATATATATATATATATATATATACAACAATTTGAGCCTATTGTGCTGTTAACAAAGTTGCCGAACGTATGTATAAATCCCACCAGCCCACTGCTTGTGAATGTCATTTGAATGAAGGCCACTTTAAACCCATAATACTCCGAGTCAATTTTGTATCACACTTCAGGTGAACTGTACTCATCGTCATTTAGCACTTATCGTTCCCCTTCCCCTCCTCCACTCCCATAATTACTCATCGCCAAGGATTATTTTTTGTTTTTTGATTAGTGCGGTGCGTTGAGTATTGACTGAAAATGTTGTTAATCAGAAAATCTATCTTGAAAGTGCCGAAATTAATTTCGCTGTCATCGAAAATAATCATTCTGGTTTATGTTTCTCCATCTTCCGGCTAAACGATTGCTTCCGAAGGACGCATTTTAAACTTATTTAGATGTTATCCTCTCTAATTTTATCCTTCTATTTTTAAACTTTTCTTTCCTTACCTTTCATTTTTTTTCGATAACTTAGTTGTAAAAAAACCAATGAAGTTCTTTTTTCTTCCTCTTAAAAAACTTCCTGTAGAGTAAAATAAAAAAATTTTTCTCGAATAAATGTAGCAAGTGAAATGTTGCACTGAAAAAATCCTTCCAAATGCCCGCTTTTAGCAAGTGATATATTCTGATTCGTTTATAGTTTTCTTTTGCAGACATTTCGAAGAAATAGCCTGCTACTATTGAGTCCATTCAAGGAAATTTCACACATCGTTTTGAATAAATATAAACTTTGCAGCAAACTAATGAATCTAGAATTAATAAGGTAAAAAAAAACCAACGGACAAGTGCGCCAATTTTTAAGGAATTTTTCCACAGATTAAAAAGTACTCATAATAGAAGCCGATGAAGTGAATTTTCTTATGCAATGTCATTTACCATTCTTCTCAAAAATTCCATATCTGTAAAACCGTATCGTTTACAATTAATACTAAGAAGGAGATATTCAAAATGCGAAATCGTCCATTCCACAAAACCAAGATGCCATTGGAAAATACCGACAATAAGTCAAGCTGGATGATAGAATTATATATGATCATTTAGTTGTCGTTGTTGCTTAAAATATAACTTAAAAGAATGCAATTATTAGCATTGATTATCTAATTTAAAATTATATAAATTTTTTAAATACATGTATGTTTAGTTTGCAGTTATTAGAAGTGAATAACGAATCGGTGAGCAGTCAACAACGAACAACATCAATTACACACTCATCGTTTAGTGCATCTGAATTGTGCTCTTCATTGGAGATTGTTTCAACGGAGAGTAATTGCGGAGGGCGATCCGCATCTTTGCCATCGTCCTCTTATTTTCACTCACTTATGGGCGCCTCTTCACATAAAAAGTTTTTTTTTTTAAATTTTAGTTTTAACATTTTTATTCAAATTGAATGCACTTAAAACCTGATCGACTTTTAACCTATGGTCCATCGCTTGAATTCATAGGCATCGTTTCATATACGATCCTCTAGGTCATCGGCATTTGAATACTGTGCTGAACAATTAGACGAATTGTTGCAAAAGCGCATATCGTGCCATTATTCCCTTCACTTCGTCTTATATATTCGAAGAAGAATAGAATTGGTTAATGTGTATAACAGGACAGAAAAATGAGGTTGTCTCTAAAAGAATATGCAATATTTGAATGCACTGAAATACAACGATTTCTGATACCATTAGCAAATGATGAGAATATTTTATTAGAAGTAGAGAGATGAAGAATTAACAACAATGCTTATTAAATAATCGCTCTTAATATGGCAGGTAGCAGTTTACTCTTGCTTTATTTACTTTAATTATTTTAATTATTTTAATCAGGAAAGCATTTATTATTAATAAATATAACCTCATATCACTTCCACTTCCGCTTAGTGCAGTTGTATGGTCGCGTGAAGGTTAGAGCTCGTTTCCCGCCTATCGGATGCAAACGAGTCGATTCATCGTTGTCCTGCTCAAGAAGGGGACTGGTCTTGCCCCAATACTTTTGTCCCGATAAGGATGCTCGACGAAGTGGGCTTGGTAGGACGGAGGCAAACAGTCTAATCCGAACTAACAACCGACCGCTCAGTAAAGAACACGAACGATGGATGCACATAATAATATGATTATTAAATAAGTGTTTATTATTGATATACGCTTAGTTTTTAATATAAAGCTATGGGAGTGATCTATGTACCGAGCCTATCGGAATGCTTCATTGATGTTGAGTATTGCAGGGGATGTGCATTCTGCGGTGTGCCGAATGCGCCGAATGGAGCGCCGTTGCTAAGGTGTCAGCATTGCGATATGGTTGCGTATTGCGGAGAGGAACATCAGGTATGTGCTCATGCGTGAAGAGCGTCTTTGCGTTGCTATGTTTCACATTTTCGATCGTTTATTGTGCATATTAGTTTGCCTTTCTGTGTCCTGCATTCGTAGGTATCATCCTCTAATCAACGAAGTAAATAATTTGAGAGGAGCATAGCGGCAAATATAGTCGCACTCGTAGTGCCACTTATGCTTCTCTAAAATATTGTTTCGATATCGCATCCTCGACTTTTAGTGTTTCGTTGTGTTGAAATTGTACAATGCAAAAACACTACGTCAGTGTGTAATATAGACGCACTCATCGACCGCTACTACAAGCAAAGAAATTGTTGTGCACTCGCGAATCACATTTAGCATATTTCTCTTTCTTCAAGAGGGGTGATGGACGCGGCTGTTTTAATCTCCACATAATCTTTGCACTCTTTGAGCGCATCTCGACATCCTCGCCTACCACTCTTTCATGATATCATCTCTATGCCAAATCATCATTAAAGAGCCATACCTTAACGACTGCGAAGCAACATTATATTTTCTCTTTTAGGTCTAACCTCTTCTTCATTTTGCAGCTCTCAGTAATACCATATATATCATATCATATCATGTCATATGATATGATATGATATCATACTATATATATATGTATATATGTATATATATATATATATATATATATATATATATATATATATATCACTCCTCAGTATTCCATTCTCCATGAATTTTTAATGTTATTCGCCGTTAAAACATGAAAAATGCTTTAAAAGTTTGTTGCGTGCACGTGTGTGCGTGCAATTCACGCATTGCTTCGATGTTTTGTGCAAAGTGCGTTGGCTGGTTCAAAAAAAAGCAAAGTGCACTCAGCACTATGTTTAGTAAGCAATGTGTTCGCTCATTGATCCCTTCGCACGTTTTTTTCTCTCAAAAATCAGCTGAGAGTTGCCTCCGATGTGTATCACTCGTTGCCTATTAATGTGACGACGCACATCGCCATGCGTGCAGCAGTCACGCATTATGGTTGATGAAGTGGATGAGAAGAGAGAGGTAGAGATGGGATGGGAAAGGGAGGGGGGGGGGGTGGGGCTAAAAGAGAGGGAAATACTCAGAAATGAATAAATAAATATGAAAGAAGGTATAGTTAGGATTTTCAATACTTTATAGTTTGATTTCAAATTTAAAAGAAACAACCGTTAGGCTGGTAGCATTGTGCAAGATTGTTGATCTTTTTGGTTAGCGTTTGCTTCAGCATACCTCCTCTTTCTCGTTTGACTGATCCATTCCCCCACTCTCCCCCAGATCTGTCCTTCGGCGGATCATTCGTCATCAGGTACTCTTCCTGTTCGCAGAAAACTTATCCCGTCGGCCAACCACTAGGTGTTTCAAAGATTGGTGCGTTCTTATAATTTAGAAAGGTACTCGAAGATCACATCACATATCGACTGATCATTGATCTTTTTCTTGTGATGAATAGTATCAATGAAACGAAAGCGGTGACAAACATATACGCATAGATGTGACCAATGTTATTTCGATTTATTGCACACTCTTTAGCAGCACATAGGAATGAATGCGCACACGTTCGTTTGCGCCACTTTCAACGAAGCGTAGAGGAATTTAACTGCAAAAATTTCATACACCCGTGAAGCCTTTATTTTGAGGTGAATTCAAATAGTAATAGTTGATTTTAGCTTCCAGGTTTACCTTGCACATTAATTTCCACTCTGTGACGCTCAGTGATTTTAGTGTTTGGTGGTATAACAAAATCAAAATTGAATTTAAACTTCAAAAAAAAAAAATCATTTAATATACCATTTAATCGAGCGGCTGAAAAATTGTTTTCGTGAAATCTTCTATAAGATCAAAAGAAGCGTATTTAGTATTATATAGATTTTAAGGCTGAGCTTTATATATCAGCACAAAGAAAGTCTCTGCACGATTTTTTCTTCGATTATTACACCATTTGGGGACCAATCAGGGCATTGAGGCATTCCTGAGTGAGCACTTGAAACGATCAAATAGACATTTAGAAACAAAAAAGTATAATTTAGGTGGTTCCATGTTTTGAGAATTAGCTATAGTATTGTTGAAATCGGTCCTCGATTAAGTCCGCTCATGAAGTTTTGCTTATTGCTTGTTGCATTCGTGAAAGTAGCAGCTAAAGCCGACATCCGCTTATTCCCAATTGCACTTCTTCGTGATCAACGCTCTAGATGCATTTGAAATCACTTTTGTAGTTTCGATGGTGATGATCGTTGAGTGATTTGAAGTCCAAATGATTTTTGAATTCACAAATGTGGAAAAAATTTATGATTATACACCTGAATTTCATTGATCTCCGATATTTGTGCTCATATCTTAGTTAATCATTTCAAGAAAACGTTGAAAATTTGTATTTCTCAATTACGCGATAAATACACTCGAGAGAAAGAAAATTAACGCAATACGTTTTTTTTTCTGATGATAAAATATTGTAAAGTTTTTCTTATTTCCATAACGTTTATGTTGTACATCTATGATAGTTGCTTGATAACGTTCACGTGTTTTGCACATGAAATTGTCTAGTGTTTTAGAATCAAAAAATGATGGAATAATTGGTTAGAGAAGTGAAATATGATAGTTGATTGTGTTGTGCTTATCAAGAAGTGAACAAAAAAAAAACTTTCAGAGGCGTATTGAAATATTTCTTTGAGCACTTAAACGCTTTTGTGTGTCTCATTGTACAGCACTGATTTCTGTCACTTTCCAGTTATCTCACAAGTAGTACCACGTGCTCAACAAATCTATCAACTGGTACAATTGCATGGTCCATCTTATCTTGCAATTAGTGCCAGCTGCATGATGAGCTAATTTCTTCCCAACTAATACCACCTACCTGCCTATAATAGTGACGAATAATCAAATAAATCGTTGAATGATTCCGTTGCAAAGTTTAATTCGTCATCTCCTCGCATGTCGCCTTCCGCTCATCTCTCAATAATATTTATCTAAAATAGCGTATTTATGTGTATTCGTTTATCGAAGAGATGACAAGAAATTTGCATTAGGCTTATATATAATTGACTCTGTTATCTTTCAGTTTTGTGCAGATTTTGCATGCGACTTCGAAACTTTGCACTTTTTTATGACTCTGTCTACCTGCTGATGGTCATTATGGAAGCGGAAGGGAGCTAAAAAATGTTTTTGTGACACCTGACGAGCTTGTTAATATTGAATATCACAGTTTGGTGAAATGGGAAAAAACCCATTTCAAATGGCGTATATTTTGGTGCCGCATCAACCCGTTTCTACTATAAGTTAGGCAAGATCGTCATCCAGGGGCTCCATATTCTCAAGAACGGATTTTTTTTCTCGATTATATTGTAAGGAGTCTCAGTGATTATGTGAGAAATTAGAAAGGTGATATAATATTTGATTAATAAAGGGTACCAATTTGGCACATAAAAGTGTAGATCGTTATTATATGAATTGTGCTAGTGAAAGGATTAACATCCTACTTTGCTGTATTGTCCAGAATCTAAAATTTCAGGACGTCAGAAGCAAATAAATTGTGACTATTACAAAACGAATTGATCTTTAAGTCAATTAGACGAATGGTTACATCCATCTTGGATAAATGATTTTTCACGATTGCAGTTTCTTATTTAATGTCATTGAAATTCTCTTCTCCAAAAATGAAGTTTTTTTTGGGTTTGAATTATATGGCATGAATAAATTTCCCTTATGAAAATTACCTTGGTCAGTTAGCTCTTGATTATGCTTATTCTGGAAATATCAAGAGGGAGAGAGGTGGAAGGACTACCATGGGGAAGGAGGAGGGGAGGAAGCTACCAAGGACAGCTAGTGGAGGGGCTGCCAGGAAGGAGAGTGAGAGGACTACTAAGGGGAAAGTGGAGTGGGGGGCTACCCGGTAGGAGAAGAGGTGAAGGAACTATCAAGACGAGAGAGGAAATATTTTGTTATTTTGTTACCACGATGTTCTATTTTGCTGTTTTATTCGTCCAACCTTTCCGATATGATTCAAAAACCGATTGAGTTTTCGCTTTTCATCGAAAATTTGATCGGTCATTTACCATCACTATGCAATAAACGCTTTTGATGTTGATCCCAATAAGATAGAGCGGTCATAAATTTTTTAATCAATTAAATGCTAAGGAAATCTTCGCTAAAGCTTATTGCTAGAAAATGGGCAGTTAGGATCGAATTAGTAGCGATGAATGGCCAGACATATTTCGCCTTAATTTGCCATAATTGGACAAGACTTGCGAGAACGCATTATGGAGCTGACAAGGGCAATCATTGAGGGGAGACCAATCACAGCTGCAAATTTGCAGAAGAGACTAGTTTTAACCATTTAAGACGTAATGTATGGAAACTTTAGACGATAAAGTGTCACAAGCTTAGGTTGTAACAACTTGGAGCCGCAAGTTATAGCTGGCAGTTGCATAGGAACGTGCCTCTTATATTAAAGAGGTAAAAATATTGCTCCAAAACGACAACTGATAGCTGTATATGTCAAAGATAGACCTGCAGAAAGCACAGCCAATTTGCAGAAAATATGAGAGAAATACACATTGGGATGGTATTGAAGTGTTTTTTTAATCTGCAAATAACTTTTGCTTTACTTTACTTTGATCGAGAAAGCATTCATTACGAATAAATGTCTCTTCACTACCACTTCCGTTTAGCTGAAATTATAAGGTAGTTGAAGGTTAGGGCTTAGGCTCTTCTCCTGCACATCGGATACTGACGTTGTTCCACTAAAGAGGATAGTTGCGGCTTGCTTCACCATCCTCGTCCCGATGAGACCACTGCTCGGAATGACTCAGTAGGACGAAGCCAAAGAGTTTCCTCGGAGCCCTCTTAAAATCGACAGCACACTAAGCAATATTAAACGATGAATATCTGCAAATAAACATTTGCATATTAGCCGCAAAAATATTTTGGCATTCTGTGAAACTGACTTTGTGTATGTGTACAGCAGTACTTCCTCCGTCGAATACAGTTAGTTTTCGAAGGTAGACAGAAAATCCTCCTTCCCACCTTAATAGGAGTGCTGGAAGAAAATACAAGGGTAGCCCGATCGCAATCGGAATTAGGTTTAAACCGTAACTTGATGAGGATGAGTTAGCCCATAACTTTATGGAGATGGATTGAACCAGGTCTTGGTGTGCCATGGCAGCAAAATGTTGGGATTTTCGTATGGAATATGTAAAAATTCAATTTCTGTTTCAGACAACTCGTTCAACAGAGGTTATCCCTTGAGCGCAGAACATTTGATGTCATTTTCTCGACATATTTCCCTTGCTGCTCTACATCTGTTTTTATCTCCGTCTCCCTCTTCTCCACCCCCCCCCCACCCCACCCCCTCCAAAAAAATATTGTCGATCGATGCGCATTACTTTTGTGGTATCTGTTGTTTCAAGTGCTGTTAGTCTCTACTTTTAAAGAAAGGTTATATTGATGCGTTTTATCATCGATTTTGATCAAATCCAGTGATTCGAGTCTTCTTTTAATTCGGTGATGGAGAGGGGGAGATCTGCCCCTTTCAGGAGTTTAAAGAGAATTCCATGATAGGGCATTGTCGACTTATGGCAAAAATCTTGGAAAAGTGAGGGGGAGACGGAGATGGGAGGGGGCATGTAATATCCAGAGGAAGAAACTTTCCTTCTTTTTTAAAAATTTTGAATATATTTAAAATTTTACAATATTCATCGTCTAAAATGGTTAAGGATAAAGCTATAAATTTTTCTATTTAAATTGATATGGTGATTTATTTTTCTATTACATAAATAATTTTCACTACATAATTATTATTCACTTATCGATATGAAGTAATACTTACTTATCGACATATCAGTGATATTGTTGTAATGAATTGTTTAGGAAGCAATATGAGTGAAAATGTTGCAGATATCCTCTAATCATGCAGATATTTCTCTCGATCTAAATTATCAAGGAAAAGAATAGCGGGAAATACAGCTCAGAACCCCGTTTTATGTGTTACTTTCATTCAATTCAAAGGTGTAAATTCATTATCGGCTATTCGAGCGTAAATCTATATGAACACCTTGATAAATTTTTTGTATATTTAGCAATATTGGCTTTGTTTAATTTTAAAGAGACATGAAATATGAGAGGAATACATTTATAGAAGTTTGATTGGAAACGCCACAAGCCATTATGCAAAACTGTACAGTCGCAACTCTCAAGGTGCAAAGGCCAGTCGGCACGTGTGCAATTTCACCTGTTTGTACCTAGTTCCCCACCAACAGCTAATATAACACCAGGTTTGATATTTGATATTCTCCTCCTCATTGCTTTCCATAATCAATCTAATCGGAGAGCGGTTATCCATATATCGGTGAATATGTGTTTTCTGCTGCTCAAAGGAACGCTTTCTTTTATAATTGTTCCTTTGTTGCGCATTAATGCAACGATATCTGTCTACGGGTGGCGGAAATCTTTCCTATATGGAAAGAAAAGAAAGAGGAGAAGGGATGGGGGGAGGGGGGCGGGGGGGGGGGGGAAGGGAACCCTTGCAAATATATGGTTATCTCATTGATGTTTCTCACGGGTGTTAAAATCATCTTATTACATTATTATCACTTTGAGAGAATTAAAATATGCAAATAAATAGAAAGAAAAATTGAAGTCATATAAAGCCTCGATATGAGTTACTTACATGTGAATGTTTTCAATTGCTTTCTGATTGATGAAATTCCTCATTTGAATAAATTTTTTTGCACATGTCACGATCAATAAATATCAAATGTTTTAACTAAATAAGGGCGCTCCTTTTAAAGAAATTAAATAACAGGTTTGTGTGCTGTTGCTGAAACTCAACGTCTGAAAGGCGAGTGAACGAAGGGAAGGTGAGGAAGGGGAAGGATAGTGGTCGAGTTTTATGTCCTTTGAGAAGATTGATGCAGTATAGTTTGAGAAATTTTATGATTTGAAAGAGAATTGGGCGAACATTTTTTCATTAAAAGAGATGAAATATAGTTACTTGAATATTTCGTTAATGTAAAGTAAAGAATTTGAAAATTTACACCAGAACTTGAATAGGCTACTTTACACTTCAATACTGGATACTCAAATATTTAAATATATCCAAGAAACTTGAATGGCCTATCAAAAATTGTTTAAATTATACCAAAATTGCATAACAAGTTATAATTTGTCGCTTTTGGTGTAGTTAAGAAAAGAAAGGACTCTCCTTGAGTGCATCGACTTGTCTGCTTGACATTCGAATGTTTGAATGGTGATAAGCATTGGTATGTTTAAGGAGGGAGTTCATAATATTGTGTTCGAGTTCGTTAAGGTATATGAATGAATGAGGGTGCTGAAATAATCATAACTTCCAGAAAAGTTATGCTTCCTTGATCCAGAAAATGCTCTGAAAAATTTTTGCTATTTAAAGCTCACAAAACGTTATTCTATGCTTATTTTCAACATTTGTAATTGCTAACGTTTGATATAAGATATTTGTATTGCTCATTTTGATTGTTTTTATTTGCATTTCCAAATATTTTTTCCTTTGAATTGATCATTTTTCTTGCAGTGTTTTTTTTCTTCACTTTTACTTCGAAGTTTTCATTGAAAAATATTCGTCTCATGAATTTTTAATGCTAGCTGATGTTGCAATCGTTGATATATTTAAAGATTGTTCTCTTATTATTGAGGCAGATAGATAACAATAATAGCTAAACCACACTAACAACTTTCATGTCAAATTAAGGTACCTTCGTATTCAAAATTTTCACGTTGTTTATAGTTATGGTTTAATATGATCTTTCCGTTTGTGTGATGAAATTATGCCATGTAAATATAAAGATGTTTGCAGATTCACCAGCAAAAGGAACGACAGGTGAATGTGCATCTGCTTCGTGTAGCTCTTCGCCCTCACTATCGGACGATTCACCAAAGTGTCCACTACAGCGGGCACATTCCAACTCCATATTGGCCACTGTACCATCAGGTGAGTCGCTAATCGATAAGGGCGATTTACAAGTGAAATGAAATATTTACCTGGCTTTTTATGAAATTCATCAAAATTGCAAAATTTTTGAGTACTTACAGCACTCACAATTCGATTTTATATGAATGCAAAATAATTTCAATTGTAAAACAGGAAATTACAGATTTTCTATTTTCTTAAGGATATGGTGGTATAATTGAGGGAAGCATCTAGTTTTCCGGACATTAAAAATAAGCTATAAATGAGAAGGGATTTATAAGTTTTTTCGAGTATCGCATATAATCGCCAATGAAGAAATTATGTTCAGATTTTCTTCTTGATGAATGTGAAGATGAATGAGGTTTCTTACTGCTAGAGCAATATCTCGCTGAGTTGCTGATTGCTGAAGGGGTTTTTGAGAATCGTGAGCGCCTGAAAATCTCCTTTTTGAAAAGTAGAAGGAGTATTTTGATCTCAGCAGCCCTCTTACAGATCTTGTCTTTCTGTCTCTCTGTCCCTCTCGCGGTCTGAAATTTTCATTCAAAATTACCAGAATGCTGTGAGACTTCCTTGAAAGCATCTTGCGAGATTTTCTCGATTTTAAAGTTGTCATTTAAAATTTTTTCAAGCTTTACAACTGTGGATTATCGTTAGAAGTGTTGAATTAACTGAATGGTCGAAATTCACGTCAGCGAAAGGGGTCTTTCATAGGCAATTTGGCTTCAGTGCGATAGTTTTGAAGTGGGTGCATTCGCACTAACGGCGCTCTTGTTTCAGCCTTTTAATTCGTCCGCAAACTTTTCGTATAAGGATTTGATGCAGGTGTTGATAATGGATCATCATTAAGTTGTATTTTATAGCGCCGATTGAGAGAACATCTCTAGGAAGGGTTTTTTTTTTGCAATTTTCAAACGCTTTTTATTGTTACACTGCGGGGTTCTATATGGAGTGATACGGTAGTTTATATTCAACGAATGCACTTTAATCGGTATATTTTGGTAGGTGAAATTTTAGGCGTAAATATCGCACATCATTGTCAAACATTTTTTTGCCTTCATTTATGTTGATGCGAGGAGGCAAACGCCAAGAGCCTATTTCTTTCGGTTTGAAGGGCATTTTCGAACGATGTATCCTTAGAGAGTGGCCGGAGGGGAGGGATCCTTTGGAGGAGGGGGTCTCTCTTATGCATAGCGTTGTTTTTTCGATACTTCAGTAGTTTTTGGTCGATGTTGTTGAAATTAGTGTAGATCACGCCTAAACACTTCGATATAGCGCCTTTAACTGCCTTTCTAACCGATTGTTTTGTGTAGTTATATTTGCCTACCGCATCTTGTACGTTTGTAGTTAAGGAGACTAGGGCATTGATAGAATACCACTAATAAAGGCCCTTTGGACTTTTGTCGCATCGATTTGATACAGCTCATGAATTCCACTTCGAATGTTATACTTCCTGTGTGTACCCATGAATTTATTTATGAGCGGAAGACGTTTCATTTGCACTATTGCATTGAAGGATATATAGGTGATTGTTCAATATAGTACTGGTCGACGATTATAAACAAATAATGAATGCACCTGTCAATGCTGATCTGTTATCATTCGATAGCTGGATTAATTCATTGCGTTATGATCACTGATAATTGGATACCTGTGATGTAATGTGTGGAATATTTATAAATTTGTAATGTTTTTTTTCTCACAATTATTTTTATATTTTATAACTTTTGAAGTTACTTTTTTTAATCGATTTCATTTTGCATTATCGAAATAATAATTCCATTTAGATTATTTTCAGAATTAATTTCTAACCTTAATATAAAAGAAATAATGAGAACTCCTCTTTGATGTTTGTCGATTTTTTAAAATCATTTTGTGTACGTTAGTTTTGAGCTTTTTTTTTAAATTCTAATGACTTCAGATAAAGTTTAAACCTATTTTACTGCTTAAATTTACAATTTTTAGCATCACCGGATTGCACTTCACATTCAAGAGTGGATTCGAGAGAATCGATTCAGTCTCCGCATCGAATTGTGGATACCTCCGACCCGGATATTCAAATAATTGAGAGCACATCTAGTATGCGGTCACAGAGAGCGGCTCGCAAACGGCCACAGCATCCCGTTCAAACGCGTATTCTCATAGATCATTCTCTTAATGTACCCTACAAGGTATGTTAGCTGTTGGCTTCATTTATGCAAATTTTTTAGCCTTACCTTTCAGGTAAAAACTTCATTAAGTTTATAAGGTATTTTGCGAGGATTTTTCTTTTGCTGCATTATTACAAAACAATTGTATTTCCTTGCGTGACATCAGTGTTTCAATTTTCGTGTCATATCTCTATCTCTTTTTCGTCATTCATTTTTTTTCTTGCTTTCATTCTCTATCGGATGGTTTTCTATTGAATGCGCTCGCTCTCTTTTTGCAATAGGTTTCAAAGCGGTCAATCCGGTTTTTTTAAACAGTCATTTGACTACAGGTATTGATAGTCTATCGATCGCGTTATAAGCTCACTTTAGCTTCTACTTCCTTCTGCACTTCCTTTTACCCTTCGCTGTCTCCACCTCTTTTCACGTTCTTGATTCATTTCCCATTCATCTTTGTTTTATTTCAGGTGAGGGAACAAGTATGAGGCTAAAAAACGGGAAAGTTTTTTTTTTTTACTTTTGATGCCGTAGCACTCATTTCTCATAATAGAAGATTTTCATCGAGTTATGAAATTATTTGACTTCCATTCATTTTATGAACTTATTATCTTATATAAGCGGATATATCTATTCGTTTACATTCATATAAACATAATTTTGAGCTTTTCCTCTGATATGCATATCGATATATAACGACCTTTTCTTTGTTGTCTTTTATTGGTAGAGGATTTGTTTTCTTGTTTCCCCTCAGGAGTGCCGTCGAATCAACTGCTAGCACGAATTCCTTGATCTTAGCTATTTGTCTGCTATTTTTTAAAATGAAATGGTCGATCACTCTCGAAAATGAATCGACCATGTTGTGTATTTTTCGTTGTTTCATTCAACATCGTTGACTGCATTGTATTGGAGGAAGGGCTTTTTTCATGTTTAACGCAGTGTTACATAGTGGTGTAATAAGGAAATAGCGGTAATTTCCTGCAAATCTATAAAATTGCATTAAAGATTCTGTTATGGAAAGATCATATTCTGATATTTTCTTCAATCTTGTAATCGGCTGAGCTAATAAGAGAAAACTGGTCACCCCGTCAAATTTTTCATGTGGAATTTTATTGAAGAGGAGAAATGAAAGAGAGAGGTTTTACATCATGTGTAGTTAGTGTGATGAAGTGGAATTGAGGAGTAATGAGGAGGGAAGCTTTGAAGGGAGGAGGAATGAATGCTATGAAGATTAGTAAGAAAAATAATTAAGAGGAAACGAGTATTTGAGAGGGGGTGAGGAGGGGGGGGGGCAGATGATACAGCAAAAGATTGTAAATGATTTTCTTACTGCTCTTAAATAGGATTGTTTCATTCAGACAACGCTGCAAGAGCACCTCAAAGCGTTTGCTTCAAGTGGTCTCGCTTTTAATCAACAACAGGCAGTTGCACTTCGTTTAATGGTAATTAAAATATTACACGTTATAGAGTTTTCCGTTTTTTTTTTGTTTGTCGCTTAAATAAGCTCAACGATAGAGCTTGACTCATTTTGCGGTATTGATTATATCTACTAGCGGAAATTATTCACAAATTGATTAGAGCATTTTGAGCGCTTTTGTTGCGTTTGAATTTTTTAAATAGCTACTTACTTGACCTAATTCCGCCGATTTCATCCACTCCGCCTCCCCTTTACCTCCACTCCACCGTTCTACTTCCCCATTCCCTTACCCAAAGGGAGGGGGGCGGGTAGACAAATTTCTAGCTTTTTTTGATATTTTTATTCAACGTATATGCTGTGTGTTAGCAAAAGTTGGACGGCTTGATAAATACTTTCCATAGTGCATTTATCAATGCATTTTATTTTTTCAGACCATCGCTGAGCATGTTATTCGCGCTTTGAACGAATACGGTTGGGCACAGGTCGACAATTTTTTAGGTTTAGCTCATTGTCGTCACTTATATCAGTGAGTATCATTTATATTCTCTGTCAGAAGTTATTTCTTTCGGATTTTTTTGGAGCAAGTTTTGCGTTTCAAGGTTAAAAAAGAGTTTCACAGAAAATTCCTTAGAAGTCAATTTTTTGGTGTATGAGGAACCGTATAACATTAAATATGCTTTTTATTTGCTTGCAGAATCTTTTTTTTTTGATTTCTTTCATTTATTGCGCTGTTTTTTGGCTATAAATTTATATGTTTTATTTGTGTTCATCATCAGAGAGGGTTTAGAGATCTATATTATGAAGAGTGTTTTGCATTTGCACTACAAAATCCGCATCATTAGTGCTTGTTTATTTGCCGCTCATTGTTTTATTCGTTTCTATGGTATTCGCTCTTTGAAGCATATTAAAATGGCTTATAGGGAGATGATGTAGAATGACATAACCAAAAATTCAGGATGATTTTGTTAATAAAATGTCTGCGATATTTAATTGACTTAATTTTGCGTACTAGAAAAAGAGCTGCTTCGGTGATCAGCTATGCATAAAATGTCTCATGGTCACATTAGATTTGCTGCTTTTTCTTATCGTTTTGTCGCCCTCTATAAATGCAAATATAGGGTTTTTAATGTAATGCATATTATTTGCTAAATTATTTTTTCCTCTGTAAACGATATACCATGCAGGAGATAGATAAATATTCATTCGTCCAGCATTTCGAAAATTTCATGGGTAATACCTCGTCAAAGAATGCGAAATCATTTCGTAGCTGATTTCGAAAAAATGTTCCACATCAAAATCATAAGCATATTCAACTACGCTGTTGATGAATAAACATTAAAATTCCTGTATATAACAATGGGGGTCTTTATTTTGAATGCTTGCCACCACTTCCGAGCGTAATTACATATGCTGTGATGCGCTTTGCATTTTTTATTATTTATTTATTACAAAAAACGAAGGAAATTCATTATGGATCAAAGTTTATGAAAGTAGTTGAAGATGCGGGTAAGCAGGTGTTATATCATATAAGGATAACATTTGCAGAGAAACGGAGAAGCTGCGCCAACGAGGCCTTTTTTCTGCGGGACAGTTAATGGCCAACAAGTTTGGATCACATTCACACGACATCCGTTCTGATGAGGTTTTATTATTGACAGCTGCTTGTATTGTTGCCTGATGCAATGTAACGAATCTATAAATGGGACGCTATGCCAAACCCAAATTCATCTGAGACGATAGTAGATTATTTGTGTAGATGAGACAACCTTCTAAGAAGGTAATCTTATTAACAAAGGTACTTTGAGAGGGTCTTATATGAATGTGACGAGTCTTTTTTAGGCTTACTGTTCCTCTGCGATGATGGTAGAAAAAAAGAA
This sequence comes from Ascaris suum, assembly GCA_013433145.1. NCBI lineage: Eukaryota > Metazoa > Nematoda > Chromadorea > Rhabditida > Ascarididae > Ascaris > Ascaris suum. Next base: position 7,849,679 of record CM024182.1, on the reverse strand, counting down.
CGTCAAGGGATTCGTTGATATTGGGTTCCTCGAAAGAGTTTTAGCGCTCTTTATTGAAGAGAGCAGCGCCATGCAATGTTTTCAATATGTGAAGCTTTTTCATGTTTGTTTGCGTCATATTTCCAGCATTATATAGTCGATTTTAAAATCTCATTGTATTCCTATTAGATCGTATATTCCTTTCTGTGGTACGAATGACATTTTCATAGGGGATTATTTTATAGTTTTGGCTGATAATTTATTGAAGGCGCTATTGTTAAACATTAAAATATTATAAAACGGAAGGTAACGTTATTTATTTTATTTTTGTTTTTTTTATTACTTGGCAGGAAATGCTATTTCATTGTATTTATTGAAATGTTTATTTATTTTCTCTTGATTGCTCATTTTTTACGTTGCCTTTTTTTGAGCATTACTTAGCCTGATTTGAATGGCTGAGAACAAGGGGACGTAGGAGGCTGATATTGGGATAATTACTGTTGTTTAATATGGCTGTGGTGGGAAGCGATTATGGCGAAAAACTATTTGCAGATCTATTGGTTTGAAAGTGGCGACGAGAGGGCACAAGATGCCGTAACGATTCGACTTCTCGTCTCGATGATCGATTCGATTATTGTGCATCTCAATGGCCGTGTCCCTTATAAAATTAGTGGACGCTCAAGGGTAACATTTTTAAAATAATATTGATGCAACTTATGCTCAACCACTTGTTTTACATACGAAGTAGTTATCCGTAATTGCATCACCTTTGAAGGGGGATGCAAGTTGATGTGGTGGAGGAGTGAGCAGCATGGATTTTCAATTTGTTTCTTGGGTATAAGATCTTCACATTTTTGGTTTTTTCTTTTTGTGAAATCATTTCAAATTGAGAGAGTTTCTTTTACTAAGGAAGATAAAGTACGAACACATGACTCACTCGGAAATTAAAGGGTTGAATATTTTTTGCTTTTGATGCTTTCATTAGCTTTATTAACGTATCAAAGTGGAAGTTTGCGAACTTGTTGACGCACTTAGAACAAATGTTCATAAATGGCAGCGAATATGATTTCTTGTATAAAAATTATTTTTTGGACTTTCCTGTTAATTTTAAGGCTTTTATTTCTGGCCATTTGATGGTTTGCTGGTCAGATTTCCCTGCCAACTTGTGGCTTTATTTTATTTGCTGGTCATTAAAACGCAGCGTTAATTCAGTGTGGATTCACTACGGGTTGCATTTGCAGGAGCATAGAAATGGTTTATCCTTCTAAACGAGCACAGAGTTTTCTATTAGCCAACTTTTTCACCTATGTTTCCATGGAGGGAGTAGGGATAGAAGAGAACTAGACGAACGATTATCTGGCTGTCCATGGGGCATCATTGTATATCGGGGCCGCTAAATCTTTTGGTCGCATCCTTTGCTAACGTCGGATATGCAAGTGTTGCACCATGGGTTCACCAGTCGTACTCGAATGCTACCTGCAACCGTTCAGTTTTATGCTCGAATTTCGGCAGGTCGGAATCACGAGCTGTTGAATTGTGGTAGGAGTTGTTTGCTGTGTGCCTATTTTTCAACCTGTGCTGTTTTATAGGCAATGGTAGCCATATATCCCAGCAATGGTACGAGATATGTAAAGCACGTTGACAATCCACTAAGAGATGGACGATGTGTTACGAGCATTTATTATAGCAACGAGAATTGGAATGTTAACCAGGTTAGATCATAGTGCATTTATATTTTGTAATCTTCGTAGATAAACGACCAATCGCGCAAATCAAGCACTGACATATTGCTAGAAATGGGGCTTGAATTTAAGTTTCTAATCGAATTAGCACGAAAGATTTAACCGAAGAAAACGAGAAGGAGAGAGGGTTGAGAAAGTTGGAGATTTCTGCAATGGGGATATTTTCGGAATGCTTTATCAAGCACTGAGAATCAAAAATATTTTTGAGTTTATTAAGAAAAATCGGTCAAAAGAACTTCTGTCGCATTCAAAATTCTTCATTTTTAAAAATAGTGCTTGATTGTTTTAGTGATTTATGTGTCTGCAAATTGGAAAAGCTTATTTGCCTCTATCAATTTAAGTTGTACGTCGATGGCTTCTACGAAGGTAATTATCTAAGCATTTAATAATAATATTAATATTTTTATGTTTTAGTAATTTATCAGATAATTGTGTAATAATATCGTAGTACAGTATTATAAGTATTTGGATTTTTTTGAACTTTTAGTTCGCATATGAGAGGAATTTCCTTTGGTATTATTCTCTATCTTTATAGGTTCCTCCTATATGAGCTTGCTTTTATGCGCACCTTGTCGTTACTTATAGCTAATGTCTCACCAGATGTTAGAAGCGTGAGGCTTAGTTTTACAGGCGCACTTGATAGAATAGTTTAGTTCCTTTCTGCCCTTTTTGAAACATTCATGCAGAACAGGAAGCCATCAGGATGTACTGTCTTTTCCATAGATTGATGTCTAAATATATATATTTTCTTCAGCATGGAGGTATGCTAAGGTTGTATCCAGAAACGTCTGCGGTTCCAGTGGATATTAGCCCTCAAGCTGATCGGCTAGTACTCTTTTGGTCTGATCGTCGAAATCCCCACGAAGTTATGCCGACCTTCAAAAACAGGTAATTTGTTTTTTAAGTGCAGAAATTATTTTTTACTCGTGGAGTATAAATATTTCTTTGACCATTAAGAAGAGAGATTACTTTTTTTTCTCAGAAACTTTATAATTGCGATAGGGTTTTATGCTTTCTTAACAAGAACAAAAGAAGCTTTTCTAAGTTTTCAGACATCTTTATGACCAAACTCATTTTTTCTTTAAGTTATTCCTCCATAGTGTTTTCGTTGTGATTTTCGAATGAAATGCGGAAAATGTAAAGCATTTCTTGACTAGTGCAGTTTATATATCATATTAAGTATACATTCCTGCTCGGAAATAACTAATCCAGGCTTTGAAAATGATAGGCATTTCTTCGTGAAAAAGTTTGTCCTTTAGCGAAACGTTTTTTTTTTAAATTGTGGAGAAGTTATAACCATTGCGGTTTTATTCGAAGCAATACAGTTGATCATTAGGTGAGAACCTAAGTTGATGCTGTTTTCATCCACTTGAGATTTTCCTTCAAATTTTCAGTTTTATTTATGTTGTTTATACATCTTCTAAGAGCCCTTTGCATAACTGCTGCTGATTAATTTCTTATTTATTTATTGTTAAACAACGGTTTTGTTTGGTTAAAACTCACTGTACATGCATATCTGGTGATGCTTTAAGGAAAAACGTCTTTTCCAAAGGGGTTCCCTTAAAAGAGAGGCTTATATTTCTTTCTTTTTTTGTTTTCACATTTTACTCCTTGGGGCCAAGGCATTAAGATAGATGGCGTTGATGCCACATTTTCCGATGTGAAATTTCGGTATTTAAAAGGATTACTTATGAGAATAATTGAAAGCAAACTCCTTTGAGAGGCTTAACATATTAAAAAAAGGCCAATTTGCGAAGGGCCTAACTCATATTGGGGTAAATAAAACGTTTCGTACGAAAATGTTGGTGAACATAAGCTTATGCGTCAAGCTGTTGTTTATCCACAAAGAGAGGAAAATCGCTTGTAGTAACATTTTTTAGGTTCGCCGTAACAATATGGTACTTTGATGAGAGCGAAAAAATGGCAGCGTTAGAGAAGAAACGGCAGGAGGACACTAAAAACGTTATAGCGAAAAGAAGCGATCATGTTGACAGGCCGCAAACCAATACAGGAATGGTACCGAAACAACGTTCCACTGAAGTTCCAGAACCACCTGCTGCGAAATTTAAGGTTCACATTTAATCCATGTTTGAAACCACTTCATGCATCATGTTAGCTATTTTTTCTAAAGTATACTTCAACCGCATGCTATGTGTTGCCTGAAGGGGAAGGAGGAGGAGTGGGGAAGTACCCCACACCCCCCCCCTCCTCTCCCCGACGCTTTTCTGGCGACGATGTTCGATATTATGGGGTACCATGAAACGTGTGTATAGCGTGAGATGTCTTTAGGTGCTTATAAAGTCCTAATTATGCATGATGTTTGTCACCTCGATCAGATGTGCTTGGAAGTACTCACTGGTATCTGTAGTTCACTAGCTCATGAAAACAGCTTTATTTTTTTACACATTTGAAAGTTTAACTTGGCATATGAGTTCAGTTATTAATATTTTTATTTAATCAATTTAATCAATACAGATAGTCTTAGATATAGATTGTGTAAAGTTCTGGTTTTACTGTGCGAAATGTTGAACAAAGTGAGTTGGAATAAGGATATAGGTGGAAGCTCCAAGTGCTCCGTCATCCTTCTCTGGAAAGCTGACTTCGCACTTCTCGGCTAATGCGCTTCAAGGATTCGCCGAAAATCCAAACGCGGTGAAAACAGTTATTGCCGAAGAACAAAAGAAGATCGAAATCAGTGGTACATTTTTTCTCTTATTTCCTGAACTGTTGCCTTCTTGGGATGGCAGCAACAAAAGTGAGGGGAGCAGATGAGTGTGGGTTTCCGAAAAACGCAGTCCGCATTTCTCTTTCTAGTTCTCTGCCGGTCGGGCGAAATTTGCATTTGAAATCGGAGAAGAAATAGGTGTCAGGTGAGGGTCGTTATTTGCATCTAAGAAATGAGGAAAATCTTCTCTCTGTATTTCACCAGATTTACATGCCTACGATATTCTTATGAGTAACACTAGCGCATATTACACTTGTCCACGCATCACATCTTTCCACACCTTACGCGAACTTTTTAACAAAAAGCCGGATCAAAATTCGTCCATATGGAGTTGAGACACGACATAGAAGAAATCACGGATGCGCACAGCAAAGCAGCGACGCTGCGCCATGCGCGCGCATCTTTTCTCACAGACCACCTCACTCATCAGGTCATACAAAGGCATTAAGCCAAGTAATGCACAATAGACTAGCCCCTTCGCCACTCGAAAAACACAAGTCGAAAAAATGGATAACAAACTTGCGCCTTCGCCGCTAGCAAAGAGAGGGCAAAGAAATCCGCAAGCACTCGCGCCCGCTCGGGAGGACGGAAGACGAAGAATCGATTCATGCTCGCCCTTCAGCGGCGAGGAAATGCGCATTGGCGCCTAAAGGAACATCGAAGAAATCGAGGAAATTCAAGGCGCGCAGCACTGCGCATTGCACTCGCGCCTTCGGCGCTCTGAAGAACAAAGGCAAAGAAATGGATTCGATGCTCGCCCCTTCGGCACCCGAAGACAGCGGGCGAGGAAATGCGCATTACGCTCGTCCCTTCGGCGTTCTGGAGGACTAAAGACGAAAAAATCAATCACGAACCTGCGTCATCGGCGCTCTGGAGGAGGATGAAGGATAACAGATTCGCGCGCCCCGAAGGCAGCGGGCGAGGAAATGCGCATTGCACTCGCGCCTTCGGCGCTCTGGATTACAAAAGATGAAGAAATCGGTAACACGCTCGCCCCTTCGCTGCTCGAAACTACAGAAGGGGAAGAAATCGATAAACACAGTCGCGCCTTGGGCCTTCGGGGGAAAGAGGACAAAGAAATCGTTTCCAGGTCCGCCCCTTCAATTTTTTGGGCTAAAAGTTTTGTTGAAAAACATGAGAGGGGAGAAGGTGGGAAAAATTTGAGGGAGAACAAGCGAAAAGGGAGTTTTTCGATTTTTTAATAAGTCCTCTGTGAGATCAGAAGTCAGCTTAGAAAACGTTGCGGTTTGGTCCAGTCTGTAAACCTAGTTGGAATCATATTGCTGTAAATTATGACGATCGGGAATTTCAAGCTCTACTCGTATAACAATCTTACTTTCTATGTTAAAGCGAGTTTTTCGAACAATTCTGTTGCTCGATAACTGAATGATGATTTTGGCGCGATGACGTCATGCAGTTATTCGTCCTTTTAGCCAAATTTTTGTGATGAATTTGCCGTTATCACTGCAGGGCAGAAAATTATAAGAAGTGATTAAAACATTTCAAGTATACTGCAAAGTGAATGAAATGCTTCCCGAGTTGTTTTCTATCAGAATAATGCAACAGGCAGTCCCATGCCAGATTTATTTATTTATTTTTGCTTATCTTTTATTTCTGCATTGCATAAGTAATCACTGTTTTTAGAGGGCGCCTCATCGTTTGAAGAGAATTTTATGTTTTCACATTCTTCCGGTGCAATTCCCTCTCGTTTTCATGGGCTACTCAACGTCTTGCCCACTATAAACCCTTCGTATAGGTATATTTTGCTGTTGTTTACTATTTACCAAGTTCATGCCACTCTGTTCGAATTCCCAACAGGGCTTGTTCTACTGGAAGTCAGTGATATTCACCTGTGATCTGTCACTTGTTAAAATATGTACCTTATTAGTCTGAATAGCCTCTCACCCACTATGAACCTTTGGGAGAAATAGTAGCATCCTCGACACTTAAGTAATATGGATGTCTAGTTCAGATTCGACGTTGAAGCCTAATTTCCAACTGAAGGCTGCAGAGTGATTTCCATTTCCAGAATTGAAGTCGTATTTCGGCTTCCAATATAACTCGAAAGGTTAACAAATTCCCTACTGGAAATTGAAGTTGAGAACTGGGAACTATTTTTCTAGTAGGTGCCTATTTAGCTGGTTTTTGAGCTGAAGTCATTGTATGATTTCCGGCTTCAATTAAGCGTTCAGTGTCCTTTTCGCTCAGAAACAACTTCATGTGAAGTTTAAGTTCGTGAACCGCCTTCTAGTTGAAAATCTCTAATTTCTGCTTGAAACCTATCGTCAAAAGCTGTTTTCGTTCGAAATTTGAATTTTAAGCAAAATATTCAAAACTATTCTTTCTGCAGAACGATGCATTCAAATGGTTCACTGATTGATTATTCATCGGGCAATCAGGAATCAGTACTTCGTATAGAAAGTGGAAACACTTCGACGAAATCAGAGGCAACAATATGACGAATCGAATAGACGGATCGTTGTTCGTTATGGTCGTAATCGGTGCTTGCTTCATTGTTCAATAATTCACGTAAAAATTGATCACTGATATGTGACAAAAATGCCATTTTTGTACTATTATTAAATATTATTTTAGCAACTAGAGTGCGCTCTAACTGTGGAATATTTGCCATTATTAGCCGCATTCGAAAGAGTCCCTTCTCTTATTAAAGATTTTTTATTGTAGAGAGTAATATCCGAATCGTCGAGTCGCTTTCTCGGAGTGCACATTTATTATCGCAAGTTTAGCCTTTTAGCATTGTAATTTGCGACAGAAATCGGATGTATTTCTACCGATTTGCACTTATTGGAGCTGCTATAAAATTCACTAAAAAACGCTAATCTGCAGGCCGTAATGACACACACTAATCATTATTTTGCAAGCTGAGTTACTGAATAGGGAGAGTGTGTCTGCTTGTTGGGATTGTTGTCTTATCTGATACTAGCGCATTTCATATAAGAACGCTGTTTTAGAGGGGTGGTTGTGTACTCTCAGGATTATATGTTCTTCCACGCTTTCTTAAATTCTATTCCAATATCAAATTGTTTTACAATTAAGTATGGAACGTGTGAGAGCTATCAAATGCTGTTTTCTTCCGAGGGCTTCTCTACGAGGAAGAATCCAGTTTTTTTTTTTGCAAGCGCCAGCAATAATGTTTTCCAGCAAGTTTTTTTTTTCAATTTTTTGCAATGCTCTAAAGGTATGTGATAGCTTCAATTAAAAAGATCAAACCAAATTTAAAACGTTAAGTCGAAAAAAAGATACTGGATCAAGAGGTTCCAGTTGAAATGGTGCAAATTTCGAATATTAAAAAAGACCATCAAAGGGGTTGCGGATATTTCCGTTCATTTTTCTACTCATTGCGGCACGACGCTGAGGGTGCTTAATATTGAACGCATATTGAATGCGTTCATTTCAATCGTATTTCATATTCTTGGAAATGCCTATGTCTTCTTCCATTCGATGTACGCTTATTTTTTGCTTTTTGCTCGGGTTGTACAGTGCTGTTTTTATTCGCTTTACATTCTCTTCATTTATTAACATAGCGCTGCAAAAAGCAGCTTGCCGTCTTTTCACTTGTCTCTTTCCAAATATTCAACTATTTTATGAATTATGCTATTGTATTTGAATTTCAAATAATCGAATGTATCGGAATTTCAAAGAAAGAAAATATTGTTCGCATTACTTGATGTTCATTTTCTCACATAAAATGCTTATTTTTGTTAACAGTTTTGTCTGAGCAGAGGTTAGATTGGTGTCTGATGCGCTTCAATCCTACAGTGGCCAAAACATTTAAGGGCTGAGGAGGCAGATAGGTGTCACACCATTTATAGGGTCGGAACACAACGTTGCAATGGATATCCAAGTTTCCGTCGAGGCTTCTTGCATGTTATAGCCGACGTTTGTTTTTGGTCTTTGTGATAATCCTTCGAGAAGACCATTCAAAATGGAAATAAGGTGCACAAATTTGGGCAATATAAGTCGCCGGCTTTCGGATCCGCGAAGTGATCACTTCACTTCCCATCCTTCAAAGACTACATTCGACCGGCCCAAACATTTATTCACTATATTCTCACTAGGACGGGCTAAAAGAAAATGACCAGTGTATTGCCCGAGAGAGGTGAATAATGGGGTGAAGAAAGCAAAATAAAGTATGGAATAAAACTCAGTGAGATAAAATAAAGCAAAGTTAATCTTCAACAATGCCATGAAATTCAGAAGTAGTGTTGAAACAACAACATTCAACAGTCAGTCAAAATTAGCCTTTGAAGCCAATGAACTCTGGCGATGCCATTTAACTCCCTCCTTGAAAATATTTGATGAAAAGGTTAGATGCAACGTCATCTTTTCACAATATCGTTTACAGTGCCAATTGCAAAACAAACAGTTATAAATACTGGAGAGACTTTTTAATTTTCAGTTATAAGCCTGAAACCCCCGGATGAATGGGATTCAAGCAACAATAAAAGGGAAATTAGAAAAATAACCGAAATTCTTCAGTCTGAAGAGTTTCCCCGTGCTATGCGAACAGCCACAGATCGGCAATAATCTTTTCTTTTCTTGTGGATAAAAAATAAATAAGTAAAAATAAGCCATCCATGAACCTTTTTAAAATAAGTTTCAGTAATGCTTATCACACCCGAGGTCATTATGCGACCGGATGCTTGAAGCATATGGTGACAGTGGACTAATGCTCGTTCCCTTTTATATTCGTAAACAAAGACAGCTAATGAGAAGAAAATGCAAGTGGATCGGATCTGTGGACGGTCACAGCTTACTGAAATTCACGCTCGAAATGAATTAATTCAAAAGATGCTTGTGCAAAATAAAGTTATCACTACATTTTGCAGTCCAGTGCAAGTAATTAACAAAAAAAAATTCATTACATCATTACAAAAACATCATTACAAATTCCACTGTTATATCGTGCCAGTAGTTGCAAGCTTTTCTATCGAATGGCTAATGCGATGTGTCTATTACATTCACGCGATATTTCAGCACCTGAAATAATCACAACTCTACTTCCACAGCAATTTATCAACATACTAAAAAGGGTTTTTTACTTCCTATATTTAGAAAAATTTCAATTGCATCCGAAATATTTAAGCCGCCTAAGTTCAGTAGACAAACATTAGTGCAAGAAAATGAAATAAAACAATGATCGTGGAATAAAAGGCGCAATCTCTTTATCTCAGAACGTTGAAGGACAACTCTAGAGAACGACTGGCATGTACAATACATTCCAACCAAAGGTCTTTTCACAAAGCTCCGAAAAAATAATGCGACCATGTCTTAAATAGAATCACAAACCATTCCGTTTCCCTGAGAAAAAAGCAACGGAAAGAGTGAAGTGTGTTTCTAATGAGCTCTAGGGAAATCATTGCTTCATATGCATCCGTCGACGATGAAAACATTAAATTCGGTCTAAAAGAGTAATAAAGAGTGATCTATTTGCAAAAAAACATCGAAGCAGAGATCAGAGATGTAAGCAAAAGGATGGGAGGTGGTGAAAAAAAAAGAAAAAACGGACGAAATTAATAGCAGGCCACATGAAAAAAACAAGAAATTATAAAAATAAAATAAAGTAATAAAGTAGAGATGAAAGACACAAAAAAATTTATAGAAAACAATTTTAAAAAATGCCTAACGGAACGTGGGTAAAATCTGAGGAGAGAAAAGAGAGCGAAAATAGAGAACAAAATGCTCAGAGCCTAGAGATGCATGTCCGAAATTCTAGTACGAGAACTGTCATATGAAGATTTAAAGCCATAAAAATAGAAGCTTTCTTAGGAGTTTTAAGATCGTGTCAAAACGCTTGCTGAGTCTGCTTTCTCAAGAGATTTTTTTCCGGCATTTTACTTACTCCCTATTCTTTCCCATATTCCCCATTCATTACTCCAACGACTTTTCTTATCGCCTTTTCCCTTGCTCTCTAAAGATAAACTTTTGCACAATCGTCATTGGACCCTGTCCTCTACGCCTTTATGAAGTCCTAACGTTCAGCTCAGTTCCAACGTTTTCAAAGGTCAGGCAAAATTTGCTCTATCTCGAGCTCAATGTTTCAAAGTTCCATCAGGAAGCTAAGAACGAATATGAATTTTACTGTTCGTTCTAGAGAGAGCATCGAAAATAAAAGCACCGTTCTTAGTTGCTTTTTATAAAGGATCAGGTGTAGTACCAGAAACAGTATGAACAGGTGTGTAGTACTTGCCTTTTTGATGGCGACGGGCAAAGTGGTTGAAGGATCGCGATCCGTTCACGCTGTCCACTGAGCAACAAGGAGCCATATCCAAATGTCGAATTGCATCATTGTCGATCTTCGCATATCCTTCGTTCTTCCTTTTTCTTAATGAACTTAATGAAATATTTTCTGAGACCCCGGTCACTTCAGTAAAGTACTCCGTGAAAAGACCCAACCAATCTTCACTGAATAAAGAAATCATGTTTCAAAAGTTAACTGAAATTTTCTAATATTTTTTGAGGAAACTGTGTTATTTGTTATGATGTACGTACAGAAAACTCCTCTCTTTTTTAAGGACTTTTGGAGGTGAATGAAAATTAGGTATCTAGGTGCCGCTTAAATAACGTATCCACATAAAAGACCGAGTGGTTTCCTAACCAAAAGGTTTTTTGCGCTTGCTGATCGTCACAAATATTTCTTCCACCTTTCTTTGAATCAATGCAAAAATTCGCCCTAGTCATATCAAAATTACACCTTTAGGCCGCAACAGGTAGTCAAACGGCGTTGTTTCCAAAAGAAATTTACATATTTTGTGCAAGAGGATATACCAAAGTAATGACACCATATAACTACTGATTCCAGAGGTTTGACGATCAGGGTCAGCGTTCAAATGAAATTTGCTTCCACATAATGCTGTCAATTATTCCAGTGGGCAGTGCCGATGCAAATCCCACTACCATTGATGGCAGGTTGCTGCTTAGTGGTCGAGCAAATCCGTTGGTTGCAGAAACTTATATCTCGCACCTCAACCAGTACCTCCAGGCTGGCATATCGAACTGTGAAAGAGAGAATTAGTTTATAACAAGCGCTCCTATTGATCTCAAGAACCAAAAACCTTAAAAAACCATACATTTATGTTCAAATGCTGCACTTTTGAAAAAAAAAACCACACTTTTATGTAGCCGTCGTTGCAACGTGGGTATCCGAAGAACGGCTCTCTACCAATGCAGATTTTCCCGACTGCCATCCTTTGTCTAGCACGCCAACCGCCTTATTCGCTGACGGCAAAGAAGCGATGGATCGGGGGCATACAATACCCAACAGCATCAATCCAACTTAAATACCTTAGAAACTGAATTAATACAATCGAGAGTGGAAGCAGAACTACTCAGGTTTTGCACAAGCTTGCGAAAAACGTGCCAACTACTATTACTGTTAGCTTTTGTCAAATGTGCTGCAAAGAAGACAAGCTTCAAGCTCAAGCCAAGCTTCGAATTTGCACCGGTGTGGCCAAGAGATGAACTCTTTCCTCAATATGATCGCATTACTTCCATAACGGGTATACGAATAAACTACCTCCTCCAGTACAAAATTTCTGGCTCCGATCCTAGGCCCAATAGATCAAATATGCTATTAACAGCTTGCCAGTAAGCGCAAAAGGGATCGCTCAAAGGTGCTCCTGCAAATATGGCGTTTTCAGACTACTGCCACTTTTTCACCTCTACACTTACCTGCACTTGCAGGTTGTTCGATAAAAGAGCAGTAAATTTTCCCCAGGTAACGCAAAGAATTCAATAACGAGACTCCAAGAAGATAATAAAGCTCCTTTGTGTTTTTTAAATAATAAAACTGCATGAGTTTTCCACATATTTCTCCCTTGCAAATCTTCATTTAAAAGAGAGTGAGTTAAATCCGCTTCCGCTTGAAATCAGGACCGCAACCGAATTCAACACAGACCATTATTTCAGCGAAAATTTAAAGAAAAAGCAAAGCTAAAACGCCTTCATATGGCGCCATAGCATTTCCGACTTCAATCCAACCTGAATTTTTTCAACAAAACAATGAAATGATAAGATGATAAGATTTCATCAATGAGATGATAAAGCAATGAAAAATCTCAATTACGGATGTTCCGTTATACTTTTGAACACTTTTCGAATAATATCAAATGAATCGTAAATGGGAGATGCAAAATATATCGCCGGAGAACCCACAATGAGCTGATATTCAAAAACCGACATTTTAGTAAAAAAAAAAGTCCCTCAGTTATCTGGAGAAAGACTCGTGTCACAAATTTTATATAATGTTTCAAGCATTTAAAACAAGTTGCTAATAACAGCAACAAAAGACCAAAAAGTATTCAGCTTTTAAAGCGATTAAATAGTACCTGATCTCCAAGGGATTCAGAAATGACAGACGGTTGAGCATCAACGAATTGATCATCGCACTGTCCCTCCCACTGGTTGTCTTTGCGCTTCAAAATCATATCCATCAACCTGGAACTTACCTCTCAAGATAAGTCATCATTCATCATCACTGTTATGCAAAGTTTTTCTTTGGCTCCACCAAAACAGTTTTCCTCTCTAAACATGAGACATTAATAAAAACATGTGGATTTATTTGAAGTTAAGCATCAAATGAAGTAAGTACAGCATGCGATTTAGTTGTATGCTAGAGAATGATATGTAAGAGCGCTCGATGCATTTCCCACAAGTTTCATTGCTGTGTAAACAGCACATTAAACACTCACTGCGTTCAGGCCTCACCTCTAAGCACTAGTGAGAGCACTGGATCCCCTCTTTTACGAGACCGGTGCTAAATTGTAAACTCCAAGAAGTGCTAAACTAGAGAGCATATCATGGGAACTGTAAACTCTAGCTTAAAATAAGGATGATCCGGTCATCTTCAAGGTTTTCGAGACTCTACTTATAACCCCATCCGCTTGGGATGAAAAAAAAAACAAAAAGCGCTGTAAAAAACTGACAAGCTTTTATTAACCGGCGATTGCCAAAGACAGAAGGTAAAGCAAAACATCACTGAAAGCCAGGTATCAACTAAGCTCCCTTCTGTGACCAATTTTTTAAAACATCTGCATAGGATGTGACTGGGTAGACTGAGGAAAAAACCGCACTTAGAACCCCTTTCTTAGGGAATAACTCGATCACCTACGACTACAGCTTTACAAGCACTCGCTTGAAAAAGTGCAATAACTATGCAGCGTGTGCTTCTCAAGTGAAAATGTTTCAAAACCTACTACTGCACCGACATCTGCTCTACCAAGCTGGGTATATGGACTCAAAAACTTGAAGCTCTATGCTCTATCAAAATCAAAGTGGATTCTATTTTTAACTCTTCAACAATGAAACCCCACCATTTTGGAACTGGGATTTTGACGGGACCCCCATCTCCACATTATGCACGGCTGTGGCAAAAAAAATCGAAAATTTAACAATCTCCCCACCCTTTAAAAAGAAATGGGTCGACTTTTCGGTCATGACGCACTACTCAGCAGTTGTACTGTATGAAGAAGCATCAATGCATCGAAGGTTCGATGATTTGAGGGATATGATGGAGTCGAACGATACAGTCTCCCTCTGTGTCATTCAGCTAGATAGAGAGCAACAAATTTCGCGTAACATCGAAGTATTTCCTTTGCACTGAAAAATCTTTCTTCAACTATCGTTAATAAAGTTTCTCGCATCAAGCAAAACCCCTCTTTGCTGTTCTACTCCAGCCTTCTCCGAACATGAAACATGGCTATGAACATCGCTAACACCTCGCTTCTCCTTCCCCGAACCGCAGAACTTCAACTATACTGCCGTTACTATCTAGGTAGTTAATAAAGCAAGTCATTTCCCCAACCTCCTTATGTTCGAATGAATTTTCTTTCTGTGGCCGACGAGTTTTTCGCCAAACGAAGTCTCTGTCAGTTTCAGATCGCCCGATCCACCCATCTTCGTAGATACTGCAAAATTATTGCGCATTACGTTATCCACTTATTGTAACATGAATATATTCGAATACACATCAACTGTTGTTTGTTATCATTTTGATTGATGCTTCATCATGAACTACTGGTATGGATGTACTGCGGCATACAAAAGTATGCAGCACATCTGTTGTCTGTCCTTCAATTGGTATTGCTTTTTTTTTCAGCTTTCATGTGCAAATCTGTCTCGCCTAATTCATCGTAATATTTTACAAAAAATTCGACAAATCAATGAAGTTACGGATTCCTACTACATCTGGGTTATAAACACGACCCATAAATACAATGGAATATACTTATGCACGCTTAGATGACAAAGCCATACTCGCTCATTGATGATTCTGCACAAATTTATTAACAAAAATAAACAAATAAACTCAAAAGAGGTAGAACGTACCTTGCAGGAAGTCCAGTAGAATGTCGTAATCCTTGCGCGGTGTTTTATCGAGTATCCACTCTTTTACTTCCAAGTTTTTGTTTCGAAGCTTGTTTGCTAGGCTTTTGATCAAGTCGCTGTTCATTAGATGCCTTATACATCTGCGGCATATTTCTGCGTTCTTCGTTGGACCCATCTGTCGCTTCTAGCTTTTAACCCGATGACCGTCGCAAACAAATTATGTTTTTCGTATTGCGCTGAGAAGCGCTCTTAGAAATGTACTTTAAAGCATCGCGGAAGGGAATTCTCTAAAGCAGTTTCCCCACTTATGAAGATGACATCAGATATGTATAAGTGGAATATATGCAAGGTGATCCCTCTCTCGCAACTGACTGCATTTGGGAAAGAAGAGGGATTGAACGATTGCAATGCGGAGGATCGTCATCCACTTCATCTCATGGCTCGCCTAACAGAGGTACCGAATAGTCTATTTTAGAATTAAGCTTTGAGGAGAAGCTTACAAGTTTACAATAGAAAAACACTGCTAGAATTGAAAACGATCACAGAAGAAGAATTACAAAGGCAAGAATTTTGAAAAAAAAAACAATAACAGCATAACATATAAAGAACAAAGAAATCCGCAAAACCCTTCCATCATAAAACGCCCAAAAGCCTCGAAACATTGCTCGAATACGTGCCTTATTAACGTAATCAGCGAAACCTATGAATTATATGCGAAAGGAATAACAGCGGATGACGGTATCTTGAACAGCTGCCCGTTTACGAAAACCACCAAGCCTCTAAATTCCTTCCCCTCCCACCCTTATCCTTCCCCCACCCCACCCCCCTCCCCCGTTGTGATATTTCAGCAGTTGCGGTTGCTATCAGCACAAGATTCCTTCAACGGAAAAAACAGTGAACTTGAGAGGCCAAAAAGAATCGTTTTTCAAATATGGAAAATCAATTATTCGCCACCTTGCATCGACTGAAAAAAAAGATCTCTTCTCTCGCAACAACAATAATTATATACTTAAAAAACAACAAAATTAACAATAATAGTAACAATACAGCAAATTGCACCTATTCGGTACCTTCGTTAGAAAGTGGAGGCAATAGGCAAGACTCAATAAACGATAGAGCAATTTTTGGTATTGGAGCGATCGAATGTGATGGTCCTTTGAGTATGTCCAATGCCACTTTACCTTCAATCGTTACCTTGTTGTTTGTATTAACCCATCCACCATCTTCATCACTTCTTCTTCTATCCATTAAACGCGCAAAAGGTGTTCTACCACCTTTTCGCCTCTCTTCAGTTCTCTCTAAGCTCTCATCATTCTCACACGCGAATGAAACATAACCTTCTGGATTCGCCAACAAAAACGACGAAAGTTTCCCCGCATTAGTGCCGACAATACTTGTTATCTTATCATGTAATTCCAAGGTATATTTTTCGACACCAATCTCCTCATCAAGTACAATCACCTCAGCACCATCATAAGCAATTGAGCTATTAGCACTCATTCCAAGCATAAGATTAGCATGGTGAGCACTCCATTTGAACACTAAAGCATGTGTATCGAATGCGAGTGCTTCTGTAGTCGAACATGCAATGAGTATGTGCTGCCGTGGAGGTGCACACCATTCCACTGCATTCAATTTATTTATCGAATCATAGAACACCTCTTCACAGATGCGTCGTCCACTTGCCAAACGCCAAACAACTAACGTCGATCGCCTATCACATTTGCCATCCCATTCATGTATCGTTGCAAGACCACAATCACAAATCTGTGATGCAGCCGTTATACGTAGACCTTTCCAATCAACACTTTGTATTGGTGCCCATCTTGGATACTCCTCATCGATATATCTCTCCCAAAGGACCATTTTGTTTGCTGTATCAATACTTACAAACGTGTAGTCGGAAGTATCGCTTGATCTTATAAAACGAATACTGCTCTCATATGTGGCGCTAAACTCCAATGATGACAAGTCAACAGCATTACGACGCCAAAACTTCACAATATGCAATTCAATTTCATCACCAACACGTTGCTCAGCGGTCATAATAGTTGTTTTACTTAGTGCCACTGCTGACACATCCATGTGTGGCGCTAATACAGGTGGTTGAGGTTGGATAACCTCTGGCAAGTTTTGAGAGACTACATCTAGCATAGCCGTTGTCAGCATCGTACATGGATTAATCCATTGTATACAGCCAGGTCTACCATTGTGTACGACAAGATGCGGCATCAGTGGGTCCACCGTAAGAGCAAATTGACCTGCACCTATAGGTCGTTGCAACGTTTCTAAACGGCTATAAACTGCCATCGTAGAAAGCAAAACCATTACCACCGTATTATCCATAAGAACGGCCACAAGAAGTGAACCATCTTCTGATATTTCCACACGACTTATAGCAGCACCAAGCCTGGATAGAAATGAATCGGCGGTTGATCCGGTTCGAGAACCATGAGCTGCATATTTCACGATAACTCCTTCCACACCACCTGATATAATTGCACCTTGTGGCGTAAGTACCACACTTGGCGCTAATCTATGCCAATGAACACATTGTGTTGGTGTTCCTAATTGCTTGATAACATTATCCCAAACAAGAACTCGACCAAACGAAAGTGCAGCAATAAGTGAAACACTATGAAATGCTCTCACATTGACAAAACAGCTACGAACACCATTAAATTCTTCTTTACCTGTAAATTTATAGGTCCTTATTATTGCACTCTCAAAGAGATAGGTACGTACGAAGAGATCCTCACAAACAGCCATAAATCGATCACTTAATGTGAGCTGTCTTAATGTACGAATTTTTGGCATTTTGAATGATTCATTTCCGATTAATTCCTTCGTAATTTCCTTTTCGGCATTCATCATGACCTTTTTTATGCTCGGTATGCATAATTCTTCATCACCGCAAACAATATAGATAGCCCGTGACTCATTATCTTCAAATGCAGCTAATAAGTGCTGTTCTTGTAAATCTCGGCATTCTAGAGCCGTATTCGTATTGAGGTCATGCTCAATGCGCATTCCATTATTGAGGTAGATGATCAATCTTGTTGTATCATTGCAGCATAAGGTGACGACCTTGGACGCCTCTGAGAGGATGTATTCTCTACGACCAGTTTGAGCATCATGAATAGCGACCTGTTTACCAGAAGACAAACAAACACGCTTGTTGTCAGGTGTAATAACAACGCAATCAATCGTTCCGTTGTCGTTTTGGCGAGTCGTTGCCAATACTTGCCTACTGTTTTCAGGTATAATTGTCATCTTGCATCACCCACCTCGAGCTTTACCTGCAACACGCGAGAGGTATAAATTGACGAACATCCAGAAAAAGATCAAGTTCACGAAAGCCTCATCATCCTCTCATCTATCCTAAAACCTCTCTCGAACGCACTTTCCTTTTTTTCCTTCATCCGTTCTCAAGGTTAAAGGTTATACACTTTTTTGCGAATATTTTTGACTAACCTAAAAATCGCTTTCGGTTGGCAAGACCGAATCCGAGAAATTCTTAGTGATTCTTACTACCTACTATCCTCGCGATCATTGTGCTCATTCAGAGTTGAGGGAGTTTGCTGCGAATGTTGGGTGGCTACCAACGAAGTGTCAGCATTGCACGGATGGAAATATCAGCTCGTTCAATTAGCGCCAGAGAAGTTGGCAAATACCCAAAGGTTGAAGGAAACCAATCCAAGTTTTAAGCGAACATGTCGAGTATAATTATTGTGGCAGCAGTAGAAAAAAAAAAGAAACACTTCCACAACAGCTTAGAAAAATACACACGGAAGTTGTGCATCCTGAAGGATGAACACTGAGATGCCTTAATATCGCTATAGAGCATCCACGAATTGCCTTAACAAAAGTAGCTCATAGATAAGTTGCTTTGTAACTATAACCAAAAACGATTTCACAGAGGAATGAAACATTACAGAAGGACGTGCACTATTGTGCCTGGAGTGCGCAAATGAATCGGATGCCTGAATCAAGATTCTTGAAGTGCATGTCGATCACCGTTATATCACCAGTGAGGGTTTTCGATCGTCATGCCGCATATGCGACCTCCGAAGAACATAAAATCTTGATTCTATCTTCTCTCCCTTTTCCCTCTCTAACGGTACCTCAAAAATATTCAGATGACCTTCAGACTGAGCAGCATGACCTTCGAACCTGCAGATACCAAAGACGTCATTTTGGGAAATGAGAAATTTTTGGCCTTTCAGGTAAGTAGTGAAAACTGCTCAGAAATGATATTTTCGGCATGGCATGCTTCAAAAGCTTCACAGAAAAACTTCCCGATTTCCTTTGCTTTCGTCGCCTTAATCCCCTCAGCACCGCAAAGTACGCGGAGTTCTTCCGCCCTCAAAACTAGCCTTGCCGTTGAAAGCAACGTTCACGTACAAACCAATAACCATACCATCTACCTGTTGCATCTTCGAGGTGCACTAAGCCAACAGTCACCGCGGTGATCTCATTTCATTGACACTAAAAATGTTCGATAACTAGTCGCGACTTACTTGCCAAAATGTACTTAATTGAAAGGAAACATTCTCCACAAAGGTTGCCACCATGCTAGTTTGAAATAAATCAGCGCAAGACTGTGAAGCAGCGACCCATGTCATATCCAACCGGAGAGATGGAAGGTGGAAAACGTATCCGAAGCCATGTGCTTGTTTCCAGCCCTCACCTAGACACGCATAAAAAGCATAGCTTCAATTATGGCTATGAGAACGCCGCGAGTCCGTTTTGAACTGGGAATCAAAGTGATCGGATCCATCCTTGAGCGTAACTATCCAAAGGTAACAAAAGTCTGGTTGGTCTGTCCTACCCGAAACCACCTGACAAAAGATGCAAGAACATCTTATTCATGTGTCATAAGCATATGACGGCACGTCCACCCTAACACGGTCACATACATATATCAAGCTCATATTTGACATTAGTATATACATGGGTAGGGTAACCGTCTAATATGGTTAATTAAAAAAATAGGTAGAGTCTAATATGGTTAATTAAAAAAATAGGTAGAGAGGCAGACTGGCCAAACTTTTTCAACCAGCAATCAACAACTCAACTTAGAACCAATCGGTAAAGTGGATGAAGAAATGGTGCTCACTATACGTTACTTCAAATGAAATATTAAAGCACTTGGCCAATGGTTTCAAAAAAAAAAAAAAATTTTTTTTTTGAAGCAAACTGCACCAAGTTCCCATTCCTCTAGCCCCTTTCCCCCTCTCCTACCCACCTTCCATCAATTTCAGGCTACGCCGTTGATCTCAGCTGAAGCCGTTGAAACAAAAGTGAAGATTTTAAAAAATAAACGAAATATTTCCTTCATTAAAATAAATGAGTATGAAATTTATGTCCATGTAGAAGCAATACAGTCCGAAGGAAATAGAAAATACAATCCTTCAAGTATAGGGAAAAAATATAGCCTTAATAATTTGAATCACTATACATCATTAACTCTAGGCGCAATAAACAACAAAAAAAAAGAAAACAACACCTGAAGCTGATAAATCAACTTCGAAAATGAGATAATATTAAAATGGTTTCTCAACAAAATAAACCGTCCTGAATTCAAAAAATGAACCCCGGAAATAAAAATACCACTACATATGACCGGACATAGATGCATTGCAACTAGAAGGTTTGATAAAGCTAGTGATGGCAGTCCTTTAGCTATTTCATTCAACAATTTCAACCTACGATGGGCAAAACCTCCCATAATCTTACCCGAAATGAAATATTTCATAATAAAAGCATCTAAAATGCGGGATCACACGAAAAAACATGGAACAGGTCTCAAGCTCAAAAATGTAGCTCGAGCTCTTCCGACCTCAGGGAAAAACCCGCCGATGAACCTTTTCTCTGAACAATCGGAGGAATCAAATCAAGACTTCCAACTACAAACACCACTTGTTCCTTACAGAAATTTTGGAAAGCAACTAAAGACAAAAAATTCATTTCAATAACCATTTGCGATTTTCGTGTTGCTTAACAATGATCGAACTTTCTCGAACCGCCTTCAGGTATCCCACTATTTCACGGCTTACCGTAACTTGTGTAAGAGCACAAGTAAAGTCTATAAAGTTTACCTGAACCCTCTCCCATATCTTTCGCGACCCGGAGATCATCCCTTTCAGCCATAAAAGACATCAGCCATAGCAATGAATAAACTCCATAGTTCCATCGCTTGCATCTGGCGAAAGTTTACATAGGATCCTATGTTCAAAACGGAACAGTGGTGGAGCATTATAGCAGTAACGACCCCATCTCCATATCTCCGTCAAAATGTCCGGAGGACGGATGACAACCAGTGATCGTTCTAATCGATTTTTTTCTTCTCGGGCAAAACACCGCCTTGCTATAATTGCGTGCAGCACCCTCCTATCATCATAAATAAATTTTTGAAATCCGTTAATGAAACGTTCTCCTCATAATTTAGCATCAAAGATATGCGGATAACAAGAGGCGCAATTGTCGTATCAACATCAATGAGGCATCTTTCAAGCAGAATTCAATCGGTGCCTTCCCCAAACTTTTCCTCCTTCTCTGCCCCTAAGAATAATATATACCCACCTCACAGTCTCTGCAGCAACCTTACTCTTTTCATAACGTGGTTTCGCATTGCAAAATACAACAAAAGCACCGATTTCGATATATTTAAAACCCGCTCATAAGTTCAATGTATTTCCCTCCTCTCATAAACGCCCATAGGTTAGCATGGAGGAAACGGCGATCCTTTTGCGTGGTCCAAAGCCATGGTGCCACGTAGCCGGGCCACAGACTCTCCCATCCCTCTATAGATTAGGTCTTATCAATCTCAACTTTCTTCCTTCACATCGCTGATTAATATCCCATCAAAATCACTGGATTCAACAGTCATACTTCAGCTGTGGGGTGCATCAATGGGTATAGCACTCTTAAGTCTCCACGATGGCATTGCAAATTATCGATTTATCACCGCATTTGTATATATTCCGTAACGTTTTTTTGTTAGCTTTCTATATGGGCGCATCACCCCAAATCTCTTTTTAAATACCTCATAAACCAATTCAATTCCATTCCATTCCAACCAATTATCTTTCAATTATTTATTTCGTTAACTGACTTGATTCAGGTTCCGCATAGCAATAGTGCCTGCGCCTACAACTCTACTCAAGTACAAGTAATGGATTTGAAATGACATAATTGGGAGAGATTCCAGATGAAATTGCACATGCTGGATGGAAGATCAGAAGAATGGGTACTACATTTTATATGCGAACGGCATTAAGTTGATAAGAATAAAATAATAATGATAAACCTTTATTTATAATAAAAAATGATAATAATGATAAAATTTATGAATCACGATTTACGTGCTTGACTGATTCAATTCAAACAGCTTCAGCAGACCCATCTGCCAAAAGCCAACATTAACAACTCTAGGCTAAGGCCGATACCAGTCGCGACCCGTGTTGCATCCAACCGTACCAACTGCAGCGCCCATGCTGAATGAGCAGGGCAACGTGATAATCCCATGAAAGCGGTAATGTTGTTGCATTGTTATGACAAGGAAAAAGGGATGCCTCGACTTACTGCTTATCTATAATCTATCCTGGTTTGCATAAAACCGTGTTACGATTTCACGTCCCAGCTCTGCAGCCTATTTACCCGGACATAAGCAAACTTTGCGTAATTAAACTTTTTCGGAGCCTCCCCACCATCCCAATTCTTTCGCCTCTGATTACCAAAAACCATCTTCCCAACTGTCCCCTCTACTGAATCCCAGTTCTATTTCCACTAACGATCGGATGAAACCTTGCAACTATAACAGATGCTCCTAACACACGTCCAATAAATGCGGTATTCACCAACTCTTGGTTATGTTCTTGCAAGTAAGCACAATCACAAAACTGCATATTGATCAGCTGCGAAAGGGAGTCGATGCCGCCAGGTTATGAATAGAAATGCGACCGCATTTTGCCCACGACGACAGATAATGCCATTCAATTCGATGCCGGGTCTCGATGAGTAAAAGGCAATTATCCAACAAACACCGGGCTCAACCTATTCTGGTATGGTTATGCGTTAAACTCTGACTGAAGTTAGCCGTGACTCGAAACAACGATAATTATTTTGAATGAATAGAAAGAACCTCGCACCTGTATAAAAATGCTTTATTTCCCGCTTTTCTTAGCGAACAAATACAAACACCCTCAATAACAAATATGATGAAAAACACACAAAAATCACAAGCACATCACATATCCTTTATCACTCCAAATTGCTTTATCGGTATACCTCCAAGATATGCTATTATCAGGTTAGAGCAATCACTTCTTGACACAGTGAGTAGGCAACCTGTCTATTCTAGCACGGAGGGTATATCCCTTTCTTTTCCCCACATATTTGATCCAGTATATACCCCAAACCTCATACAATTCCAGATCAACTGTTAAAAATGAGAAAAACCCTGCCAAAGCATTGAAGGCCATCGCAGTAAGAAAAGATAGCCATTACGAGATTGTATCCCATTGAACAATCTAAAATATACGTATAACAAGCGAACATCCGGAATGCCTATCAAAATGACCTTGATCGATAATGACGTATCCCTCTGTACTCTGCGAAACGTCTGATCGGAAGCGGTCGTGGTCCAGCAGGTGCGTATGAATTCGACCACGCAACCGTTACAGAAAATAATGGCACAGAAATTACCCCTAAGCAAGAAACGCACACGTACCGCATCATCCATGCAGGTATTGATCGCAATAATATTCACTAACTCATTAAGGCCCTCATCTCAGCGTCGATTTTTTGGCTGCTGCGAGATTAGACATTAGGCACCGACAGCAATGCACCTGAAATCCCATCTCATATTTTATTATGATCTGCAAAAAATGTAGTACCTCTACTTCCTGCACCCTCGAGTAGCCTGTATTTACCCAAGTTCCCACCACTTATGTTACTTCCACATTACTTCGCATGACGTTGATCATGAACGCATAAAATCTGGGATCATTTTTAGCAGAGATTAATTTTTGAGGAACGCAATCGAGCTTTATTCGATGTGTTTCTGGTTTTTAATCATATTGATGCTGCCACATAACCAATGAGGAGAATAACTGACAACCGAAAGTCGTTTCCACTTTCGCCTTTGGAAGTGGGGCTGCACTATACCTCAACGGTACACTTCTAATACTGACGGCTCCGGAAAAAAATTATTCAGCACATTCCAAAATTTTACTGGGTGCTCCTAAGGTCGACACTTCCAAGAATCAGGGTTCCCGACCTTCAGAACCTCTTCTGATACCAACTCTTCGCAAATCCCACAAACTTATCCCCTAAGATTTTCGATTCTGAATTTCCGTTCAACAGAACCAAATTCCGGGAATGGTCAGACTCACATTTAGCGCCCTTGGATGATACCATTAACCTAGAATAGAAGTTCCAAAAATGCTACCACCATTTTATGCTAGAGACTTCTATAAAACAAAAAACATCAGACAATCCATTTTATATTTTTTTCATTCAATTTCGACGAAAAGAATGGCCAATTTTATTGGTGGGGGAAAGAGATAACACTCTCATCACCTCAGTGCTTCACTTCTTGATAACACACTTCTTAAAGCAAACAAAACAGCGCATTAATATCAGCAAAATTTTTTGGTAGGAGAACAGCAATGAAGAGAATGTTCCCAATACTGGATTTTGAATCATACCTATTAATCCGTCCACCTTTTCTCTATCATATTAATGACGGTTTTGGGCGAAACACATCCATCCTTGCCCGTGTCTAATGACTATACCTGCACCTGGCCTAATGACCATATATAACATGAATATATAATAAAACTGACATAATATTCATGTGGCATGAACACCTTCCTCTCCACCAGCAATCATCATGAGTTGGTGAGGGCTTAACGGCTCAGCGAGTGACTTCGGTACTCCATAGTCGCAAGATGGTGCTTCTGCTGTTTGTACCTTGAAACGCACCTCTGTTACCTGCAAAATTTGCTGTACCTCTTCAGTTGCCAATAAATACTCAGTGTTACATTCTCGACAAGACTTTCGGCCAATTGACCAGTGAACAACGAAGCCTTAACCTTATTATGATAAATAAATTGACCAGCGCACTTGAAAGAAAGATGAAGAGGTGGAGAAAAGGATAGAAGGAGACGGAGAATATGCCATAGAAAAAAAGGAAAAAAACGGCCAATTAGGGAATTTAATATTCATTTCACAACAACGCACTCAAATTTACTCATAATTTACGAAATAACAAGACGAAAATAAAACGGATCCATCATAAAGCATTACTTCAACCCGACGCATTTTTCGTGAATCATTTTTGGATGCGAAGCCCATGTCGGCATGCAAACAAATGATATGAGACAACACCTCTGCATTGCCCAATTCGACGACTCCTTTCTCGCCCGACATCGTTCCATCGTAGACGCGCCAATCGCATTCATTGAAAAACGGATGAGCACGAAGATCTTCATCTGATAGCCGTTCGAGAGGATTCGTCAACAACAGCCTAAGGTAAAGTAACGTGAATAAGTGAAACACATACCTTGTAAGCTAGAATGCGGATCTTCAAGGGGGGATAAATCGTCACTACGACATTCACTGACTAATCGGCGTTCTTTTCAATGTGTACGCGAAAAGCATCCTTCGTAGTTCTGTCAGTAGAATATCTTTTCAAACGCTGAGGGGGAAGGTGAAAAACACGTTTGGTAAAAGTATGAATCCCATACCACTGAACAAGTGTCGGTTTTTTTTAAAACCTCATGAGGTAATCGATAAAATTTGTCATAAACAGAACTGAACAAGCATACTTTTATTCCCGATCATTATTATAAATATTCGCATTTGTAATTATTGTAAGTATAAGTACAATTACTTGTAATACTAAAAATGCTTATAAAACAGGCTCTATAAATATCCACAATAAGTCCTCTACTATTTACGTCTTCTTCAGATGGTAACATTCTATTCTGCTGAATAAAGAAACTTCAGATGAATCTCCTGTCGTCTAACGACAACGTCGAAAGTTCGCAGCTTCATACTGACTTTCATCATAGATTTCCTCTTGTTTCAAACATTTCGACCAAAATTTTCAAATATCTCTAGCGAGAGAAGCTAGCTGAACACAGATTTCCAATTAAGTTGTTACCTCACCCACAAAAACACCAAAACGTTCCGGTTTTCCACTTCCTTTCTATATTTTGGCCTCATTTTACACTGTAGACCTACCAGAGAGCATAAATGCTAAAGTGAAATCCGCCCACGAGTAACCATAATACTATCGAAATGTTATCCCCTCATAACCCTACTTGCCTTTCGATGATCCTTTATAGCTCTTTTTTTTCGCCTTCCTAATAATGTAAGCATGTCAACATTTGTATGTTACATTTTCCAGAAGGGAAATCTCAACGTCACACTTACCTCAAAACATAAGAGGAAATTAACGGGTCGGTCTTAGGGGCATTGTTCTATTTGCAAGCCATTTCGCCTCATCCTAAAAGCACAAAAAACGCAATCTACCTCTTACTGACTA
The DNA here is from genome assembly GCA_013433145.1 of Ascaris suum. Classification (NCBI taxonomy): domain Eukaryota; kingdom Metazoa; phylum Nematoda; class Chromadorea; order Rhabditida; family Ascarididae; genus Ascaris; species Ascaris suum. Next base: position 7,823,329 of record CM024182.1, on the reverse strand, counting down.
CCATCTACGGCAACGATCGTTTTGGTCACCAGGTGAATAAGCGAGCACCTGTACGAATCTCACCTACCTAGAAAGCAGATCTCTGGCCGCAAAGCTGATATCGACACATTCGGGAATAGGAATTGTGATCGCCGTTGCCAAACCATGAAGACAAAGCCCACCAAGTTTTTGTCCACACAATAGCTCGAACATTATCGCACCAATCGACCAGCGATCTGCCGCCTCATCCACCACCTGCGTCACCGACAGCAACTCTAAATGAACGAATGAACTGCTCAACACCATCAATACCTTCAGCAATAATTTTTAAAGCGAGCACAATGACTGCCTGTATAATGACCATCACATATATTATTTACTTTCAGTATGGTTATAACACAGGTTGCACAACCGAAAATTTTTCTGCAGAAAATAGCCTCACATCCTGATGGAGAATCATCCCAAATAGTGTGGAAAATCGCAGCAATTAACATCAATTAAATAGGTATAATAAAAAAGCTCTTTCCCACCTTCTCACCTCATCGAAAAAAAGGTTTGAAAACTGGTAAAATTTCACATACCAGGTGCCGCGTAACAATTATTTATAGCATCTTCATCATCGCGTACGTCGACGTCAGTCCATCGACTGCAGTATGTCAACTTCAAATTTGCCTCGTCGTCTATTAGGAGATTATCTGGCCGCAAATCACTGCAAACCATCAACCTTTGCATCTACGTATATAAGCATTTATATAAATACAGATGCAATTATACTTACAAACACACAAAAATATAAACAAATAAACAAACACGTATATATATGCATATAATTAAATAAATAAATAAGTAAATAAACATATACGTAGAACAGGGTATACAATAAAAACTGTGCAATTGTCAAGACTTTTTGAAGGGAACCTCAATACCTTCACCGATGAAAAGTTCCACAGTGATTTCAACTCCCCCGCCCCACTTCCCTCCAAATGACATAAAAACAGCAGCACTCCGTCGATTTCAACTGGGGTGAACACTACAAACCGTCCGATACATCGAAAAGAAATGTAAACATAAATTATATGAAATATGTACCGAATAATGACGCCCTGTGAATGCAGCAAATAGACCGCGCTAACAAGTTGTGCCATCCAATGCACGATGAGTGACTCAGGTAGATGCTCGTCACGAGGCCACCGCTTATCCTTCCGCAGACGGTTCCGTGCCCGCCGCACTGCATCTTGCGTACTCTTTTCCTCTGCAGTCGCATATGCTAAAGACACCTTCGCTAAACTTCAAGCAAACGACGTTTATGAAAATTTCTGACCGCATATTCCTCAGGAGAGAGGGGCAGACAGCAAACCAGTTACCTCCAAGAAATGAGGTGTAGATAAGACTGCTCCTCCCTCGTAGGTCACTCACTAAACATTTTTGAACATCCTGGCTTACACAACGAGCTGCGTGATATTTCCTTCATAGAAAGCACTGATAATGCTGCTCTAATGTAGACGGATCCAAAGACACAGACAAAGAAAGAAATAAATAAAAGAAGAAAAATCCTTGCTGATCTCACATCGTTCGCACCTGATCTGGACTTTTATCGCTACTGAAAGGCAAAAAAACCTCCACAAAGAAATAATCATGACTAAATCTATGCGCGTTACGCTCGATGTCCCAAAGATAGTCAATACGTTAATAAAAAATATTTCATCTGATTGGACTTTCAAAACGAACAACACAATCAGTTACATCTGCTTGCGTCGGAGCTGCTTGTTGCGGATCGACAGGAGAGATTAACAAGGGCGGGTGCCTCTTCATCCAAACTGAAACAGTCGACTGCCGTCACGCTCATCGTTTCGTGTAATACACTCTGGAAGGGTGGGGAACTGGGGTTCTCTTCAGAAGCAATGCTGGTGCCAGCCACCATCGAAGCATCACAATAGCTTGCTCCACTGTCGAAACTATCCAACGACATCTTACCTGAGCTCTAAAATCATGCGAATATGTTCACCTGAACGGGAAACACAACAGTTATGCACTTATGTGATCCTCTGCTTAGGCGATCCAAAAGGATGAAATGAAAAAAAGGGAAGTCTTAGAACCACCTCAAACATCAACAAAGATGATAAAACCTGGAATAATGGTGATAAAAGCTTCAGGCCCAAATTACATCAGAAACAATAAAACGTCGGACCACGCGGGCTGTTTTTCGAATGCTGATATGTTCATTACGTATATATGCAGAGGATACATGAAAGGCATGTAGCATCTACATCACACATTTCTGCTGAAAGACTTGAAAAAAAAAGGCATCCTGACTCTAAACTAATACCGATGGAATAGTTTCCCACGGACAAAAGCGCCACAAATCAATCTAAGAAATATTAAGCGCTTTTGTTGTTCCCGCATAAAGTAAACATCTTGGATATCTATGCTATAAAATACTAGAGATCACAGTAACAGTAACTATACAAATATTGCACATTACTAGAAATATAACAATAAGTAGAGAATTACAGAAAGTTGGATTACTCCCTGACTATGCAAAAAAAGTCGAAGGTAAGCAAGAACTCTGAAAACATTTGCGAGTTCAGCAACCTAAGAGAATTTTCTGGCACCAGCCCTTTCTAGATTCTTCAATGTTCCCAAGCATATCTGCGCTTGGATAACAGCCGACTGCACCGAAAAAAATCAAAACATTGGATGATGCAAACACATTCATACTTATAAACAGACACATAGGAAATCCCCCCAAAAAAACCTTTCCATCAGAAGGCATACACGGGTTACTGAAAAGAAAACCATCCGAATATACAACTAAACAAGATGGCGTGCAGCGTTAATAAAAACATAAAATGGTCAAAAGCAGTTAAACGACCTTTCGCAGCAAGTGATCGAATGCCGATTCGTCAGCAAGATCCATCGGTTCATCGCCTTCACTTCCCACTGAGAATCGGACATGTTTGCCTGGAAACACATTAAAAATATCTATTTGCATAAAAGGCAACAAGAGACGAAACGGAAAGCATATAAACATGGAAATACCTCAAATCGAAATGCGTCTTCCAAAAAATATACCGCCGCACTATGCCCCTCTCCTTCTCTCCTCTTTGCTGAGCTGACCCCCATGACATCTTTCTTCCTCTTCTATTCAACTCGTGCATCACCCTCCCTTCCTAAAGCATGAAACGAAATCATTTACGCAGCTCAGGAATTGTTTCCTGCTACTGGATACTGCACAATTATCGTCAGCTTTCGCAGATGCCCTGCCACAGATTCTACGAAATAGTCAACCGGCAGAAGTGGTAACAAAATACCTCTATCGCTTCTAGCCCAGCAATTAAACTAAAGCGATGCTTAATTCTGAGAAGACTACAGCGACTTCATTCGCTACAACTTAGCCCTAAGCCATATCAGCCCACATTGGCTTCCAAATAAGCCCTGTGAAACAAACGTTTTTCAACTGCCGACAAGACCTTTAAATCATGTGAATGTCAACCATCGTCAAACAACAAAGCATACCTTCGTAAACGTTGGATTTTGCATGCGTCTCAGATAGGTCGTTGGCTGTACTCGGGCCAGCCGTTACCTCCTTAGATACATAAATACACAAGAATAGGATTACAAGCACATTTAAAACTAACTGAGAAACAAAACAATCGGAACCACCGGAAATGACTGAAACACTAGTAACCAAAACATTATTTTTGGCGTCAGATTTTATTCTTTTCTTGCAAATGAAACACTTTTTACTCTGAAACATTTCACCACCTTTATTAATCAATAATATTTTAATTAATTAATTAGTGCTTAATAGTTTAATCTTCCGTTTTATTACTATATAATAGTATTATTATTACCTAACAGGTTAATCCTCCGTGACGAATTCAGACAAAAATCGCACTAAATTACATATGTCGCCTTCTAAACAAATCACCTCCATTTACTTATTATAACATAACTTAAGAGTCAAGGTCCAATTGTACAACTAGCACAGTTTTGACTGTCACATTTCGGGATCCAACACTGCCTCATCTTCGATGTCCACAGAAATCATATATTCCTAGAGAAAGGGGGTAAACAAACATGCAATTTAAAAGTTCAATAAGGAGAGATTGAGCTTTTGCAATGGGCTTAAGTTTGTATATATATATATATATATATATATATATATATATATATATATATATATATATATATATATATATACTTCACAACTTAAGCCCATTACAAAAGCTCAATCTCTCCTTATTGAACTTTTAAATTGCATATATATATATATATATATATATATATATATATATATATATATATATATATATATATATATATAATAAGAAAACAAATAAAATTCGCTATGCAAAAGCACTCTAATTTTTGCAAGGGAAAACATTTTACGAAACAATTCTGCAATTTAAAAGTGAGCATCCCTACGAGAAAAAATTTCGCTTCTCAGGTAGTCTATGTTAGACGAGTCCGTCCTTTACAGACTGAGAATGATATCAAGAAATTCCTCAGAAATGCCAACAACCAATTATTTCGAACCATTACAGACTGAGACTGATATCACAACAACCTTATTTCTACTCTCTTGCAATTACTTCCGCTGCCGAATTCGGAAATAACCATTGGAACACTTCGATGATCACTTGGCTCCTCACAAAATCATCACCATCGCCCAATTGCCCCATCTTATAGGCGTTTGACAAAGTTGACATCTCAAAGATCTAATGCAATAAGAATCCAGTATGCTTTCATAATAAATTTCATTACAAAGCAATACCTCGCACTTATCGCTGTTAACAGGTACGGTTGAAAGTGCCCTTTTCCGGTGGTCTTCTTCACAGTGAATTTCACTTTTGCAAGGTTCCGCTTCCATAAAACTCTGAATTCTTTGCCCACATCCTTCGAAATATTCCTCCTACAAAATTGTCTTCCTATAAAAACAAATAACTTGGAGTAGAAAGTGATTTGGAGGAGGAGATGAAGTAAGATCGGCGATATGCAAATTTAGAAAAACGGAAAAGTTAAGCAGAAAATTTACATAATTAAGGAACTCGTTCACAAATTATGAAATTTCTCTGCAATAATATAGGATTTCTCCAGAAATGTCATGAATAAAGATCGATGAAAACAAAACCTGCAGAGGTTGAAAACAAAGTAGAGGAATGGTTCCTCCAAAAAGACAATTAGAGTAAAATTAAAAAGCTCGCAAAACCAATCCGATCATTCCAAGTGATCGTCTTCCACAAATGAAGAAAACATCCTCATATAAGCTCTCTAAGACGCGCGAAACTACAAGAAAATATTCCTCTTCCCTCGACAAAAAATACGACTTCGATTAAAATGCAAAAATACCCTGTCACTCCAAATTCCTTGAATTCATCTCAATACCTCCCATTTTTCAATCTAAACAATGCTACATTTTTATATTCTCATACAATCGAAAGCTCAGTATCGAAATATAAAAAAATAATAATAATAAAACAAACCAAGAAATGCCAAAGTGTGCCATATTTCACGTATTCAAGCAAAAGAATAATGAAGTTGTCCGTATCGAAGAATTTATGCAGTTGCACCATATTGCTAATATGCATCGGCACAGTGGTACATGTCGATGTCGATGTACGCTGTCTGCATAGATTTGTCGATTTCTCTAATAATTTCATCACGTATTTCGTTCCGTTTCCTGAACTATCAGCAGTAGACTTCAGCAAACAAAAACACTTCATTAGAATATCTAATATGTTAGGATTTCCACAAACTTTCACGAATTTGATTTTCAAAAGTCACTACATATATGAACGTTTTAGATGGCCATGACCGCTGAATTCGGATCCATTATTGTCGCTGTGTCGTCCATTTAACGCCAACTAAAGCATCGGTTTTTTTACGAGGTTAGTGTGTCCTCGTCACTATAAAAGGAGCGGTTTGATTTCAGTAAACATCTTCCACGACCTCATCGTCTGCGCCCTATTTCTCCCCTCTCTCATATCGCCACAATACTCAATACTCGATATTCAATACCTCAAATCAACTAAACTCATTACCTTAACAATAAAATGCAATCATTGCAAAATAAGCATTTCCATGATTGGTAACCAAAGGGAGCAACTAGAAAAAGTGACGATCGGGAAATTTTATTGCCATCGTGAAAAATGGCATACCCGCACTGCGTTCCTCAACCAGCAGAACCCTTCGCTTAGCACTTGCCGATGGAAGAATACCCAAAACGCGATATGACTTCAACGCCGCGTTCGAACTTTGAAACGCTATTAGGTTCGGATCCTATAATAAAGGTCATTTTTACGTCCGAGAACCACATAAGCAACACAAACCTCAAAACTTTCAATATCATATTACAAGCACTACACAAAGTCTGAATGGCAATCACCAACACGTATCCAATTTAACAACGACGCATGCATCCTCCCCCCCCCCCCCCCCCCCAGTTCTTTAGTTGTTGTTTCGCTGCCACTGCAAACAGTCCTAAGGATGTACAAATTATTGAACACCCTAAAAATTCTAAACAAAAAAAGTGCGAAGCAACTGCTGGGTCGGCCATAGTCGCATTCTACCTGTACCCCGTGCTTATATTCGAGCACTGAAGCACGGAACGAGAATGCTTGACGAAGAGTCAAACTCACATGCAATGTGTTCGAAAGCCATGAATCGAGGTCAAATGTAGAGCCGTCGAATGAGAGGTATGATCGATATAGCTTTTCCGCCCTCAATAAATACTTCGCCGTCTTCTTCCTCACAGCATCACGCCTTGATAAGTCACGCTCGTACTGTACACCCTGAAAATATCCATAGATCTCTCGACAAAGCAAAAAGTCATCTCTAAAAGAAGCCAGGAATTTCCGAAAGTGCTTCAAATCGGGCCCCTTTCTTTACCTGGATATGTTGCTGTTGAGTCTTACAAATATAAAACATTCCACCACTACTACTGTTGCACTGCTATATAATCTTACTCTCAATGCGTATTGGATGGCATACATACATACAGGTAGCACGCCAAAACATGTGCGGACATTGACTTGCAGGGCTTATGGGCTTCCTACCAGAGAACATATGCTTAAAACACGGACATTTCGTTCATAACTTGAACGGGATGGTCTTAATTCGTTGCCACGACATACCTTCTGAAATATTCTGGACGATTTTTGAATCAGAATTTCCAAACTACTTCCGATCAGCAAATCCGGTTTACGACTGAGAAATCAAGTATTCCATCCCCGATAACTGCGGTTTCAGCTGCAAACATGTCATCCACTAACCCAATCAGACAGCCTTTCTAACGAAAAGTTACTCGTCCGCTTTTAACATCAATCAGCGACTCCGAAGGCCTATTGGATAAGGACAGAATGAAGGCTGCTCACTTGCAAGAGTGCATTGACCGCGCTTTTATAGCAATGGAATGCGAATTCGAATGCCCTCTCACTCTCAGCCTTTTGTGCCATCGATATCAGTTGCGCCGCTTGTACGAGGTAATCGTTCTGTTGATTATCGTTTGCTGTACCACGACGTATCGGACTCGACGTCGTTGAATTAGAAGTCGCGACCAATCGAGGAGTTGATGACGATCGCGAAACATTACCTAAAATTTTACATCAAACTTAATAATGGGTTTAGAAGGCGCCTATTATGGAGGGGACCATATGGTAGTGAAGATGTAGAGAGAGAGAATTATGCATATATATATATATATATATATATATATATATATATATATATATATATATATATATATATATATATAATATATATATACTTGTTCCAAAAAACCTTTTAAAAAATCTTCCAAAAATTCATCAAAGCCCTAAAAAATTTTGTTATCATCCCGATGACCAACTCCACACCCTCCCCCCCCCCCCTCCCCCCATTAAAAAATTCTTTTAATGCTTGCTAGAGGTACGTTATGAACTACTAGACGAATGCCCATAACTTACCAACCAACCAAAAAACCACAAGTCATCCCAAATTTCTCCTCCCGCACCCCTCCACCTTGCTCATAAACCCCAACGAGATCATAGATCTAAAGGCGATGTTCTATTCCTAGTGCACTGCTAGCCGTCTTCCCAAACACAAAAACTTTCATGAATGGATCGTTGCGCAACTACCTACCATGCAATCGTTGCGGGAAAATCGATCATTTAAAAATGAACATTAAGGCAACGTGATGACCGATTTCCTCCTCAGCAATCACTCAAAAATTATGATGTAAAATTTAGTGCTAGGCGATCGCAAACAGAAGCTATATATATCGTAGATCTATGAAAGCAAAATAAAATGCAAAAACTAGCTGGGTCGATCCGATGACCTCACAAATGGCTATAATACTCTATGGGATAAGATGCTACTTGTATGCCGAAAAATTCACCTAATCAATGACTCAAAACGAGCACCTCAAAAATCATCGAATAAGATCATATCTGCGATCATACGTTCCCTTCCCCCTCCCCTTTCCTCTAAAATAGCTGTCCGATGGCTCTAGACACCAAAATAGAGCTGATACTCATTTATCGATGATATCTTGCCTTGTTTCCATGAATTTCATTAATCAAATTAACAAATAAACGAATAAGTAAATAAAATCCTTCATGCCTTTATCACTACTGCACCAATGCCATTGCTGAACAGCAAAATAGCCCATCAAAAAAAAAGAAAGAAAGATAAAGAAAAAGAATAACGATAAAAACGAAAAATGACATACGCACCAGTTAATGATGACGCACCAAGTAGAGAATAAAAATTTGATTCTCTGTGTGTCTGAAAATAACTCATCAATATTTGTATTTCATTTTTTATAATTTCAGTGCAAAATTTAAGAAATGATAATAAATGATAATTAAATGAATTAAGAGGGTCGAAGTAAAAAAGGGCATTCAAATATAATTAGCAATACCACATCCTGCATTACCAGCCATCTATTATAATCAGCCAAAAAATCACGAAAAAGCACAGCTAGATACAGGAAACTCCGGTATCCGCCAAAACTAGAGGTATAGATCTGAAGTGTGACATATTTTGATAGTATTTCACAGGCACAAATTGAGGAAATAGAAACAGGAAGCTCTGCAATAAAAAGCCGGAAACGACGGAAAAAATACTGCATCAAATGAACAGAAGCTCACAATTTATTTAGTCCTAAAATGCAGAAATCACATCAAAAAGTTCGCATTTTCCTTATCACCTCACCTAGGCCTAAGGCTATAAATTCTTCACCATAACATATATATATATATATATATATATATATATATATATATATATATATATATATATATATATATATATATATATATATATATATATATATATATATATATATATATATAATATGGGACTTCTACTTGGGATGAAGGTAAAAAGAAGCTCAAGTTCAAGTTCCCTAGCACAAAGCGCCACCTTCCAGCTCCGTTTTATCAACAAAAAGTGGTAAGAACAAAGGTTGCTCCTTACCCGTAATTCATTAGTATGCCGTTGTTGTGTAGTCGTTCCACTCGACGAAAAAATCCTCGGAATTATTCGTTCAATGATCGATGAGTGTTGCACATTAGTCGTCCCACTTGTGTTGTCTGCTCTCAACGAATTAGTTTCCGCTGAAGCGCTGCCATGCTCTGCTAATATTGGTGAGTGTGCCTCCAAATGCACAGCTTCAACACTTGAAATGGTCGCCGACTGCAATCACCATGGATTATAAGATGAATTACCTGAGCTCTAGCCTATTAAATTGCACCTTCGGATTAAATGTGGTGACATTCACCTCAACGTAGCCTTACTTATAGAAGACGCCGTAGAAGATGGTTCAAAAAACATTCCTTGATAATATGGTATAGGAGTGACGCAAAAAACTTTAATGAGGACATATTAAACCGCCTGTTTCATACAAAGAGAGATACACCATCCTTTCCCGTTTCTGCCTATTTATTGATGAAAAACAAAAGAACACTGGCAGCAAGAATAGGAAAAACCTCCACATTTAAATCTCAGCAATTTAAAGGCTGCGCATTACTTTATAGCTAGATCGTTCTTGTTGAAGAGCTCTTTCTTATGACATTTCCGGAAGAAAATCTCTGGTATATACGATATTCTCGCCATCGCAAAACTCTGTAAGAGATTTCGACTTGCTAATACCTAAAATGAAATTTGACCTGAATTTATGTTCGATCTCGGTGCTCAAATTGTAATCTCGAAAGATCAAAAGCCTGAACGATCATCAAAATAGACCTCACCTTTTAATCTACACACATCAAATCTCTTTCAATTCACATCGAATTAATGAAGCAAACTCACTTCTATGGGCACATCTGGAAAGTCGAAAATACAAGACGGCGTAGATGAAGATGTCGACTGTGATGCGGATAACGTTCGGATGGTACTGGCTTCTGCCATAGTCAGCACAGATGAAGTCACAGATGTACCCTGCAGTAATTATTCATTCGATTTTGCTTGCAACATCACTCGACAATGCTGTGATTGATCATAGTGCAGCAATAAAGCAATACAGCAACCGGAAGTGACCCCTTGCTGTAAACTTGGGTAAGGAAAATCGGTCTTCTCAAAAATTACTCGAACTCCACTTCACCCATGGATCGACTCGCTCTTCCCTTCCCTCCTTCAACCCACCATTTTGTTCACTGCAGATTCTTGGTCTCGAAGTTGAAGTCACTCGTTGCTCAGTAGCAGATGAAAGCATTTTCAACGAGAAGTGCAAACTATCAGTGACCGAAAAAAGGGAAGCTGCCATCTTATAGGCAACCGTTTGTCTCTATGTTCACCATTAAGCATCCTCCACCTCCGATGTCACTCTTAATGCTGTCACCAATAAACAACAACAATTCACACAACGCCTCATGGCAATGAAACATTCAATAAATTCGTCCACCCCCCCCCCCCACCTCCCTCAAAGAAGGGAATACTCCCCCTCCATCGTCAGCCATGTTGACGGACAATATATAGCAGTTTCGAGGAACATCTGACAAACTCGAGCCATCTCGGATGTGTTGTTCACACATATCCACAACGTACCTCACATGCTTACACAAAACAGCACATGTTACCGAACAAATTAAATGAAAAGCACAGGTACGCCTTCACCTGCAATATTTACCCACATGATGATGCTAACTGCCCTAATATTACAGAGATGAGTTACTTCTTGTGGTTGAAGGTACACTCATCTCATCGAAATTATTTGTCGATCAGCAATCATAAAAGACAACTAAACTGCGAGTGTTCAATTCATCTAATAATATATTATATTACCTGCCCTATATTCACGTAAGCATGGTCCATTATTACAATAATTCAATTTAAAAAAAATCGTTCTATTTCTGACTATTTCTGTTAAAATAGTCGTTACAATTAGCAGAAATAAGCAGAAAAGACAACTATCACTAAAGAAATTACAAAAGCAGGAGTTAAGGAATTACAAATTCCCTTACAACAATCCACTGGACGATGCCATCTACCCTAAATTAAAATTCCGGCTTTCTGAGGTACATTAAAAAAAAAACAGAGATTGCCAAGTCATAAAACCGCGGAATGGATAAAAAATAAACGCAAAAATGTTGCGCGAATTCAATTATACTCGATGCTATGCAATCAATTAACCCTATTATTTAAGTACAACATTTCCCCTCCCTTTTTTTAAATTCTAATTTCTTTTCTGATCAAAATTTCCTCCCAATAATTTACATATCATCTCAGTTAGAGATCACCACCGTTGAAGTAAAAATCAAATTTTAAAAAAAAATTCTATAAAATTTTTCGCGTATAAATCAATTAATGAAATAAAATCGCCACAATTGACATATTATATCGGCAGCAAAAAAATAAATAAACTAAATAAATTAATTAAAAAAATAAAATAAAATAAAAAAGACAAAATAAATTTCACAGTTATATATATATGTATATACGATAGCCGCAAACAAACAGCACAAATCAAGCGTTAATAATCGACAATAAAAAAATTCGTTGATAATAAATCTTTTATTGTTTATAAACAAATAGAACAATATACAAAAACAATCATACTTTATCATCAAGCGTTCCTTAATTATACTTCATCCATATTGAAACCTCTCTAAACAGTCTGTTCCTCAAAAATTGCTGATGGATTTCCTCTTCTATATTATTTTTCGTTTGATTTGTTTTTAAATTGGATGGAAATTCTATTATTTTTTTGCCTCTCAGTTCCATTACCTTAAATGACGAATGCCATCGTCTTTTTCTTTCTCGGTTCAATATCTAGCCTAAACATTTCACATATGTCCTTATCTGGACATTTTGAAATTCTTTCTCTTTATATAAGTCTCCGTCTTCCCCCCCCCCCTCCCCCCATTCACTAAACATACAACCAATTAATTCTGAAATAAGTAACAAATACATCGATTAGGAGATAAATTCAGGTATACCCTTTTCTATGATATCTTTTTCCTTCAACGCAATTTTCTTGTAACGGTACATTCAACCACTTCCCTTTACTTTATTAAATATTTACGAGTAACAAAGTAGCATTCATTTCGCGCATTATATTTTAAAGAAAACCGAAATTTGTATCCGATTATGGGGAAAAATTCTGCAATTGAAAAATATGTAACTATTACTGGGGAAACCTTCGACGACCAACACAAGTAGAAACAAATTCAAGCTAAGATCATCAATGAAAAACGTTTTAAAAAAACCTCCTTCCCTTCGTCCTGCTCTAATTCCTTTAACTGGGAGTCGCAAGTGGTCCTTCTTCAACAAAACATCCTTCTATCCTTGAAAAAAAACTCTTACCTTCTCTTTCTTTCATTTCAACTTTCATTCGCCAAAACGCTTTAAAAACTCGAATGGTTCCTCAAAAGTCAAATGAATATACAGCTCACCGATAAAAATGAATTTTAAAACAACAGGTAGATTTTAGTCGGCTATATTGATGTACAGGTAAGCCATGTATATCCTTCTAATCTACAGCTGCAATCATACAACCTTCATTTCCCCAACCTCATCTTATAAGGTTCTTCAATCGAAAATATTTTCACGTAACCCAATACATAAGCATCCAAAAGCAAGAAAGGCAACCTTACCCATTATCCAATAAATCTTAACTACGCATCATTTCCGCATAATTGCAAAACCTTTCTGCAAATGTTCACATTTCATTAACTAATTTACATGATTCACTGACTTCGCACCTATCATATAAGAGCTCTTGCAGAATACCTGAAAAGGTGTGTCCCTTCGACAAAGTTATACGTCCTTAACAATTGAACGATGCTTGACGATGCAAACTCTAATGTTAAGTGCACTGCAAGAAGCAAACATGACAACATATATTATCAGTGCGCATATAAACAGATTACGCATGAAGGCCAATAACGAAATGGATGGAAACAATGAAACCGGAACAACATCCACTCAAAATACGGGAAAATGATGCGTAAAAAAGGTGGCCCACTTTTATATTCAGTTAAAATAAGAAACTGAAACTACCTCACCAAGCAAGCAATAGCCTCCACCATGACGCCTGACCGAAGAATTAACAGTAGCGAACTGAACTACTCAGCTATACTACGGACTTGTTTCTCCTATACCTGAAATTACTCATACAAATTTACCCATTGATTATTTTTCCGCTCAGAGTTAAATAAAAAATATGTTTGCAAATTTTCAAAACTCTAGAAATCGAGGTAGATCTTGAGCCCATAATGTTTCCAGAATTCCATTCATAGCAAGCAACGACAACAAGAAAGATGAAGTGAAAAAAAAGGAAGATTAACAAAAACGTCACAACCATTAAAAATTGATGCATTCCGTATCCAGAACTAAAATACGATCGGTAATCGGTGATATGTAATTTACATATTACAAAAAACACAACAATGGAATTTTTCAATTAGTGCTTATGGCTCTAAATAAAGACGACAAGATATAATTGAAAACATTCGAGAATGCAAGCACCTGGATGACAGTAAGGGAACCCATCACTATGTGCCGGCCACATTGATTTGCGATTTAGGCATTTTGCTAGTAACGATATTTCAGCTAATTCATATATCAGAAAAAATACCGCAAATATCGAATACCTTCAATCGACTTATTAATGCAATTACAATAATTTGTGTACTAGCAATTTTTCGATGAATAATTCCTCTAAAAACTTTTCTGGAATAAAATAATTAAAAATAAATTAAAAAATAGAAAAAATGATTTCAATCTACTTCTCCGTATTGGATAATAATGAAAGCAGGAAATTCACAAGGCGGAAAACAACGGACCTGTAGTGTAAAAAAAAGAACAAAAGAATAAATGAGCATATGGTCTTCTATTACCCTAAAGGATCATTGCATAAATTACTATCTGTGGATTAACATGCAAAACAATCTATCCAGAAACGAGACTATAATATCGTACGCTTGGAAAATTGTCAAAGCCTCAAACATATTCAGAATTTACGAGGAATGTGAACAAATATCTTTCATTTACTTACGAAAACTTGTCGGCGCAGCATAAAAATAATAAAAACTTGAGTTTCTGGGAGTACAACCTTCCCTTACCTCCCCTTTCCACCCTAACATCCCTTCCCCTCCCTTCTCCCCCCTCCCCACCCTCTCTTCAAGCATGCCAGTAGAGAAGACTATAACTCAATAATTTTAAGCCGCAAATAAACTTAAAATAAAAGCGCCTCTAAAACGAAAAACCGTGGGAATTGGAAAGTGCGAACGTACTTCTCGTTCAAGAATAAGCTTGATGCAATAAAGACTCATAAAAGTCTTCACTACGTTAAATAACGAAAAAAAAAGGAGAAAATGCACATGCAACCCACTCCTCCAAGCACCTAAAAGAGGCTCCCACCTAGAGAAAACGAGCCTACCAAGTGAAAACGTCTGGGTGAGTAAGTTTTTCCGTTCTATCTGAGCCCGCTTTTGATCACGATGCAATCTTTTCAAATTTTCATAAATTCTTCAGAATTTGCCGAGAAAGATGTATAAAATGACTTCACTTCATACTTGGGAGATAAAATTTTCGTAGAAAAAATTAAAACCTACAAAACCCTCTAATATGTAATGAATTCCCTTACATAGGATTGAGTTCTTCCTCTTCCCACTAAAAAATATGACCAGTCGGATGTAACACTAGAGCAAATGAATAGAAATGAGCCACATTTGAGCACTAAAAAATCAAACACAAAAGCAACTGGACGGCCAAATAACTGAGCAAGCGAAGCAAAATAAAATGAACTCAATTTACTTCTGTTAGTGGATCGCCTGATGCCGACGGTGTGTTATCTTCGATCGGATGTCGCCTCTCCATCTCACTACCCACCAGTTGTTGTTCAGAGGATACCACTCTGCAATCAAGTTTGCTACACTCAGCTTCATCCTTACATTCTTGGTTCGTCTTTGAAAATGCTGAGTAAAAAATGAACTTCCACACCCCATCTGCTGCCAACGATCGCCTTTTTAATTGACTCATCACATTTGAATGTAGAAAGAGAGGGAAAGAAGGATTCCTTCTATATATTCAAAAACCATCAAAGGCAATTCATCAAATAAAAAACGCTCCGCTAAGCAAAATGAGTGACTGCTAGACAGACAACTGCGGATAAAATCCCTTCATTTACCTTCTTCTGCTATCTTCAAACCGTGCTACTGTTACGTCTCGCTATAGGGTTACTGTTTTCCATTTATAACCAAATCCGCATCACAAAATCCCACCCACTTACATTTCCTCCCTATTCTTGCATATCTAAATGACTTGAAATTTTGTTTTTATCAATGAATGACTGCATGGAAGTTTTTAAATGAAGATTTTTCCTGAGCATTCATAAGGAAAGAAATGATGGAGTTACGAAATAAAATCATCACCCTCCCTCCCGCCCCCCACCCTCCCACATATCAGCAATTACTATCAGCCTCACCGGCATCAACACCGATACAACATCCGTAAACAGCCATTCGGCAGTTTCCGCATCAATTGGCCATCTTCTTCTATCAAGCTTGAGGTGCCCTGTACCCTTACAATTAATGTGCATTACCTCTTCTTCAACACATGTGGGTTGCTTATGGGACTTCCACTGCTAATATCAGCCTTAACTCTTCAACTGCAAATGTATGTGGCTAAATGTGATGGAAGCTTTTCCCCTTCAAACTACAAAAGGACGGTAGAACACCTCATTCACACCTTATCATAATGTTTATTGATCTCTGCCAAAATTGAGAAGTTTGAAGGAACTCCTCCTCCAGCATTCTTAGAATCCTTCACATCCATCGTAACTAGCTGGCAACAAGCTCTTGAAAACACCGTCCATTGCTTTCAGTCCCTTCAACGGTGATATTAATATAGCAATTAATATGCAACAAGGAAGAAGAATGGGTATACGCACCTCACGGTTGCTGATGCAGATTGGGTTGTTGCAGTTGTTGAGGTGAGCGGCTGCGTAGGATCGACCTGTGAAGGCACCTCCTCGACCCTCTATAACGACAACGATGCAATGAAATGAAAATGTGTCATATACGATGTTACACCGATAAGAGCGCTATCGCTGGATTGGAGGATTCCTTGACCAGAAGAAGCGGGAGGGGGACATAACCCAGCAGCGTGGAAGGTTTTTAAACTGTTCAGCGGAACCACGAAGACAAGAACTACCATAAGATTGTTTCTGCATTTTTCCATGAAGACATATGGATTTCAATTTGGAAATATTTGAATACTTCGATAAAATTTGGAAATATTCCCTCCTTGCCACTCACTGACAACCCTGTCTCCCGCCACCTCTTTCTGCAAAACCTGATCCAGGTATACCTCTTCCCTCTGAATATATCAGTGATCACTTCCATCTTTTCAACTTCACTAAAAAATAACGAGTAAGGCAACAGTACATTCATGCATAACAACCGACATCAACAGCCTTCTCTACAGGAAAGCTAGATTATAAATATTTACCCGCAGCAGAGACATTGTGCTTATAAAGTACGAATGATTTCAATTATGAATGCGCTTGTCTCAGATAAAACGCTAAAGCTTTCAAGACAGCGGAACATGGTTAAGGAAGGGAATCGGGGATGGGGGATAGAGGGAGGGAGCCGGACACAAGAGCTCACGGCCGTTGTGCTAGGTTTTTTTCCAAGCACTTTTTTTCATTTTCGATATGTTCATGCAATTTCAGTTTCAAGCATACTTTCAAGCATTCATTTTCGACATGTGGCGCTTTTTTGGAAGGCTTGCATTAAATTCGCTTTGCGCTGGAGAAGCAATATGGGCTGCCTTACCTCAACACAAGAGCTTCGACGACACACCTGTAAACTCCCTGCACTACTTGCCTTTCGGGATGCCTTGGTTCATTCCCTAGTTGAATCCACGTTATGCGGAGCAATGAGATATAATGAGAAAGAATCGTTATTCTACCGACGTACCCGAAATATGTTATACGGAACACTGACTAAAGTTTTAATGAATATATTTACCTAGCCATCAAAGCCGACCAATAGAACCAATGAACGATACCTCAAAGAATTGATGCAGGATTCTTGTCTTTCTTAGCACTTCGTTTGCCAAAACAAAATTCAAAAAACGCCGAGTTGCATCGATTCTTTCGGCTATCACTGCTGCTTCCGCGTTACCAAACAACTTCGGCGGTGCAAATGCAGGAAACGTTCCATGCAGGTAAAGCTGCAATGGATGTACCATTCCATGGATATACCATCAACATCTATTTTAGCCATGCAATACTTACATTGTAAACCCTTCAAACATACCAGCAACTATTGATGTTTCGAGCTAGTTCACTTCGCTTGTAATTACCGAGATAAGAGGTGTTATACCTAAAATTCCTATCCCCAAGAACCTGTCTACCAGGGCTCGGAAAAGCTTTCAAATGGTTCGTTGCGTGCACCCTTCCGAACCCTCGTTTTACTTACCAACTCAAAGAAACGCTCGCAACTGCCTAAGCCCTATTGAAGCTGATTCATCTCTTTCAAGCAAAGTTTTCAAAAACGTTATGCCCTGCAATAAGAAACTCATTGGAAATCAACAACACCTGTTGGTGAACCTTTGAGAGTTGCGACCAAAGGCGATTTAAATCCTTGAATCGAGTCCATATCGAGAAATAACGCTCATCCAAATCAATACTATTTTTTGGAAGCGCCTGAAATCAACACCCCTTAGTTTATATTCACCTATAGATCTAACAAAAAAAAGAACCAAGAGAAATGAACTGCTAGATATGTAAGCAATAAACCAATGAAGCCATTATTAGAATTCACCATAACATCCCCGCTTGTTGCTTTCCTTGACCCCTAACAGAATCCCTTACTTTCAATTCCCCCCCCCCCCCCCACAACCTTTAAACAATTTCGTTCAAAACTCTATGAAAAAGCCTTCATTACAACCGTTCAAAACCTCCTTCATTACAACAACAGAAAACGTTTTCTTCTACAGATTGCTGCAATAATCTCTTTCAACTTGGTAAAAAAAAAACAACTCCCTTCTCCCTGAATAAAGCCTATCCCCCTAATAACCTCTCCAGCCACGGAAGTCATTCTTCTGAGGACTTTATTCCAGGTTATAGAAAAATTAGTTGAAAATGTAACCTTTAGCTAGATCAATTAGATTTGCTCTTCAACAGATTAATGCCCCATGTGAGAACAATTCCTTGTAAAGTCTTTATTATGCGAGCAAATAGTGAACATTCGATACAAGAAAATAAATTTTAAAAACCAGCATTTCCCATCAATGACATTCCGATGGTTGTTCGAAGGTAAGCACAACCTCGGCTATCACTTCGTACCACTTAAGCTCTATTCATTAATCGATCTTTGCATAGCCAAATTCCACTATTACCCATCCACCGCTCATTATTGATCTATTCAAAATAAATGCACCACAACGCTTTATTTATTGCTTATTGGAAACGACAACACTTCGTTATTTAGCAGTGTTCAAAGATGACATTACAACAACATCTAACGAGCAATGATATACATGATTTATGCCTTCATATTTATAACGGAACGCAGGATATTTCAAAAAAAAAAAAAACTCCAAGAAGCAGTTGAAATCACTCTGAATCATCTAAACATTCATATTAACGATTATTTTTCCCATATATTTCCACACATTCGATGCCGGAATCCTTCATGCTATACCGGAAATTCCCTCTGCTACCGAGAAAACGGTTAATGCCATACCAGGAACCCTTCCATAATCATCAAGAGGGAAGGAAATTAGAAACCAAAAGAACGGGCCAACAAAACGCATCGTTTTCATTATTGCTGAAAGAAACAAAAGTTATGTAAGATACTCTATTTGACATTGCAATATCACCAAAATTGCCACAAAACGACCAATTTGCTATAAGTCGCTGTATAAACAGAAAAAAAGAAGATAAAAATCGACTGATCTGTTGACAGTTCTTTTGGATTTCCTTTTCAAGTGTTGTTAAAACAGCGAAAGCAGCAAAAAAAAAAAAAACGCGAAGAATATCCTTTAAAAAAAAATAATAAAATAAAAATACTATGGAAAACTTTTCAAGTGCAACTTTGCAGTGATACTACGGTCGGGGTTTGTTTGTGTTGCGTTCACAATTTGGCACACAGTGTCGATCAACTATCGATCAACTCCCTCTAAGGGCGACTTGGAATGCACCACACCCTTACTGAGAAGAACCCGTTCTCGGTGAACATATAAATCAAAACTGTGCCCTAATCTTTTGCAACATTCTGCTTCGACCACAATACTCTCCTCTAATACATAACAGACCTGTGTATTTCTTATATAATATACGTTTCCAATACTTTTTTATCAGCGGAATGGATGGATGACGGTTCACAGATCAACCACACAATCACCATCCACTAGAATTAACACTCATCATACAACCGACATTATTGTCAGCTAGAGGTATATGATCACAATTAGCTCTTTTTATCTACCTGCTCCCAGCAAAGAAGAAAAAATGAGGCGAATTTTTGCATGCTTTGTGACGGCACTGTTTTCAAGATCTTGCTCTAGAACGCTAAGCAACGCGCTTGTTTACATATGCTGTCATGAAAGAGTTGCAATAACTTGATACCAAAGAATCAACAGCTATACTATTACTATAAAGACATGGTTGCATAATGACCTCCAAAAAGCGATAAAGAATGAACCCGATAAAATGCGGTCACGAAGCCATGAACTCGATAATCAGACATAAAGCTAAGAATCATGCAGCCAACGACATTTCCCTCATGGATTCCATGACCTACAGCAGGTTTAAAACATAATATTCACACAGCTGTACCAAATTTATGCTGCTTAATTTACGTTCAATTATAAACATCCCTGCACAAAAAGTGGGCCCGCCTACGTATTTCCCAACATCCGCATGGCCGGTGAATCCGCAGTGAGGCAAGAAGGCAGTGAAACTGCATACCTACTTAGTCTCATCTGAGATAGCAAACTAGAACCCTGCAGAGAACTTCTGAAACCGCCGGTTAATCGACATTAATTGACATCACCTTATCATCTCTTCACCTCCTAGAGAAAAAACACTTCTCAAATATAGCGATAAAAAATTAACATAAGATAAAAGACTTACAGTAATAATAAGTTGATATTGTGTGTGTTGAGCGATTAAGGATCCACCTTGTGCGATATTCGCTACCCTCACCTGGAAACTCCATTCGGCGGCTGGACTCAACAATAGCCGGGTGAGGTCGTTAGGACAAAGTGCAGGATCTGAGATCAATACCGACATCCTTCAACTGCATCTGAACGCTCATTTATGGAAATATCTGTATATGAATAAAACAAATAACGCAATACATAATTAGAAATAATCCACGTTCAAATAGAAAGATGCTGCCATGAGATATGCTGAGTTGTTTCTTGAGAGCGATACCTTTATTCTTTTCCGAGGGTGATATCATTATTCTTTTCCGAGGGCGATACCTTTATATGAGGTACGATTGATTAATGATGTATACTGCTCCCAAGGTGGAGCAGTCATTCATATTCCGTTGCAACTGAAATAAGTACTGAGATCCTTTAGTGGATCATAAAGGCACAACTCATCTTTGAAACGTCACTCACAACGACCCTTCAAAAATGGGATTCTCAATATAGATGCTGGACAGAGTGAAACACTAAATGAAGAAAGAATGGGAAGCACCTTGATGGTGGTTCTGGAATGGCTCAAATATTATAACATACAAGCCAATGACATAACGCTTTGCAGCTAGAAGCAATTCCCCATTGAAAGGTAATACCCAAGATTTACGTAAGGCACAGAGTAGAGAGGTCGGGAATAGTGTATAGAGCGGGAAGAGGTAAGGAGGAGTGTATAGGGTGGAAGAGACCGGAAGGAGTGTATAGGGCCGAAGGCGTTCGAGAGGAATGTAAGGGCGAAACGAGGTCGAGAGGGATATGCAAGGCGGAAGGAGGTCACGAGAAGTGTCACAGCGCCTCCATACTGGAATGGTGCAATGTGCCCATCCACAGCGACGAACCGTCTGCATCTTTTGATGAGCACTTCATTGGTGGCTTATTATACTTTTGATCGTTGCTATGTCTACATTATATAATCCCTCTCTCCTTCGATAAATCCTATACCACTGTACTACAGTTTCCTTTGATCCTTGTGAATAAAAAAGAGCTTACGGTGCAATAAACCAATGCTTCGGTGAAATATTTACCTAAAACCACCAAATAACTTTTTACAACTTATGCATTCCTATTATGAAAGGGCTTAAGACAACTACATACCTCAATAAACCTACCAGCGCATTTCAACATCAAACTGCGAGGTGAGGAGTACGCATGAACATGAACTCTGCAAACTTTTATGTGCTGACCAGTTTCAAGATGTTACCCCTTCCTCCCCCCTCCCACCCCATCTCGTCGCTCTCCCCAAAAACCATGACGTCATTATATGGTATGGAATCAATGCTCTGGAGAAAATATTGACCTGAAACATCATCTCACAAGGCATAAAATAAGGGCCCTGAACGATGAAAGAAATTGGATATACTTTGTCTGAGACAGAGTAAACAGGCTGCTGCAGTTAGAAATGTGGGTATTTCTAACTTTGTTGCATCTAAGAACAGCTTGAAGAAACGATTTGGCAAGTTCAACATGCTCAATATGAACGCGCAAGATTGCCTTTACCTGCCTCCACTCAGAAAGGTATACCACCGGGAAGGTAACCAAACGCATATCACCGACACCACCTGCACATATTCGGTGAAACTCTACTACGCTAACATCAAATAAGCAACGCATCGAGCCGCGATGTGGAACGGCCACCGAATGAGGTCTTTAAATGCGCCCTCCTTCCAAAAATTCTGGTACTTCCTTTGGGCGATACCGCCACCAACACCGACCATGCCTTGATCCACCATAAACGACTCTCAATAAGAGTTTTGCGTGCAGACAAAATTGTGCTAGTAAACTGCTAAGCGGATCAATGCAATCAACTCACCTGGATTAAAAGATAAACGATAACTTCTCTTACTCTAAAACAATGAAAATGCTGCTATAGCTAGAGAAAACAACTAAATGCAAATTGTTCGAAGACAATATCAACTTCACTTGAATTTTGAAAAGGTAGACATACCTGTCTCACCGCTAATGAACAGGTCACAAGGAACAATCAAGCATAAAATAAAGAAACGTTGAACGAGATGAACTAACAGGTCTCCTCCACAAAGGAATTTCACCAACTCTACAGTGCTGACATTTCCCTTTGGGACCGAATATTTTAAATAATACTTATCAATTGGGGTGCGTGCATAGAACTGTCAGCGGAAAACTTCTTCATAACGTTCTTCTCAAATAGAGCCCATTTTCAGAGATGGCGCGCTTTCCCGTAAAAGTTAATGAGTAGCCATTATAATGTTTTTTTTCAACTTGAAGTCAATGCTTCGAAGTAATATATGCTATAAATTACTAGCAAAGAACGACTAGAAATTTTACTGGGAATATATGCATAATTTAGCACTGCAAAGTTATTGAAGACTGGGTGGTAATGGTTTAAACCTAGTGAATGGTGCATATCCCTCGCAGTTGTTTACCACTGTACCTGCCAAGTGCTCTTATTTTCCCTTTGAACGACGCATTAGCTTCGCGATTCATTTCTTTCCATTTGTGAGAGGAAATCTTCATAGTCGAATATACTGAAATTATATTTTGTACAAACTACGTACTATATACTACATATTGAAAAGTGCTTCAATTATAGATCATCATGGACAATGTGTGCAAATCTGTTTAAATATTTGAAGGTGATACTTTATTATGGTTTTTTATTTTCGTAGAAATGGCGCCACTGGAACGAACAACCCCCTCATTTTACCTGAAAGACTTTAACAGTCCCCTTGTTCGGGTATAAATAAATAAAGAATATCACCTGCTATGAATACTTCATCAAGAGTGCAACATAATCTTAGGTATATAGGTGAGTTCCTCTTCTCCTGTAATAAATGATCCCCTCCTCCCTCCACCTCCGTGAAAACAATAAGCGGAAATCATTGCTGGATTCTCATATCAGGCTAAAATCAGAGTGAAAATATATAACAAACGGAGAGAGGGAGAGAGAGGAGAAATAAAGAGATGAAAAAAAGAGAATTTCATTTTTTTTTTGTTTGACTGTATAATCTTCTTCTTCGCCCTTTCTTTATTTCAGTATCCAATGAGCCTCCTTTCTTTTCAACGCAAACCTAAACGGCGTCGTTGCGGGTTCTTTATGATCCCATCGACTTTTTTTTTTGATTTCGACATCGTCGATCCACCCACTCTATGATTTATCAATTTCCGCGAAAAGCATTACATGGATAATTCTATTCTTAGGTAAGCAAATATTTCTGGACGAACATTCTGCATTTAATAAAAAATGCTGGAATATACAATCGTTGCTTTCACCTGCGTACCTTTAATTTATTCTTCCCTTAAGGCGTTTTGGAATACATTCTCCACAAGGAACAAATGATAAGAGATGTGTGGAAACGAATAGAATATTTTGGCGGATAAAAAGTTGCTATTTCACAAGAAAAAGCTTCATTTATGCGTCTACGTGACTATGCAAACAAACGAACAAGTGAGGTAACAAATAAAAGGTAGCAACATCTAGAGGTAGATGCAAAGGTATGGTTGAATGAGAGGTAGAAACGAGGTAGAACGAGCAAATATCACTTCTAATAGCTACAGCAATGTAAGCGAAAATAACAACAACACTACATCATGAATAAGCTTCGAACGACAACAGGCATAGAATTGGAGACGAGCTCAAGCTCGGTATCAACTCATTGACCCAGCAAACTGAATGGAAAATCCCCATGATTTCCGTTTCTCAAAAACATCAGATGAATAATGAAGAAGGAAAGAATTGAGCATTCTAATCGCTGGTTCACCTCCCGAATACAGCTGAGTATATGAAAGCAACCAAAAGTTTAAAAAAAAGCAGGAAGAAATTGCAAAAAACTTAAAGGATTTTCGTGCAAAGAACAAAGAAAAGAATATTCTACAATACGAACTCCACATTTCAATTTTTATTGTGCAAATAATGCAGTATAGTTTACCACTAACACGATATATATATATATATATATATATATATATGAAAGCCATATGGCCGCTTGGCCATTCTGTAGCACCCTGACGTCCTAATCCCCTTTCTCGTTGCTCACTTCTCGCAGTAAACACAAGTAACCCGATAACAGGACACGGGCTAAGAAACGCGCTATCACTAAATGAACGAATATCATCAAAGAGGTTCGACGTTGTGGCTTTATGACGAACATATTTAGCTCGTCTGTGAGATGGTGCTTTTTGGCATAGGAAAGTTGTCTAAGGTGCAATACGGCTGCCCAGTCCCTCTATCGCGCCAATACGGTAAGTGAGGTACATAGATGAGGACGGAGTAGAAGGAAACGAGAAGACCATGTTGTTGCTCGATCAACGATCCACCTCACCAAAGACGAGATCGAGAGTACCGATCACGGCGACCATATCTGCTATCAGTGACATATAGCATATATCATGAATGACCGATAAATGTGCAAATCTGAAAAACAATATACTTAAAATGACCAAATCTAGTGATGTGATATTTAATTATAGACAACCTTATGGTATGTGGTTCACAATGATATGATACAGGGTAATCGCCGAATGTATAAATCACCTCAAACGGAAGACTAACGACTGAAGTTCGCATCAATGCTAAATCCTCACTAATCACTTTGCTTTTCGTTAATATTTCTTCCCTTATATCACCGCTAAAACATCCCTCCAGTCGGACTGTTATTGCCCGCTAAAACAGTTTGTGGAACCGGATAGTTAAGGAACAGCCTGAGGTAACACCTAAAATAATCGGAGTCAATAGGATAGGCAAATGCAATTTCAGAAGCATTCTAAGTAAAAAATATGTCATCAGATCTTAGAATGAGTCTTCCTGCACTAACAAGCGTTGAGAGATGCAAGCACTGAGGTGCAACGTTTAACATTTGTTTTCGGTACCAACGGTAAAATATGCCTTACCCAGGTGCCCTTAGAAAGCAACGGTAGGGTTTAGTAGTGCCATCGGCCAACAGGTAGACACCAAATTCTCCTTTTGGCGCCTCGACAGGTAGGTACGTAGCACCGGGTGGCACTTGAAAGCCTTCGGTAAAAAATTTGAAATGATGTATCAACGCTTCCATACTTTCCTTTAAAAAAACATTTTTGAAACTTAGCGTTGAAAATATTTATTAAAATATATGAATTCAACAAATCACAGCAAAATAGCAATGCTAGCACTAGAACGTATGAATATTTTGCAATTAAAGAACGAAGAATTTCTTACTTTGGATGGAAAAATCAATGAACACATCTTAAGTGTACTTCATACAGAGCTCTCAAATATGTTATACCTATCTCTTGCAGTCAAAAACTTCCTATTTTTGTTCTTTTTTTGTGGATTTCCATCTTTTTTTTGGCGCAGAATGATAAATGGTTTGGAAAAACAAATTTCTTACCTCATCATACTTCTATTTAAAAAAAACAGTAAATACTCTCAAAATAAAAGGTAGACAAACATCGACACAAATCTTAAGCACTGTGTGAGTCAAACTGCTAGAGATATCTCGCCCTTAATGCTACTAAATTGGAGAGACGCATATTTGCATTTGTCATCTAACATATGTTCACCTTTGCCATACGAAAATATTATCGTAAAAAGTAAAATGACCTTCATTTCGGATCGCTTCGGTGGAACCACCTTATGGTCATCAACCTTTATTTCACCTGGTGGCATCTTGTTGAGACATTGAAGTACTAGTCGTAGACTTTGACGCATCTCTTCTACTCGACACAGATAGCTGTAACAATCATCTATTATGCTTGTTTTTCATTATTTATCGTAGTGTAATTATTCAATTACAAGTTACTCTAACGAACACGTTTTACTCAAAGAAAAAGTACCTGAATAAAAATATATCATACATTTACTTGGTCATACTTTTCTTTATATTTTTTCTTTCAAATATGAATTTCTAGCCGAAGAAAAAACTGAGAGTTCTGCAGTTCTTTTCCGCTGACTCCTAACAAGTTATCTCTAAATCCCACCTATATAAACAACCTGCAAGGTATTGCTTACATTATGTGCCTATTAAACAGATAATATTTTATGCTTCAGATGTGGTGTTTCAAAAAAAGAGAAAAAATACACATCGTTAATGCGTAATGAATTCGCGAAGAATGTTACCGATCGTAGCAATCTCCGTTCTTTCCAACGGGAACATCGAATTCGAGTTCCTCGTACGCATCATAGGGCTGTGTTTTACGTACATCCCATTTAATACCCGAGCCACGTAACATCACACCTGAGAAACCCCAATTGAGTGCATCGCTCGCTGTCACAATTCCCACATCTATTGTACGAGCCTGGAATCGGTCGCATTTACCCAACCCATGTATCATTGCTGTTCCATGTCATCGTGTCCGATCCCCAAATCAATATCCATCTTTCAATGTTCAGTATATATATATATATATATATATATATATATATATATATATATATATATATATATATATATATATATATATATATATATATATATATATATATATATAGTTTTAATATTGATATCAAAAGGCAAATAATAATATAATATAGTACAATACTACTCCATATGAACAATATTTTATATGAGCATCTTTGCTATCAGACCGCTATTCTAGAAATTCCTCACTGAATCAGAAAGCAGCTTACATAATATCCTATAGCTTGAACTTTACGATATCGCATAGATAAGCACGTGGAAAGAAATTTTGACTGGCCACATTTACATATGAGTGAAACGCATCAAGGAAAATTGAGAAAGTTCGATGCCACCATGGCTGTCGCGATCAGTGATTGAATCACCAACAACAAAGAGTTCACGGATTTTCCACAGCCTCAACTCGATGCGCTATAAGCAAATCATAGTCGAATAGCCTTCTGAGAGGACGATATCAACAGCATATTTTTCGATACGCATAAATGTTGTTGATTGCACTCTGTACAAATGAAACCATCCACACGTTAGCTACCCATTACCTATTAATATTGGATTAGCATCAAATGCAGCAATAGCCACAAACATTTATTGAAAACAGCTGAAAATCGTTAAATAACAGGATATTTATTTAGCCTTGAAGTCCCTGCAATACCTGACCTGAGTTAGAGGGGAGTCGAAAACGATCCGGGAAAGAAACGAAGGCTCACCATAAAAAGGTATCTTATGCACAAACTGGCCTATTAGGAATGCAACACAACTACAAATTTACCTTCCAAATACGATTTTCAGTGAGCATATCTTCAAGCTCGTCGATTCGTTCAGGGAACTTAACCGCCCAATCGTACACATCGTCCATCCAACCCAACGGCAGATCCCATGCCACGCCACCTGGGCGTACATAATTGGCATGCATACGTGCCCCTGATATCCGTTCCCTGCAAGTAAGCGATTTGTGCACTTCACCTATTTGGAATAAAATACGTGGATGAAAGTGCATAACGTAACGGGCATCTCGTGAACACCTTGACTGCCCCAGCGGGATAGTGTTGATTCTACCGAATATACTGTTACTTAAAATACCGTAAATCCTCAAATAAACTCCCTCCTTAATAAAAACTCAACTCAAAAAATCCTCCATCTCTAATAAATCCCATCCTCTAAACTCTTGAAAGCAAAAACAATTCCTAGTGCAATATGAAATATAAACTGTTATTGAGATTAATCAAGATTTCAGAAAGAAAATAATCCTAATAAAGTTTTCTTCAGCATATCACAGGTAAATTGACAGAAAATTTACAACCCCAGGATTTACCTGTAATGTTACCTTAATGAACATTCATTATCAAATTTCTGTCAGGTGATGAGACCTCAATGAACAACACTGCAGATGGTGATTACCTTCCAAAATAACTAAAAGCTATTGCAGCATTGTTTCTGCTGCTCCGATTAGCCATTTATACATGCATTTTTCTTTTTCCTCGACCTACTAGAGCTGTTATATACATATTTCTCTCGATCTCATCCATGACGTAGAAATCTCAAACAAAAAGAGATTAAGACTTACTTGTAAACAAAACAAATCTGGAAATGCCTAGAAATGTAAGCATGGCAAGCGCTTTTTGCAATTTCATCCATCATGCAAGTCACACAATAAATTTTTAAAGAAAAGGGAATGCGAAATAATGATTCATTTATGTCCAGCAATTCGGTTAGCTGTACCAACTTCTTGCTATAAAAAACTCCCTTTCCCCGAATAATAAAACCTGATGACAAACTTTCGCGACATCCACAAGTGTTGGTAAACTAATAGACGATGAATGAAGGGAAATAAACAATATTCCACAAGCAACACACGAATATTGAGCTAGCGATATTGCCTCCAAGTTCATCAGCTGCCTGAGATCGTCGGATTTCGATATTGCAATCTATCATCTAGTTCATATTATACAATATTTCTACTTCCTTTCCGTTATTTCAGCTTGAAATATTGACACATAAATTCTCTTTCTTACATATGTACCACAATAGCTTTAATAGCTAAAACTTCTTCACTTCACTAAATCAAACTGCGATATAGGCAACTAGAGAGGCGGCGTATCACATCGATATCTGATAACCTAACAATTTGTTAGTACGAATAAACGGAGCATTTGCATATAAAGCCTATAAGGATATATGTGCTATAACTAACGTGAATTCGAAAAGCTTTTCGCGTTCTTCGAACATCCAGAAGAGAGGCGTCATTGCACCAATATCAAGTGCATGCGTTGTTATACCCATTATGTGGTTTTGCAGTCGTGTCAATTCATATACCAATGCTGAATATATATATATATATATATATATATATATATATATATATATATATATATATATATATATATATATATATATAGAAAAAATCCTGTTCATTTTTCTGTACATGTATATAATTTCATTCCCTCCTATAGTACCTGAAATTTACGAAAAAAAAAACAATAAAAAAGCCCTATGTTTGCATGAATACAATATATATTTCGCATAAATCTGGTGGAATATAAAACCTTCCACTCCCCTACCCCTACCCTCCCCCTCCCCCCCACATCCCTTCTTCCAAAAAAGATAACAATAGAAAACCTCTTGCAAAACAACAGAAGACTATTTAAGGGAAAAATGAAATATCCTCTCCTGAGTTGAGAAAAATTAAAAAATCATATGTGAACATGATAAAGTAGATGCCTTGAGTTCTTTATTCAAGTAATTATGGTAAATTTGCATGATATCATAAAAATAGCAAGAAAATATGAGAGTAAGATTCAACTCGAAACGTTTTCTTCATAATAGAGAGTTTATTCTTTAAAAAAAACGACTAAAATTGATAATACTTTTATAATTTTATACAAATCAAGTTAGAGAATATACGGGATATTATTATTACTTTTTTTTTCTGGAACACTGGCAAAGAGATAAATAAGGAGAAACAATTTGGAATTGCACTAAGAAAAATTACATAGCAATTTCAGATTATAAATTCATACAGTTAGAGATTACGCATAAAATATTCAAATCGTTTGCAAAAAGCTTTCGGGTGTTCGTGTGCAATATGTGAACGCATCCGTACTTTTATACATCATCATATCTAAATGTGCACGTACACTTAAGCTTTGACCTCAGCCGACTTAAGTTTGCAACGCATTGTTGTTGAATAGGTTTCTTCTCAGTTTTCAATATGTTCACTACATGGAGATTTTGAACTTTTTGATAAGATCAGCGTAATAAGATCAGTTTCCTTCATGACCCCTCACTCTCTCCCTCGCCTCCCCATAGAATTACAAGCAATAGAAGCAGGCTATAACTAGAAGATGGGTATAGAACATGAAAGATGTTACAGCAATTATTACTCAATTATTCTTTGCAATCATACGAGCGGAAATCCGACAGATTTAACAACTGTATGCCGAAATGAAACATGAAAATTTACGAGAAAGTGACTTTACAAGAATAAGGAAAAACGCTAATTTTCTTTCCCTCTCTTCCTCTCTCCATCTTCATCTAATTAATAATAATCTATAATTATAAAATAGTAATAAAATAATAATAATAAAAAATTAATTAAAAAATGCAAACAACTGACAAAAAAAAAGAAAAATTAGCATACTTCGAATAAATTTCGCTCTTGGTGGAACATCGATACGAAGCAATTTTTCGATCGCAAGTGCAAATGCACCCTCATTGCACATCATCGATATATAGTCAAGTCTATCGAAATATGGCAATGCTTGTGTATATGTCTTATATTCAATTAACTTCTCGGTACCTCGATGTAGAAGACCAATATGTGGTGTCGCTTTGATTATCACCTTAAAGTTCACTTCTATGAGATAATCTTCAATTTAAAAAAAAAAATTAATTTCAATTTCTAAACTTCATAACAAACTTATAATAAATAAAAATATGATGGAAAAACAAAATCATATAAACTCTACTAGTTTTTGGTTTACGTTATGGAACATGTCGTTATAAAATGATTATGGCATATCCGGAAATTATAAAATAGTGTGACTTTTCGCCAAACTTTTTGAAAATATTTGAAAACATAATGGTGAGTAATAAACACATAAAAATGGATATACCCATGCG
Source organism: Ascaris suum (assembly GCA_013433145.1). NCBI lineage: Eukaryota > Metazoa > Nematoda > Chromadorea > Rhabditida > Ascarididae > Ascaris > Ascaris suum. The sequence continues at coordinate 7,792,223 of CM024182.1, read as the reverse complement.
AACAAAAAGAAGAACAAACTATCGTTTGATACATCATCACCGGTATATTCCCAATGATTGCAGAATAATGAGCAATTAGGGCAAATCTTACAAAAGATATTTACCTTAATCACTTACCTTCATTTTGGATGCAACCTTTAGTGAGCCGTGCTAAATTGCAATTTGCAACTAAAGACATTTATAATTTCAACGAGGAAGAAATAAAATTCAAATGTTCAGTTCGATCCACAAAAAGAGCAAAATTCTACTTTTCAACAAAAAAAAACAGTGACGACGAAATAAAGATTAAAGATTCTCGATTGCTTGATTGATTATGCAAATGCTACTAAAGAAAATCAAGCGATTTTTTTTTCTCGTATATTAAAGGCAAGAGAAAGGAGAGCATATAAATGATTCGATCCCTTAAAACAAGCGAACGAGAAAATAGCAAATAGTAACGACCATATATAAACGCATAATGTAAACGTTATTAATGTTGCTTCAGAATAGTAATCCTATGGATCAATACTAATTCTGGGTCAATACTAATGCTATAAGAGGATCAATACCGAGAATAAGGATCAATATTAATGTTATAAGCATTGCTTGAGAATTAACTGATATCTAAAAAGATTCAAAACTCTTGGATCAAAGATTAGCTGATCGATCGACGACTTCATAGATTCACTACAACGAATTTATAATATGATGAATTGCGCAATTTAAGATGAAATTAATATTCTTGAAACGCAATTGAATTTATGTGATCGACATAATTTGATATCTCATTAGTTGAAAAACAACTTCATGTATTTTATGAAGTAATATCAATTGCATTGAATCGTACCGCTTCTATAACGAAATAAAATGACAACGAATTGAGGTGCCAAACTAGCTAGCCATATTTCATGGGAAATAAATTGACGCATCCGAATTGTTGTTGTGCTAACGAAAATGCTTTAATAGTACCATATCTACCATACAGTACCATTAACATCAGTGCCGGTACCATATTAGCAGCATTTAATAGTAACACTAATAGCACCACATTGCTGAATCAGCTAATAAACAGCTTTTAGAAAGAACTTGAAGCAAACAGATTGGAGAGGAATATTGCAAACTGTTATTTCATCTTCACTAACCTTTTATTCTGTAAGCAACATCCTAATCTTTTATTCGATTTTAAGGAGATCAAATCAACCTTTTTTACCTGGACTTACTTTATTCTTCTTCACCTTTCCCTTTGATTATATGGAAAAAAAACCATGAAAACGCTCAGTACTTGCTGTCGAAGTACCATCACCTTTAACTAAAAAAAAACCGATCCACAAATCTGACTGCTTTTCAAATGCAAGTGCGCATGTCATACAGGTGGCATAAGTGAAACCGGATGAATTAAAGCAAAAGAGTTTGATGAATTAAGATCTACATCAGTGGTTCCCATATTATATTTAATTATATCAATTTACAGGTACATGGAATAACATAGGTAATATGGTGAGCGATTGAATCACTCATAAAAAGTATTTCAGTTATTACCTCGCCTTCCAGTTTAAGTACTAGCCGAAGTACACCATGGGCAGCCGGATGTTGAGGGCCGAAATTAAGTACCATATTTTCGAGTGATTTCTCGCGTAACCTTCCCGCATAATCGTCTGATTGTATTGGTTGATTCTCCATCAGCTTTTCAAATTTGTCCATTCCCAATTGTTCGTCGTAACGAGTTGTTCTCTCCGAGAACAACAATGTTCCTAAGGTACCACCCTTCTGCAAACGGTTATTTTATTTATTGTCTCACCTGTCTGATGCAGCACCTCAGGTATGAAGCTACTTCCAGGTATGAGGTTTTGCTACTACTTATCACGTCACCGTGTAATATTATAGATATAAATATAAATTACTGCTGTGCAATTCTATCATCTTCAAACATAATTCGATACGATCATAATAAAGGTCATCGTTGATGGTCTTCTCAAAAATAATCTTACTTTCAACAGAAAATTTCATCGATTTGTTGGCATTCGTTTAGTACTTTATGCCTTTCTCTGCATTTATATCTCCTCCCGTGAAAGTGTTCTAAAAGCTCAAAGAATGCATCAAGTGACGTCCTTACGTACTGAAAAAAAAGGCTACAAATGAATCGACTGCAAAAAAAAGTTACCTTGAATTGACGCTCGAACTTTGCATCCGGATACCATATAGTATGTGCGCTGCGTGAGATGTCACACAACGCTGGCAAAGCACGCCATCGAAGCACATCAGTTAGTAAGGATCGGAGACCTGCAGCTGCTGCCATCTCATTCACTGCACCTTTAATATCCGATTTAATTGCAGATTGCAAACTATAGATTGCATAACGCATTGCAACTGATCTAGTCGACAACGAGATATCGTTATATGCACACGCTACGTTTACATCGAAATTCTAATTCCATTGTTGTGGTGTTTTTTGGGAGGATATGAGGAAGGATGGGAGAGGGGAAGCAAAACGAGGTGACAAAAGAAATTTGTCTCAGAACAACTAACTCTAAAACTACCACAGTTTTTTCGAGAAAACATCGAAACAGAAATATTACACTATATTATGAAAAGGCACATATTAGTAGCGATGTTTTTGAAATTATGCTTCCATATATGCTAAGAAATTTGTGGTCATTTCCATCTTTTGTCAGTTTTCAGACATTTTAATTTAGGTCAATTTTAGGTATTTGAATGCAGCCTAAACACATCGTGAAAGTGAAGAAGCAAAGCACCAGGAGGCGTGGTGTGCAAAAGATTATGTGATCTTCGACGCGATCAGCACAACTGTTCGAAGTCCATCTCCCCACCAAAACGCTACATGAATGTATGCGAGATATTTCTATGTGCTACGTGAGTGCAACTCTAACTTGGTACGAACTATTCTAATAGGTATCCCAAAGATTCTCAATTGATCTTCTCTCTGCTCACATAAATTTGGCGATAAAAACATTTACAATTACACTTCAATATCTTCCACGCATTATTAATCCCTTATATCTATTTTAGTGTTTATTTCCTTTAATGCTTATATTTTATGACTATTTTACATTTATATTCTAATATTTATCATTACTTTATAAATTAATTTAATATTTATTCGATAAACACTTCTCTTTTCGTTAGTAATACTTCTGCCAGCCTTATATATACTTAGAATAATTTACGTTTACCGTATTTAATGAAAATATAGCCTCTCTTGAAAAGATGCTCTGTCGACAGAAAATAAGTAGACTCCTCTTGAATGTAGGTCCACCTTTTTGGGTTCCTAGAAAATATATGACCCATGTTGCCTATTTCTTCAACAAAATTTTCGCTGTTTCGATGCTCATTTTTCAGCAAAATTCATCAGTAATCGATAATCGATAATAATCTGATGATACATCGGAAAATCTCTATATTTACACTGCAGTGGATCGCTGGCTAACGATCGATCAGTGGCTAAATAGAATTAAAAAAAAGAAATATTGTGAAGTACTCCACAAGGAAGATATCGTGAATCACATCCACTATCCTTTGTTCTGATTTTGCCCTCCATCCTATTACCCTCTCCCTTTTCCCATCCTCGTCAACTAATCGTTACAGCACTGCCGCTCTATATTTCAAGAAGAATGTTTCCCCATAGAAAGATAAAGTCTAAAATTGGTGATTATACATTGTCAATCGTATGCAATTTAAGTATGCAACAATTAAAAAAAAACATTTTCATCATCGTTCAACGCATAAATAAGCCTACGATCGCTATTTGCAGTGATGACCTAGTTGTGAGTTTGTGAAATTGCGATTCTCATCAACCTAGAACACCGAATTACTCTAAAATCAAATTAGCTAATTAATTACACTAACATTATAATAATTCAATTCAATTACGTGTTGCTTTACATAGACATACCTTAACTGCGAATTTACATAAAAGAATTACTAATTTCATGATTAACGACAGTAGTGTTCGAATGGAATTAGGTGAACAGTGATGCAGGTGATTCAATTGAACTGAATTAAACTAGATGATCAGGTGAACAATCATGCATACAGGTGCACATTACCTGCTATCAATTTGATCATCGAAAACGCCACATTTACGTAAACTTTTAACGTTAGAATTCAATTCGAATAACAATGAAATAAATCGTTAACAAAACCATCTACTAAAATAAACTAATGATATAAATTACGGACGCATCGTCACTACAACGTTCGCACCCCTCAATGCGGTATCACCACTTCATCGCCATCATTCTATTCCCATCGATTTACGTAGTGATCACCGAACTAGTGAACAACAGTCGCTCACAAAATTGCTTGGAGCACTGCCAAAACACCTCAAGTATCATATACAGCTATTTATAACTACCCCCCACCTTCTCTCAACCTTTGAAAGGTATGTTTCTTTGGAAAGTTATTGATCTACATCTTAGAATTTATGTTAATTTCTGAGAGTTGTTAATGGGTGTGAATTCCGGTCATATAAAGAGCCATTTATAGCCTTTCAGGGTTAGGGATTAAATATCAACAATCACCGTAGAATGAATATAAATGAAGCAATTGAAACAATTCGATTTCTTTTTAAATAAAATGAACTGAACGAGGGCACATAAATCAATTAGGACGAAAATAAACGTCAATATTATTGAGAAGTGAATATCAGTACAAGTAAATAAACCTTTATTATTAATTATTACAATTATATGGAATACAAATCGTGTGGAATGATAAGCTGCAATATTTTAATAATTGTATGAATGCGTTTATGGATTGGTTTATTTGAATGCTACAAGCAAGACATTCTCATAGCCATGTAGGTCAGGTATTATAGACAGCAACTCGATCTGGATCTTCTTGGTACTTCGAGTGAGTTTCTTTTATGTTTCCGACAAATGGATCCACATAATCCGAATGACCCTCCGGCAATTCTTGATCTGGCGAATCGATGACTCCGAATAGGCAGAAGCTATCCACTTTGAATCGCTGACTTGCCTGCTTTAATGTTTTCAAGGTGAACTAACACAAGTAATATAAGACTGATGTATAAATAACAAGGCAATTAGAAGTATACAAATATGTGCGTCTTGGTTGTAAAAAAAACGATCATAAATTGAATCACAAATGTCGAATACGTAGAACGCTATGCTTGTTCACCGCGGAGATGCAAGATTTCTGCTTGGCGATCTTCCGCTGCCACAATTGATCGATTCTGATGTTAGAGTACACCGATTGTGATGTCAAGCAAGGTGAACGGAAAGCTTAGGCACCGTCTCGAAGGGAAGATGAGCGTGCAGAATGTCCTCATCCAACCGATTTGTTCCTCAAACCAAAGACTCCAAATAGCGTTTGCCGTTTTGTGATGTGTTGTCTTGATTCGTCATCAATACTGGAATTTCTTCGACGATCTTCTAGAGACCCAGTGAATGGTCGTCTATAAATAAGTGCATTATTATCGTTTAAATTTTATGCTTTTAATTTAGCTGGCATTTCTGATAATATACAAGAAAGAAAGAAGGAAGTATTCTGGATTAATATATACTATATTGTAAAATAAGGTCGTTCTAGTATAGTGCAATGCAAATAATATACGTCAATATTTTAGTATCCATATTATACTGAATATGTCAATTCAATTTGCAAATAATCATAAATGGATAATCAAAATACGTGCCACTTTTAAAAGAATATTTTCGAAGTAAAATGAGAAGATGTCTTCTAAGCTCATTTAAGAACCAAAGCATCTATCAAAAATAAAGAAGATACGTTCCATTTTATGCAAATTTCCTCAGCCCACAAAAATCACAATAGGATGGAACCTAATAAAGAAATAACGTTAATTACTGAAGCATTCAAAAGATCATCATAAACCTGAGGCATGCTGCACATCCTGAACATGTTCAGTGATCAAAACCTAGTATTTTTAGCCGGTGTACCGTTTCGCTATGGATAAACAAATTTAGAAGCTGATTGGGTTTGGATTTATATTGGATTTAGAGCTGCGTTTAAGGAAATGACTCCGTTGGTCTCATGCTGCATGAACTTCAGTATCGTCAACAATCTCATGCAGTATATCGTCTTGTTGAACGCTATTGCAAGTTGTTTATATCTTTTCGAGACCTGGGAAATTAAACCACCTGAGAGCTAAACCACTCTGCAATTGGATTTGTCTGCGAGAGATTTACAACTCATTGCAGCGCCATATAATTCAATAAAATTTGCTTGAATTCTTACTCGTCATTGAAATATATACGACAGTATTAATCTGATGCCGAGAGATTGGATTATTTGTTAGATATTCGAATCATCTTCGATGAATGTGGTCAAACCAGGATCAATAAGTATCATCACATATTCGTTATCAAACAAACTACTCGTAGTATTAAGGGGCATACATAGTCAATTCGTTACTAATGCCGAGGTACAACATTCAATAAACAAACTAGGAGCACTCTCCCAGGTAAATTCACACCTGTTGACGAAAGCGGTAAATGCGACAGGCATAGATGCACGTCGAATATCTCCATAGTATAGCTGCCCAGAGGATCGTTTCGAATGGATACCTGTTCGAGAGCATCGCAAAAGTCGACCGTCGTACTGTTCAAGCACTGGGAAACGTGAAGAACATTGCTCAAATGATGAAGTGCTCAAGAGACACTTGTCATACAAATTCTCATCATTCCTTGATATCTTTGACGTTCGTCGAGAGCCCGAAATTATTTCGTTGGGAAGTCGACTCATTTCGGGACCGGAAATCAAAAAAAAATTTTTTCAAATACGTTGAATGGACGATGAATTTTCACAAACGAGAGCAGAATGCAAATTTGTGAGACCAAATGAAAAGATCTCTGAATTTGTAGAATTTCTCTAAAACAGATATTTTAATTTTTAACTAAATTTTTAATAATTACTTATTATTAATAATATTGGTCATAGATCGTAAGAGTAAAGAATATCGTTGAAGAGAAATCAACAAAAAAAGAAAGAAAATTTAAGCGAAATTAGCTTTACATATGAACTAACCAAAACAAGCGAGCATAGAAGTGAAAAAAAGCGTCGATATAAGCCAACTCAATATGGCTATAAGCATCATAAATGAACCAATCTGAAAATTATACATCCAAAATTATGCGATTTCAAAAATATTTTCTTAGTGCAAATATTTCTTTTAAAATTTTTCTTTAATTGAGCCAAATGAATGTGGAATATGAGGAATGCTCGATCACGTAATGATATTTCTCTTTTATTCGTTTGGTAGCGTTTCTCATTTCATGCGCTTTACAAATGGGCGAAATACTGGAGACGCTCAACAAGTTGAAAACACCTATAAAGGAACACTTGGCCCACGATCCATGCCCAAATCCCATATGTGATGAACAAATGCACTACTAAATTGCGCATCTAAATATAGGTGTTTGGATAAGCCTAAACTGCTTCAGTTTCCGTCTATCAATATAGCACTGCCCTCCGAGGGAAACACGATCAATTATAAATTGACATGTGGGATATAACGTTATCAAGCCTCATAATTCAATTTCGTTTGACGCCTCGGATATATATATATATATATGCCTAAGAAATATATATCATATAATATGCCTAGTGCCGGAATATGCCCAATGAATTTCAACGATGAAATCAATGAACCTGTAAAAAACATAGTGTATCAGCGAAGACCATGCCAAGTCCAGTAACAAATGTCGTCAGCATCGACATCGTTACCGGGCATATTACTTCGTTTATCGATCTCACTGCTCTGAAAATCGTTGATCAGCATTTTTTAAAAACGAAGACGTGATTTGAATATTGGTTTTTTTGAACGGATATGAAATTGCTAAATGAGTCCTGTGTGAGTAGTGAAATTAATAGCTGCGCATAGATTCTAGATCATTGCAGCCAAGTAATCACTGCCCTGACAAGAAATATAACACAGAAATATAACATAGAAATAGAACACAAAATATAACACAGATATTCTAATTTTCTCGTCACTATTATAATACAAAGTTGTGAAAATTGGCCTGTCAAGTATCTTGCCATAGTTTTACGCAGTAATGTGACGTTTCTGCTAAAATACGTGGCGCCGTTACACCATTCCCCCCCCCCCCCTCACCCCCCATCGCCTTAACCGTCTTTTAATATGAAGGAGTTCACACTAACCCTCATTAACGTCTGAAAAAGATATGCATTAAAGAACTGAACTTCTTTGCGAAAGTGATTCCATGAACGGATTTCCTTGAAATTACCTCAGTGAAGACATCCCTCCGGCTGCACCATGAACTCACCTGTCGTGTTTTATTAATTAGCGCATAGTGTCTTCGAAACTTGGCGAGCTACTACTACTGTATATCTCAAAAAGGGATCGCTTTTCGAGCTAGGAGAACAGTTGAATAGCGAAGAAACCAGCAATTAACCCACCTGTCAGTGCGTTTCAGTTCGGAACTCTTACAAAAAGCGAGCGCATAATGGAGCACGAAATCGAATGACAGACCAACGGTAAGTAGTGCAATCGTCGACTCGATAATGTTCAATTCCCAGCCCAGCAGGACCTGTCATTTGAAACTGTTTTCATCCACAACTCACTAGCAAATGCAGCATATATATATATATATATATATATATATATATATATATATATATATATATATATATATATATATATATATATATATATATATATATATATATATATATATATATATATATATATATATATATATATATATATATATATATAATATATTATATATAGATACAATGTCTTCCAGATAGATCGGCTGCAAATAAACTTGTGAAGCAACAAGTCTGCATTACACTCCCAATTTTCGATTAATACGAGGGAAATAAGTTTTTCGAGGAAAAAACTTTAAAAAGCAAAAAAAAATCATATTTTTGAATGAGTTTCAAAATTATGTGCTAGCAAATTTGTCCACTCGTTTTTCTGCTCGTCAAACTCATTCAATTTTAGGAGTATTAATTCAAAAACGCCGAAATCTCTCTACTAACTATAGGTGAAAAAAGGTGGAGGACTATCCATGTTATTCTCCGTCTAAAACGCTCCAAGATTGCACAGACCCAGTTGAAATATTACTCATCACTTTAACTGAAAAAAGTACCACTATCAACAAAGCAACCTTGTCTTCCAAGAATCACTCGCTTCTAATGATAGCTAACGGCTATTTTATGAATTTAAACGAAATCTTTTATAAATATATACTAACCAAAATTGCACCAGTAGTGACCATCACATCGATAATCGAGAGTACGGAAATGAAACATACTAATAAATCTCGAATCACAATAAATAAAATAAGGAAAGCGATTGCAATAGATATAAGTGCCGAAATAAGTGTCTCATAAAGTAGAGAATGTTGAAGATCATAAAATTGGAACGCTTCTGTGAGAAAAAAACCTTTTCGAAAGAATGAAGAGGTGTTCTTCAATACATCCTGAAATAAAACTTCACAGTTTTCCCCATTTTGATAGGATATTATCCGAACTATTCGATTCCCTCATCTATTTTTAGGCAATTATTTCTGTATTTAGCTGAGTACTTTTCGTTTTACACTCAGCTAAACCAATGAGCCATGAACATGCCAATTCTATTGGCTTTCTCGTCTAGCTTACCTCATTCCTTTCCATCGTCTGTGCGTGCATTATATTGCCTAAGACATCACAATGACTAAGTCGTGGTAGGAATCTTCAGACCAGAGAATTGCGTCTACGTTAATGCAATTGTTTGAATATTTTTCGTGTAATTTAACGTCAATCGATCATAAGTGTGCAATTATGCAAGAATATTACGAAAAAAAGATATTATTCCTGCTGATATAGCAAAAAAGGTGATTTCTTCTTTCAAATATAATCACTATCGACATATCAAGTTCCCCTCTTTGTCAATTTATTATTCCGTTAACAACTGTCAATTCATTCTTCCTCCTTATTTTCCGTCATAACTCATCATACTCTCAGTTATTTGCATATATGCATATATTTGCATATTACATCATACTATATTCGTCTCATTCCTTAGCGCAATCGCAGGATTCATCAAAAATAATCGAGAAATGCACCCATATTTAGGCAATACTATATTCTTAATTTTTAATATCGATCAAATTGTAAACGCTTTAAATAGCATTTATTTTATTCAAAAAACGTTTCCTCGATAATAAAAGAAAAGGCTGAAATATTTGAAGAAAAAAAAACGACTCACATTCATAAGAGATTCAAAAATTTGATAATATCGCTTCATTTTTGCATAATCAAATGTAAATGTATAATTGGTTAAGAATGCTATAATATGTATGCCATATCTACGGCCATTTTCCAAATCATCAACAAATAATGCACGTCCAAATGGTAGATTCAAATCTGCCGGTTGTGTTAGTAGAAATTCATATTCCGAGAACATCTTCGATAGACAGCTTGACACATTACCTGCAAATATGTACACAAATATAATCAACATACTTCCCAACAGCTAAATGAAATAAACCACAATGGAAAACATTCAAGAATGATGAATACTGAAAAGGATTAAATTAGTGTGTAACGCCACCTGAAGTCTTTAGAAGTAAAAGTTCTTCACACCTCAAGATTGTGGTATTTTTTGACTTCTAACCTGAAGCGGAGGTGATAAGGTGTTTTGAAGATCACATTAAGCTTGGAAAAGATGAACATGCTCTTCAAAAAGCATTGTTATTTCCGCCTTACATAGAAACTGAATGCTTTCGGTTGATGATGGGAATCTTCTCGTAAGTGGGCATTTTTCAAAAAAGCCTTTCAAGATTTATGTTCACACATCAAAAAAATTCTCTCGGTACCACATAAACGATATTCAAGTTCAATGTGCTAGTACGCACGTAAAAGTCCATTTAAACAAGAATTAGAATGATACGCAAATCAAAACCGCATATAAAACGATCGCCCCTCTTAAAAGCAAGGCTCCTACTCGATTGCCGCATAAGATAAAAGCATCGTGGCTTTTACTCAAAGAAATACGGTAAACCTTTTACATTGATATAAATGCCTAAAACTTTAACAAAAACTCTGTTTTCAAATGAACATCAGTAACCGATGTCAAATTTGCATTTATACCACTGCTTGATTTCACTACTCTATTTAACATTCTACCGTATTGTTGTGTAACGCATGCATACCTTTAATAAGCCATGCAAAGATATAAAACCTATACGATTTGCCAATAGCAGAACTAGTTACCTGGTAACACATTCTGCATCCATCATAATGACACCATTTTTCTAATTGCCTCTTTCAGCATTTAAAGCATAAAAGCAATAGCTCGTTTCATAAGAAATCTCGAAGGTATTTCGGTGAATTCATTCCTAGTTTTCTATAAATGTGAGTAATTACCGATGTGTCGTGAGATATTCGCTTCAACACAGCAATCCATAAGTGTCAAGGAACATGGCCGTCCCATATAGGCAAGGATTTTGTCCACGAAACACGCCGATGGATGGAATATATCCCTCCTGAAACACTCATCTTTGACACTAAAACCAATTTTCCAGCACTTCCGATAAAAGTTGAAGTTGCTTTATTTAAAGTTCAACCTCCAAATTTACAAGTAAATAATGTCCAACAGGTGGCTTTATTAAATTTGACATATTTCTGCAAAAAATATTTTGAGAATTTAGTCAATAATAAAGCAAAAGTTAATAAAACTAAGTTAGCTTAAAAGATGAATAAACAGCGATAAAGTATATGAAATGAATGAATGTTTATATAGGATCTGTGATCAAATATGAATTATGAAAGATAATTCGATATGAGGGAATCAACAATAAAAACACAACTTACGGAAATAATTTGCAATATGATACAATTTGTTATTGCAAAGTTGCACTCATCAAAGACACTAAATAACAAAATACTAGTTACCATTAATTAGCGGTTAGTGAGCCCAACTCCTAAAAACTGCGCCTTTGCTCGAAATGAGAATATCTTTCAAATGCTCCTTTATGCTATCATATGCATATAACAGTTTGTGTTTCGTCACTTCGAGATGTTGAAATAAATAAACAGGTGGAGAAATAAGTGCACAAATAAACAAACAAATAAATAATAAATAAATAAGCAAATAAATAAACAGATAAATAAATCAATAAATGAAAATGCACAAACGTATACGCCTTTCTTTCGAATATAAACGGCACATAGCTTTAGTGATATTCCTATACTGCGGCATATTTTAGCTATGAGAGCGTTAGAAAAGCTTGATTATATGATAAGAATTGCCGTATGTGAAAAACATAGTGCTAACGGAAGTGAAGTGATGAATTCCGATGTTGAGATGTGTTCGCAGATGCGATTGAGTTCTTGCAATGAATCAATATTGTCAAGCTCAAACTCATCTCGTGGCCAGATCTCGAGCTTTTCGGTGATCTGCGGCTTAAAATAGTGCGAAGAGTGTAATGGATCAAATCCGTAGGCAAGTTGAAAGATAAGAGGAATGGTCTTCTGAAAGAATAAATTTATCTCTTCTTATACGTTACCGCTCATAGTGACAAAATCCTTTTCTTTATTTAAAAAAAAGAAGCGCTCAATGGAGATTTTCTTGATGAGATGCAAAATGCAATAATGGTCTCATAATTTACGAAAGAATATCTCTATATAAGATCTTTACATGAATAATTAAATAATTAAATGCTTTGCCTCATTAAAGCAAAAAAAAAAATTTGATTTAGCTGATATAAATTAGAGCACCATTATCGCAAAACTCTTCATTTGCTAATCTCAATAGAATAAAAGATATCACATTCAAAAAAATTTCGATGAACAATCATTTTTCATTGTGTTTCTTTAAAGATTTTTGATATTTCGAAATATTATAGCAAAAATTTAATATTATTGAATAAACATATTTTATTTTAGCAATATTAATATTTGATTAAGCAATGATAAATGAAAATAAATTATATTCGAGTAAAAATATTCTAAACAAAATCATTTTTCTGCATTTTAAACGAATGCAAATCCCTTCATATAAAATTGTAATGATATTTTAATATTCGCAATCACATATAAATTGCATTTCATTTTAAATAATTTTGAAAAATGAAATCAGTACGATAAATTCCTTAAAAAAATTAAAAGACATATTTAATGCTTAACAATCATTGTTCTTTATATAATGGTGTGGCTTCGATGTGATGGCCTCGACAATTAATATATAAGGGACTTAATAAGCTGCATAAAAATTCCTTGATAGAGCTTCTTATGTTTCTAAATCCATCGATTTCTGAGGGTTTTGTAAAGCTTTTTCTTATATATTTCTCATATTCTTTTGGATGATTTAGCTGGGCCTAATCCTATTAGACGTTTTTATGCATTTGCAAGCAAATATTGCAATTAATTGTTGCAAATAATTGCAAATGTATTGCAATTTGCAAATCGCAAACAACTGCAAATAATTCAGTTCCAACTTATTGCTATTAGTGACTTTTTACTTGTTTTTATACGGTTGATGTTTTTGTAACGATAAGACACTCACCGATTTGGCATGCTTAAAACGATGTTTATAGAAAGCGTCGTATTGTTCAATGATATGACCATTTCGAAAATATTGAAAATAGTCTTTTGAAGGTAGATTAACACCTGGATTAATCAATAAAACATACCTGAAAGTATTTACTTCTTTCCCATCAAAATTACGAGTATTTATAATCTTTGTTTTGGTCGGGATCGATTGTTTCGATCATCTTTTTCAATAAAACACTCGGGTTAAATTACATATCAGTTAAATATCACTTCATATAGGAGAACGGTGAATTGGCTGCAATAACAACCCCTACGCATCTCTTTCTAACTTACTATTATCAGAAATAAAGTAGATGGTGTAATAGAAAAATATAGTAATAACAGTCAGCCCTTTATGAAACAGTTACCGCTAACCGCGTTTAGGCCCTCATTATCCTATAAATGATCTATTTAATGCATATGAAGAAAATTCCGAGAATATTCATGAGAATCTCGCAATACTGTTTGAATTTGAGGTAGTCTTTTTGAATTCGATCATCTGTACTATTAGCAAGAAATAATCATTGAATGAGACATATAAAATGATGGAAAATTTTGAATAAAAAGATAAATAATGAAAAAAGTACTTACAACGAGAGTATAAAAAGAAAGGCGAATACAAAAATCGTAAGAAATTTCAATCTCACGATGAATATCCGCAGAATAGAAGCGATGACAACGTAGAATCGTTGCTTATAGCCGTTCTCGAATGGCATTTTCAGTCGTATCTTTTCTAGAATCCTCCATGCACATCGAAATGTCGCCTCTACCGTTACCTTAAACTAAACTACTTAAGCGATAAGAATACAAAAAACTACAAACACTACTCCAAGTATGCACAGTAAGTGTGCCATTGAATTTCATGCCTATTAAATAAATTATAAATTTTTTCGAATTTTTGTCACCACTTAGATTTTATACTTCTATATTACGGAGTAAGTAAATTATATATTTACTAATATTTAAATACTGCCATTGTATGATTCTATCAACTTATTACTGTGGGCGATATCATTAATGCCTGACCTGTTGATTTTCATCTATTATTTCACGCGATCAAACGTACTCTGGGTATAACAGAATCAAAATAATGGTGTACCTTAGTGTCACTAATATCTTACACAAAACGTCCTTATGAGCATTGCAATGAGCGAAATAAAGTGATATAATAAAGCAATAGATAATTTGCAAATAAATCTTACCAAATATCGATTGTGTTGATAAAGTAGACATGCAGGAAGCCATGTAAGTATGAGTATGAAGTTGAATAAAATACAAAGAGCAGCAAATACACCAAAACATTTCACTGCTGTTATATGGGAGACAGTGTTTGCCTAAAAATATACTTATTTCTAATAAAAATGAGCCAAATGGCCATAGTACATTTGGATTACTTTAATGATGTCAGGTGCAAGTTGTGGTCATGAGTTTTAGCCACAATTTCGTCACCAATAAACGTCTATCATTGTTGTAAATTTCATAATCGATAAGGATCTGCTTCTTAACGCATCATGTCTCCTCCCCCCCCCCCCCCCCAACACACGCAATCAATTTTTGTTTTTGTTTTTCTTTGGCCAATCTTCAAAGGATATTGCAACATTCTTACTGTCACTGTTTCCGGACGAAAATAAGAAACTATTCAAGGAAATATTTCCTTCATTATCACTGATTCGAAAGTGATCATAAAACAATGCGATCGACATCATTAAAATCAGCAAATCAACAATCATGGGATCAGCTCCCCAAATTAAAGAAAAAAAAAAAAAAAACAGACGAGCAGAGCGCAGATTGTCGTCGCGCTGGTGACAGCCATCGTTGCAAACGATCGCTCCAGTGCACACTCAACTAACCTTACTAGCGGCGTTGTGGATGCAGTATTACTATAAGTGCATTCATTCTGTATTCTTTTATATTGAATCGAAAATATTATAGAATAAGGCTATAAAGAACAATAAATCAGTAAAATATAAGGCATACTGCTCGACGAAAAAAAAACAGCTAATAGAATCAAATTTTCGTATAGTTACTAGCATTGCTCAGATTTTTTTTGTCATTCAGAGTTACGGATAGATGAGTGGCAAGCGAACGAAAATTATCTTTGGTAGAAATGGAGTCCGACAGCAAATACCTAGATATTTGAAGTGATATTAAGGCATTAAGGAAAGTCTGAAGCGCTACCTGTCAGTATGCTCTTCTACTGGCCTCTTTAAAACAAAACAAAACAAACAAACAACAATAATCAGTGAGAACACTAAAGAGCATTTCCCTCCTTCGGATCTCGTGTGCTAATGATTATTACCTGCGGCTTGATCTATAACTCTTGTACTCACTCAAAGCTAAACTGTTCCTGGATTAACCAATGAGACTCCAATGCAGCACTTTAAAATTTACAGGTATTCCATACTGAACTAAAAATCATGGATAAAATGCATGAGAAAGGTAAGTGGATTATTTGTGCCTCCTTATGCACTCTTCGTGACCTCGCGTGAGGTAGACCACAGTACTAGCTGAGATTTTTGGAATGAACATTTTGAAGGAAATGCCATAGAAAACTATATATATTCAAATAAGCACACGATAAAAATATCTGAAATATGTCCTAAGTAAAAGCGACTTTATAAAGTATTCAATTTAGAAAAATTTAAATCACTACTAAATAAAAACGATATAATTAATAGCTGAGTAAAAACGAACCGAGCTTTGCGCCAACTTTGACGAAGGATAAACGCATCATCAGCGCCAATGCCTAACAACAGAACAACGGCCAATAGACTTATGAACGGAAAAAAATCCATACGAAAGAGAACGCGATACGTAAAATATGCGCATATCATCGCCTGAGCTGAAAACTTAATAAACACAGTAAGAACGTTAAATATTGGAACTAAATATGTGAAGATTTATGTTGAGATTTCTTACTGATGAATTCGAATTTGGTAATTTGGTAATGAGGTCTGGTCCGAAATATTGCGCTGGTCCTCCCAACTGAGGATGAATCCGAGCATAAAAATTTGAAATTTTAGTGAAAAGTTCTATAAATTGCTTTAATAATACCTGTTGAGCATGTAAAATATTCTTTCAATTAAGAATGAAATAGATATCGCATCTCTTATGAAAATATGAAATCGAACTAATTAGTTTCAAGTATGCAATTTGGTTACCTCCTTAGATGGCACTCTTCTTTTTGCATCTATGCTCAGCCATGTTCAATGATATCAATTATTACAAATCAAAATTTACATATCAACAAAGAATGGGAGGGAATGGGGAAATCTAGACGTAACAACTCTCAATTTAATTTGAATGTAAAGGAAATTTTTGAGACGGAGTAGATTTTAAAAGCTTTACTTATTTTTTATTGATTTAAAAGCTTTATTTTTCATTGATATATGCCAGAAATCCACAGTTACTTGCGAAACTTTGAACTTATTATTAAAGCTTGATTTTAATATGCAAATTTACCTTCATTCTTTTTAAAATACATTTTTTTCCCATTAATCGTTCGCCTTGGGCAACAAGATCAACAATCCTTCACCCTACTAAGCTCATTTAGATATGCTAACATTTCGGTCATAATAACAAAAAGATATATAAAGAGAAAAGAAAATTGCGCATTGATATATTTTTTAAAAAACGATTAACTCAAAGAAATCAAAGAAAAGGGAGTTGATAATCGAACTGACCAATGGTCAACAAAACGGCGATTGTGAAGAGAGGCGAACATGTTGAAGAGAGCAATGTGATACTGACGAGAAAGAGTGCAAGGAAACCGTAGACTACATCAGTGTTGAGATACCTCACAAAGAGACCTTCTTTCATTGCAAAATCGAAACCAATCACCTCTGAAAGAATTTCCTCACTAAATTTTCGAAAAATTCCGACAGATTTGTCATCGAAACCTGATGTCATGGTTGGAAAACGTTTGAGAGAATGAAGAGTAAACACTAAAAGTTCTTGTCAATAAAACTTTATCTCTGTTATATTATTAATGAAACGACTCCAAAGATATTACATAGGTACGTAACTTGTAGGTATGCTGCTTTAACTTACTGTAGAATACTACTTCAGTGGCCGACTATTGAAATACTTCGAGCAAAATTTCATGGATTACGACGTGGACTTATTCTCGCAGAGATTATTGAGAAGATTTTAAGACGTCGGATACTTGCACTTTTCTAACTGAGCATCATCCTTCGAGGAATCTCTTTCCGTCGTTAGAGTCGACAACCATCAAAGAAATTCATTCATTCTATTTGAGAAGTCAAATTCGATACCGTTTTTGTGAGATTCAATTAAATCGATAACCGAATTTGCATTCATAATATGCTTCATTACATTGCTTGGATAAGGCAGAATAAACATCGAATAGAGGCCGCCATCTTCGACTTTTATTGGCAACAAATAATCCACAGCGTATTTGTAGGTCGGCTTCGAACATATCTTCGCAACAGAGTCGTCCTCATTAATATCGCTCCACTGAATTTGTCATTTTTGTTTTATGAGGATCAAGGTAACAAATATGTGAAGAATGGCTATAACATATGGTCGAGTTGCCATTATCACTACAAATTTATACCTCTTACATTATGACCTCGAATAAACACCCAGGGTTGTAAATTCTATGAAGAGTCCAGTTGAAGTGGGGAAATAGATCATCGATAGAGCTGAATTTTCGCAACTCGTGCACTATCACATCGCAATCTTACAACATAGTAAAGTAATAATAATAACACAAATCGTTACTATTAAAAACGTTTTGAAGTATAATATAGTCGTATATTATTATTACTACGCATTTTCCTATGACGTCATCAAAATGCTATTCCCCTTATTGTGAGCATGCCGCTCGATCCGAAGTGTAGGACTGTATGGACAAGGGAGTTACTTCCTCTTTCTGGAATTTCGATGCAATTATATTTGGGCCGATTTTCGCATAAAGACATAGAAAGGGAGCACAAGAAATGGAAGGAAAGAGGAAATAGAGAGATGTAGTACTACAGGTTACACAGTTTGCCACTCAATAAGCTCTCAGGTAGCAAATAACACAAAGTTCTCTTCGTGGAATTAGTAAAAGCATGTACAACAAAATAATTTTTAAATAACATAAAACACATGTAGCACATAAGAATTTCATCGTACATAAGTTGACTGTTACGCAGAAACTATTATATATAAGCATCGTTTGAAAAAGAATATTGGAAATGATATACAGGAATCAAACTCAATTCTTTTTTGAGCTCTATAATAAAAACACGACGCAACGTTTCAAATCTGATATTCGATACTATATACTTGCATTGGAAATAGCATAGCTTTCAAAAATAACAACTCGGAAACGACGGAATTCCGAGGCTTCCGAAAGGGCACTCCGGTAATCCCAGTTCTAGCACATGCACTGAAACTACTGGACCGGAAGAGGCTTCAAAAGCAATTGAAATTCTGGGATTACAGAAATGAAGCCGAAATTCTGATGCATGTCAACTAAATCCATCTGAACATACAAAATAAAATTATATAGGGTTTTCTTCTTTGAATACACCCAAAAAAACAACAAAGCATTCGAAATTAAATATTAGGTGAAAGTTTATGAAAACGAAACGTTGGCGCGTGCACTTTCAACGGAAGCTTCAACTGCTGACTCAGTTGGAGCATGAGCTAGTGCTTTAAGGTATCCATTTAAACATGAATCAAGTTCGAAGTTCAATACATGCAAACTGTAAAAATGAAAAGTGGTTGGTACCGCTGATATGAGATTTCAAAAATTGTCTTAGAACGAACCTCTGAAGTAGCGACTTTTCGGCTCCATCTATAGCATTGCTCCAAGGTGGCCATCATTGCTTGTCGAGTCTCGTCGGCAACTTCACTGCAGTGTGTTTCATTGTCAGCAGCAGCAGCGAGAAGCCAAGCGATATGTATCGAAGGACAACATTCGGTTGCAATTTCATCTCGATGATCAGCTTTTTTGCAGTGTTCTCCTCAATTACATAAACGATTTCTATCAGTTGTTTAGTATTAATACTGCAATTTGCATTTGAAATTCGAAGAGTGATATGAAACAATAAAAAAAAATGTTTTGGACAGTAGTAACTGTTTTCAGAAAATATTAGAATGAGAAAATTTTATTCGAATTTGGCTATTTTCCAACGAATTAAACTAGAAGTTTCGTTGAATTTTCGCGATTTTCTAAAATATTGGAGTGCGAAAAAATTCGTTAAATTTTGGCGGTTAGCCAAAATATCGAAATGGTTGAAAATCTTCTCATCCATATATATTTCATGGCAATTTATCCTCTAAACAATTACGCCCCACTTTCAGCGTACCAAATTTATTTATTTCACGTGTGAATATATTTTAGCACTAATTTTTGTTAAACTTCATCATTTTCACTAAATTTTGTCGTTTTTTCTTCGACTCAAAAACTTAGTTGCTAAAAATTTTCACTTACGATGATTGAGTAATCCTCTACGATGAAGCTCGTTATCGAAAGAACACAATCGCTCGAATGCGTTTGCATTGAAGCCATTTAATTTGATAATAATTCGCGCTTGACCAATGATTTCTTCTGCAAAAAATATCCTCATGAAATTCGATGGATTTTTTTATAGGTAAGATTCGCATCATTAGAATTTTGTATATATATATGAAAGACTTTCGTTTAAGTCTAAATGATTCAAAAAGTTTTTTTTTTTAACTGGAAGAAGCAAAGGATGGAAACCGATTAAAGGGGAAAAGAACGATTTTAAAATGCTATGCAAAAAAGCTCAAGAAAAAAGAAGAGCATTTTTGTGGATATCAAAGATAAAAATATCAAATTTTTTTGACGCAAGAATTTACGGAAGTTTCCTGGAAAAAACATGCTGACAGTGTTGCCACAGCCGTAGCTTCTTAATTAGTATTGCCGTGGCACTTTCAGCCTAAAATGATAACACACGCTTAATCGAGAGCTCCAAGGTCCTGCTAGTTCCCAAATCTCGAGCCTCAGAAGAAAGCCGAATGGCTCTCAGCTTTATTCCGCCTAAAAAAAGAATATTATTTTGAACCTGCTGTAGACAGACAGTGCAATGTGTGCTGGGAAATTAGCTCAGAATGAGTGGTGATCGAGCGAGAAGTACGAAACGAATTCGGCGATAAAAATACTCGCTGATTGCCACTCTGCAGCTCCTTCTTTAGCAAACGGAAGCTCGATGCTCGATTACTTATTTCGGTGTTTTTAGTGGCAAAACCCTAAAACGTTACTTCACATTACCATATTTTAGTCCCAAATGAGGTGCGGCATTTCTAATGTGGACTCACATATCAAATTTTTCTATCTCTCTCCTATTCTCACTCCTTTCTCTTTTTTGCGCCTTCGCTCTCTCGTTTCAACAAGCTTTTTTTATGTTCGTTTTTTTTTTGTACAACCTATTTTTCATCATATAGAGGCATTAATGTACAAATAGAGTATGAAATAAACTAATCAAAGAAATGTTTACTTATTCAGTTGAAGAAGTAACATGAAACAAGTGGCTAAATATAAATAATAAATTAAATAAATATCATGATTCATGATAGATTTCATTGAAATTTAATAAAACGACCTCGGGGATACATTTCTTTCGAACACAATTTAACTCTTAGCCTCTTTAGGACGAGGTATTTCCAGCCAAATGTTTTCGATCATTACCAGCGCTTTGAGAACGTTTGCCTCTACTACATTTTTTTTGCTCACCAATTTTATAAACAGCATATTCAATTCACCGCTGGAAATATTTTTGCAAACTAATTAAAACATAGAATTTAAACGATCCAATTTCTGCCTCATTTCAACATATCGTTCAAATAGAAAAATCTTAAAGGAATAAATTTGGTACACTTTACTGAATTTTCCAGGTTGTTTCATCGATTTCATTTATTATTAGAACTCAGATAGAACGCAAACAAAACTGAGCGTGAGAAGTAAGCGTCAAGAAATCTTAGAAGCTCTTCGTCAAATACAGCATTAAGTGGAAAATCTCTTAAAAGAACACCTATGGCCAACATAAAGTGCCATAACAACAAATTTTAAAAACCTCAATAGGGTTCGAGAAATCAGGAATCTCGAAAAAGAAGAACGATACGAAAGCGAATATCGTTGAGAGACATAACCAAATGACGATAATTGTCCCTGGACAACGCAACAAACTTTGCGACCATCTGAAAACTCAGAGTTTTCACTATCTCTCTTAATTTTTTACTTTATTAACCCATATAATATCCCCCTCTCAGTGAATTATTTTTAGGGTATTTCGTAAATATTCGCCTCTAAAATGATATTAAAAATTTTTAAAATGGGTTGCTGAGTGCTATCAAAGTAAAATACGTATATTAGCTGCAGTAGTTGATCTTCATTATGTTTTCTCCCACGCAACGATATAACGGCTCGTGTGATAACTATGTCTATCAACGAGTTTCGAATGCAGCAACGGCTCCTGTACTCGTAAACTCTTTGAAATGAAGAATGATCACTATAAATAAAGTGTAGAGTGAGAGTAAAGTTATATATATATATATATATATATATATATATATATATATATATATATATATATATATATATATATATATATATATATATATATATATATATATATATATATATATATATATATATATATATATATATATATATATATATATATATATATATATATATATATATATATATATATATTCTTTCAACTCCTCTAGTGCTTGCTACTGGACGATGAAGCACTGATTTATTCTCTATAATTTGTCACTCTATCACAAGCAATACTCTACTTACAAATTTTGCCGAATGACATTATCACGGAACAACTTCATGCTATTAGCAACTTATAATCGAAACGGAAGTCAATAAGAAGTTGGTATGAATTATTCCAAGAAAGAAGCAGTTTGAGAGAGTGAAACGAACCGTTTTGTAATCGTTTTCATTTCGATGTATTCAGAGGAATCAAATCATCACTGCCATCAGCATATCGCACTTATCGACCACATCTTAAAGTATATCGATGCTATTTATTCCCATCATCTTTTCATTAAAATTCAACAATAAATTCTAATTCGGCAGTATACTTCAACGGTTCAATAATTTAGGCGAAGAGTTACTCAATCGCGCTTAGCAGAAAGTATTCTCAAATGATTTATTAGCTATACGTATGAAAATAAATGAACTGGTCAACTTCTAGGTAGGTTTATCGACTTACCAAAGCTGTTGATTGAGTGACCAAAGCCATAGATTGAGTGATTAAAGCTGTAGGCCAGGTGACCAAAGCTATAGATTAACTAACCAAAGTAATAGGTTAAATGTCGAAAGGTCTAGGTTAAGTGCTACCTTATTCGCTGAGTGAATTGCTGTTCAAACATCCTCAACGAAAAAAGAGAATCACTAACGAAAAGGCAAAGCCAAAGATAGAGAAGCAGTAAAATGCCACATGAACTGAACTCTAACTTTGAATGTTTTTCACTGAGAACTAAAAAGTACTAATGATGTTGCATCAAAAAGCGTACGACTTCATCTTTACACTCCACTTTGCTAACCGCTTGCCTTAGGCAATCTCATTTATTTCTTTGAAAGGAAAGCATTCTGCAAGACTGAGAATAACCCTTCAAGGTTTTTTCTCTGCACTGCAAGTGATAACACAGCTCGGATTTATACATCGATCAATGAAACCAGAAAATGTAATACATCTATAACAATAAACTAATCGATACTACAACTTTGATAGTAGTAGCAACATCCATTTCGATGATACAGCTTGCATATGCTGTTTTTTATTTATTCAAAAATATACCGAATCTTGCATCTGAATTTTTTTCTGCCTTTAAATTTGAATTTTTTTCAGTCTCTAAACGAATACTGACGTAGCGTTTCCTCAGTGAAATACCCATTTTCTACTAGGTTTTGCCTTAAAACCTGTTCAAATACAATTGTGCGCAAAAAAAGAGGAAATAAGTTCCTGAATAATGTTATCAGAACAAATAGTGCGTTCAATACTCAACGCCAGCAATTCGAAAATACCCCAATGCGCGTGTCTTAATTCGGATTATACATCAATATAGACGGCAAATTTTCATCAGCGTCACTTTAATGAACAGCCGAAAAATGAACTCTACTCTTCAAATTACAAAAATATGGGAAATTGTTATCACAGTTTTTTTTAAAAGACAATTGGTTAAATATTCATATCGAAGCATTAGCTACTCAAAATAAAACAACTTTCGTAGATGCAAAAATCAATGCAAAATATATTCATTCATGCCAGACTCACTTTTTACGTTTTATTGTAAATCACCTTCAACCATTATTTAAAAAAAAAACGAAACAAAATATCCTCTACGGAAAAATTTCCCTTTTTTAGATCAAAGGTAATGAAATATATCGGTGCAAATTCCTTAATAGTGATCTGATAAGTATATCATAATAAAATTATCCATATTTCATCGCTAAGTTTCATTATAATTCCATTAATATTGCACCACAGTGACGACAGGTTTCTCCTCTTCCAGATTAATAACTAACACAGGTGAACAATATGAATATGCAGGTGCACTAACAAGACAGATTACAACCTTTCCGAAATTTCTTTCAATTATTTCCATTAGATTCATAAAGACGCAATGGCGGTAGTGAATCTCGTTAGAGCTTCAAAGAACTACGAGGAAACGTATTCGCTTCATATCGCAGCGGAAAATATTGAAAAGAGATCTATTGAAATATTTGAACATTTTGTTTAAATAAATATTCTATTTGATCAAAAATAATGCCCAACATCCTATGCACTCCACTTGGTGACGTTGACATATAGCTAACCAGTGGTCATTTTTTCGTAATAGCCGGCCGTTTAAAGTGACCATCGTTTCTGCGTGAAAATGTCTCTTTTGCATTTTTCTTCTTTTGATTTACATTACGATGACTTGAAAACTATTAATAATATCCTTGAATATTTTAAAGCAATCAAGAACACAGGTAAATAAGAAAAAAACACGAGTGGAGAATTGTTGACCACTTGTTCTTTCATTATGAAAAGGCAAAAGAGTTTGAGCGAATAGTCCACAGAAGGGCAACTCTTCTCATAATCTCGTTGTAATTTTCCAGTTATTTCTGAAAATGCCTCATAAAATTTATGGATACTAAACAATTGTTAGAAAATAAGGAAACTTTGTTGGTAGGAAGATAATTCTACAAATTTCAAAAGAAAATTCGAAGAAAAATCACTAGAAATGAAGAGTTCTTACATTTTATAAATTTTAAAGAAATATATGCCAAGTATAATTCCCACAAAATTTACCGACAATCGTCCACATAGCGTAAAGCGATGGGAATATCTTTCTGACAGCTAATGTAAACATACGAAATAGAGATAATGTGATTGAAAAAAAAGAACGGTTTTTTTCTCGTAGTCAAAGAATGGCGTTCGGCGAATTTTAAACTTCCACTATAAAAAAAAATTTTTAATTCCCACATAAATCTCAGCAAAAAAAAAAAAAAATTCCAGCAAATTGGCAGTAAAAGAGCTTGTATCGCCTCGATTTTGGCTAGCAAGGGTAAGAGAAACGTTTCTCGAAAATTCTTAAACATCTGCCTATAGGCGGATGTTCATTCGGCAATGAGTGGAGTAATGTTAGGACAGCACTATGCTTGATTACGCATAGTAGTGAGCATAGCACCGGGCGGATTTATTCTCGCGAAATTCTTAATTAAAGTGGAGTGATCAACCAATTTCCGCTTGAAAGCTTCGTCGATAATCTTCATTCACCATTCGATGAGTAAAAAAAAAGTTCAACTTCGTTGGCGGCACAATAAGAATAAAAAAAAATTGAAAATTGATTTACAACAGCAAAATGCATCAATCATTGAATTCAATTTACGATCAATGACGTATATCGAATAGCATGAGAATTTTTTTTTGATGCAGTAATTACCAAGTAAAAATGCGAGAAATGTAGATAGAAGAGAAAGAAAGCAATTCTTTTAAAAGCTGTCAATAACGCTTTATATAAGAGGCAATAATCTGAAAAAGAAAAAAAATCGTGTTAAGATAATCGAAATTCCATCGTTCAATTATCGTTTCTCGGATTATAATGGAAAACTTTTTTGGGGTATTTATGTGTTCTATATCTGTAATTGTATGCATAATTTTGGATGATTGGTAACAATTTTGAGTAGCAAGAAGAGTTACTGAGTGAGGAATCGAAAAGAATTTAAAGAGGTAGCAATAGCAAGAGAGAAAGAGAACGAGAAAGAGGAAAAGAAAAAGAATGAGGGAGGAAAAGAAAAAGAGATAGAAAAGAGAGAGCAGAAAAAGAGAGAAAAAAGATGTTGATTTCAAAAATGCTAGAACGATCGAACAAAATGCAATAAAATATGCAATAAAATAGACTCCTTGGCACGGATGCGAAAATTAAAGCTAGCCAGCCGGCTGGCAGCATTATGGAACACTCAACGATGCAGTACACCCTTTAGACTTGTAAAGAGCGTACTATCAACGCATTAACGAGTGTCATTAGGCAGTATTATAAATGCCATTCGCCACAAATAAAATGCATTGTGGCAAAAACGACTAATTAAATGTATAACAAAAATGAATGCACTTTTTCATGAGAACTAAATATTTTTCAATTCTATTGAGAGGATTCCATTCGATCGAGTGGGATATTCAAACAAATCGCGCTAGCTGCAATGATTGAGTTCATAATAAACGAAATCATCGAGCAGGACAAATCTTGTTGAATATGCTAATCAGTGAGATATTGGCGGACAGGCACAGACAAACATGACGACAACTACTACAACAAAGATTAATTTATAATTCGAAACAGATAAATAAGAAGGTGCAGTGATAGATTTGTGGTAGAAATGCACAACAATACGATGAAAAAGTGGTAACAGCTACGGCCGTTGAACGTTTTTTTTTTGAAACCGGAAGTGGCCATTAATAATCGCATGGAATTTTTAAATGAGCTCAAAAAAAAAGGAAATAAAAGAAAAGAAAAAGCTCAAGTTCAATCAATCATTTGAGAAGAAATTAGAGTATTAGGTGAGAATAAAATAGCGCTTTGTTGACTTCATTTTTTGCCGGCAATCTTAATGAACGCAACAAAACAATTGCATTAACATTCGTCAACTAGCAACTAGCAATCTAATGCAATTTGACAAAATGCACAACAACTCATGGCTCAGACTTCGTTCTAATTATCCTTTTGCCCACCGCCTTAGCCAAAGCGTCTATAAACGTAAATATGCCGAGGAAAAGGGTCCATAGACAAAAAAAAGGGAATTTCAGCGAAAAGCAAATATAAAGCATTCTACATCTCGAAATATTAGGACGAGACCCGCATGGTTATCGGCGAATGATGAAGTAGATCTGAGTCTCCGACCCACCTTTTAAATTTCTAACTACCAGGACGATAGCTGATTAGGTCGCTCAAGTCAAAGAAATTTAACACTTGGGGGAAAAGAGCCCTTAAATTATTGCTAAAAAGATACGTGAACGTTCTCTCCTTTCTCCCCTCCCCTCCGCTTCACCGTCTATTTTGGGAATGGAGGTTCCTAATGGTCGTTGATCATTAAGCCTCGAAAGCATGAGCTCAAAATTAGTTTCAATTAATCAACCGAGCGCAAATCGAAGATTCAATATTAGGAGAAAGGGATCTCCTCATGCTTAGAGCAGAGAAAAGAAATGTGCCGCAAGTTGTGAAAAACGTATCAGATAAAAGTCATCTATGCAACGAAACCACAAAGGGCATGATTGAGAGCAGTGTGCTGATTTCATTCTTCATTTTGCTCTCGCCGCCATTACTTGTATGTCTTGAAACGCCTACGCAACAAGAAGCACTTTTACTTGTTCATCTCTCATTTTGATGAAATGTTTGCCGATCGGTGAAAAATATATGGCCATCATATTGACACTTGTGGAATGTTTCGAGATTTTTTAAATGCAAACAATGAGAACTTGAAAATCAACGACTGAACACTGATAAACCGATAGATGAACACAACGCAATTCAATCTAGTGGCTACACCGCGCGGCTTTACCTCTCCTTGTTGCAATCATAATCACCAATGTTCACATATTAACACTTAAATACTTCGAACTGAAATTCATAGATTTTTTGAATATTTCATCAATACTCATTGAAATATTTGTTGAGTATTTTTTTCCACCGAGTATTGTGCTATAAAATTATGAATAATTTCGAAAGTAATAAATCAGATTGATTATTTTTATTCGCTATCAGTAGACCACAAAGGTCTCGCAAATTTCAACTTTTCAATCAAATGTGTTTTCTATTTGTTTCATTACAAGGCTGTTCGAAGAGCGAAGAAATTGCTGCTATTTTTTGTTGAAGTGAAAAATGTCGCCATCTTCAAGAACCGTGTTTGATCGATCTCTATAAAATCATCAATGTTTTCTAGGACTTTGTTGCATTTCTTTCATTTTCGGATGTTTGCATGTTTAAATATAATATAAATATAAATATAAATATAAATATAAATATAAATATAAATATAAATATAAATATAAATATAAATATAAATAACAGTAAATACAGATATAAATATAAATAACATGCGAACATAAACATAAATATAGATGTGAATATAAATACAAATACAGATATAAATAAATATAAATACAAACGTAAACAAATATAAATGCGAGTGTAAATATGAATATAAATACAAATACAAATAAATAAATGAATGAATAAATAAAATAAATAAAGAAGTAAATAAAAACAAATAAATAAATATGTTTTTTTCATTTTTTTATTCTGTTTTTCTATCTGACCTTTTTTATTATTAAGACAATAAGAACCTATTGACGATTAACTCAGAAAATTAATAAAAAAAGAAAAAAAAATCAACATATAATACTGCAAAGGAACAACCAAAAAGCGAAAAGAAAGAAATAAACTATCATTATCAGAGGCGAGTATTGCTTACGAAGGGCGCTCTCAACAACAAATTTCGTTGCTAGGGAACTCCGAACAGATCAAAATTCAAAGAAAAATCGATCCGCGTTCATGAAATTTTATCAGAAATTTGAATTTAATGATCATCTTTTTTACGGCATCGACTTAGACGCATCCTGCACAGATAAGCAAATATGCACAAATCGAACGCCAAAATATTGTTTCCACGAATTTGTGTCACACAACAAGTTGGCCGCATTAAACGCAATTCCTCCATACGCAGATTGCACCATTAGCATCGCCAGAGTGCATAGCCATGCGAAAAATGCGCCAATTGAAGATCGCTACGCTATACGCTATACAGTATGGAGGAATGTGTTAGCGTGTTAACTTATATCAAAATGTTAAGTGTTGTGTCAAAAAACGCCAAATTTTGAGTACAGGGCTATATTTAAGTCCTAAAGGATCTGCTCAACACTCAGAGGCGCAATTGTCACACATCGGAATGCAAGCATCTGCGCAAGAAAAAGTGTTTAGTGCTATCATAAGTATGACATATCCTGAATGCTATATCATCGCATTCAATACGTACTGTTTAGAAGGGAAAAACATTATATCGGATTCAGTATTAAGAGATAACACGCCATCGTAATAACAGATAAAGAACAGTCTAGAATTAACATAAACTGTAAGTCCAGGAAACGAACGCTTGTGTGTATGCAAAGGACACTTCAACTGGAAAACGGCAAAGAAGCCGATTTAGAGCACTAATAATAACTTCGATTTAAGCAATGAAACATTTCCGTGCAATCTTCTCGACTACTCATTCCGGTCATCATCATATTTGGAGCTCTATTTTCGTAAAAATATTTCGTGAGATACGTCGCGAATAGCCTCTTTTTGCTCTTAGATTTCGTTGCCTATAGTCGTTGGAAGAGGGCAACATGATGACTATGGTACCATGTCCTTATTGAGAACAACGATTGCAGAAAGCAATTAAAATTCACGCTCACTATTCCCAATTTTATTATTCTGTACGCGAACGACCACCGAACCGGAAATGTGACACATTGACCACTTCACCTCAACAAGAATGCGTTACACGGTATGAAATATCGAGGAGCATAGGAGCGTTTCTGCCTCAACTGCATTCAACGGACGGAAAAGCAATGCGGAAGATGACGCCAATCAAAAATGAGGTGGCGAAACGCCTTTCAGCTCATGCGACAAGGCCATTTGATGCATTAATGCATCAAGTCACGCGGCTTTTCCCGTTCGGTGCTCATGTCGCGATACCGCCTGCCGTAGCAACCTGTTCGCATATTTGCCGTAGACCGCATCCGCAGCCGACCTTGCATTCTAACGTTCCGTAAAATCTGAACTTCTAATAGAGCTGTTCTCCGAAAATTCTGCTTATACTGGCCTTCCGGAAACACCTCCAAAACGTTTTGCGATATCGAAGATTACGTCTTTCATGCGAACAACCATCACGTTCCACCATGAAAGATTACTCTCGGACTTACTTCTTAGATATTTCGAATTGATGTTCCACTTGAGGTCGAAAGCGGAATAAAACGGCGGTAGGAAAACGTATATGCCACGTGGATCCCACTATGGCGTCCTTTTGAATGCTAGCTTCTTTTAACTTAAACACCTTACCGGTAAATGTGTGACTGATATGCTTAAAACGCAGGCATAGTTTTATCCACATTTTTCAAAAGGTATTTAATAAACGAATAACCTCACTTGAAACCTCCTTAAAAAAAGCTCCTCACCCACCGGTTGAGACAATGCACAGAACTTCATAGAAAAAACCCAGAACTAAGGTTGTGCCAGAGCGGAAACGAAGTCAACAGACAACTTCTAATGAAAATTGTAAATAACAAATGTAGACACCACAACCATAACGAACAATAGCATGCAGAAATATAACTTATACCACCTCTAGCTATCAGTAAGAACTGCAACTTATAATCACCTTCAGCTGTCAATAAAAATTATGCATGGGACATCTGACATCAAATTATTCAATGACACAGCAATGATCCCAAAGATTTGTTGAAATCAATGGAACCAATAAACAACAAACATAGCGATTAACGAAGCACATATCGATGCAATTATAAAATCCTGATCACTTCGTTTGCACCTACACAAATATGCGCCGGAACAATGATTTGAATTTCTTGATATTTTCCAGAAGAGCAGCACTGTATGATGCGAATAATTCGTTTCTGGGCCCAGTGACCTTTGCCGAATGCTAATTATCGGAGTCAGGAAATACTCTTGAAGCCCATTTATACTTTATGGTAGAAATATGCCGTGGTAAAAAATGCCCGATATACGTAAAAATACCTCCAGCATAACACAACCTCATCTCCACGAACAACCAATTCAGAAACATTTCAAACTCTGCTAACATAAATCATTCAGCTTCAACGAAAATTTGAGACAATACTTCCCGACAAGAACGTTAGAAAGGCGTAAATATTTTCCAAAATCTGAAGCATCTGAATAATAAAGAGATATGCTCATAATATCACCTTATCACCTCATATAATTAATTAGATAAAAGTGCGTCAGATGAAAGAATTGACAGTTACGAAGGAACGAAAGAATACTTTCGAGAAAAAATTAAAATAATGAAGAAAGCAAAGGAACATATAGACAGCCCATCACATTTGATTTAATGAGAAATACAACAGCTGGTAAAGAAATAATAACCATAAAAACATAATGAAATGGACAATACCAGTCAAAAATACTTAACTGTTAAATGACTGTCACCAAACTTGCACCACCCGATTTCTGATAAAGACAAAAAAAAAAAAACAAAACAAAACAAAACAATCAACTTCAGGTAAAACCTTTACAAACGAAAACTACTTTTCGAACATAGGTGACATCCTAACGTCCACGTATCAGGTATAGGTCACACCCTCACCTCTATATGACGGGAATTTCGAGCAACACCTAATTGCAAACTAAACGCGACTTCCTAGAGAGAGGCATCAATGGCCTATTCTCAGTTCCATATTAAAAGCTTTGCAGAAATTGAAAAGTGCAGCTATTTAAAACTAAGCCTTTCCATTAACACAATTCCTTTAAACTGCTAGTACGCCTCTTAACCTTACGAAAACTGTGGTTTTATTCTGGTCGCCGGAAACTTAATTCCGAGGCCATATAATATGTATTTCTTCGCTAGAACGCATCCTCAAAAATCGAGCGCTCACCTTTGATAAAAATGAGGTCAAGCTCCCGTCCACCCTATCAGCCTTTTTTAAAATTTAGTGCGCAATGTAAGGAAGATTTCATCTACTCCAACGATCGTCCTCACGTTCGTCCCTCTATGACAAGATAAAAAAATTATCTCCTTCCTTTCCTCTTTTCCAACAAAAAACAACAAGCAATCACTTTCGAAGTGGATCAGAATATCGAACTACAGCGAGTTGACCCACTTCTGAATCCCCTCCAGGTCAACCGATTCGCCACTTTCGTGTTGTGGTGCAACGCAGCACTCCAAGAATTCTATCCGAGGAGAATGCAAATCTTTCCACTGAAAGTTTCTCCCTGAAAATATGTCACTTATATTGATTGATCTATAGGCAAACTCGAGATCTATGTAAGCAGGTCATGGCTGGACTCACATCATTGAACTGATATGAAGGATACATATGAATGGCACCTCATTCAGTAAACTACAAAAAATACTTGCCCCCTCTCCATTCCCCTCCCCTATCTGGACTTTCAATCTACATCACATCCAACTTCGACAGTAAGAATAACGTTTTCTGATTTTCTTTCCGTATTTTTCATGCAGGTCTTTTGAATTTTTATTTCTGGACAATAGAGAAAAACCATTTCTGCACGTTTAAGGTTTAAATTTCACGTAGATAGAGAAGTTTCACAGTCCCCCTTTCATCTCCTCTTCTCTCTCAAATTTTTATTCCTATTTCCCATATTATTATCCATTTGACTCATCTCATATCATTGATGTATTCGAATCTGTGTAAAATTTTTTCTGGATATTCTTGCATATGTGTGTTGCTTACTATCTCTTGTTCGCTGCGTTATTCATTTGTACCCTCTATTGCTAATTGTAGTTTCTTATATCTCAGAATGATGGTATAACTTTAGATAAAATAAAAAAGATGAATTTCTGAACAGTTGAATCATGTTCAAAAAAGCAGTCAAGTCATTTAATAATACAGCAATAAAGTAAATGCAAAAATGAGGACAATTTTCTATCACTCTCATTGTAATTAAAATCATAAATCAGCTTTCTAATAGAACTGAAAATGAAACAGCAACTCACCTGTATCGGTAAGGATTCTTTTCTTGCTATCTCCAGCGGTACTCTCCAATGCCGCTTCACGTGTTCCATTTATCAGACCGAATTCTCTCTCCAATGCGCTTCGAATTGCCTTCAAGTATTACACAGTAAATAACAACCCTAATGATAAGAGTTGTAACAATAATAATACCACAGTAATAATAGTAAGCAACATAAAGTAATTGATACTGCGCAGAATTATAGAACATTACTAGCAATAATAATACGGCATCAAAACTACCTCTCGATGGGCGCAAAGATAGCATTGCCTCTCGAGGTGCATAAAGGTAGCATTATCTCTCGAGGTACACAAAGAGCATTACCCTTTCAAGGTGGAATTAAAAGGATTTGGTACAGTCAAAAAGAACATCGAAGTATAAAAATAGCACGTCATAAGACACATCCATCACCACCTCAGAAAAAAGTCTCCTATCTCAACCGACTTCATAACTATTTCAAGTAATCTACTTCACAAGACCACTTGCTCAAAACTGTTCCAGCTACGTCAGTCGAACCGTTCAAAATACCTGGAAGACTTAACCTGTCCTTTCATAAACAAACTTAACGATAAGCCACTTACGATTAACAAAGAAATCGAAGGTAACTTAAGAATACCACCTGAAAACGGCATTCATTCGACCTAAATGACGACAATAAATTATCCATAAAACATCGATCACACTAGAAACACAAATCATCCATATAAAGTCGAATTTATTCTTAGTGATAATCATCTGATCACCTGACGACCCGTCCACTAGCCAAAGATCGGCGCGGATCTGTCGAGTTCAATTCGCTCCTATTCTTGGCGATAATATCATTTCACGTTCACAAACACAGACCTCCTCGTGGGAAACTTTATTTGTTCATCGCTAAACAACAACCAAGCAAAAACGTTTCACTCGCTGTTCTAGTTCAGGTAAGTAACTGTGGCTGTGACAGCTGAAGTATTCAAACCAAACCACAAACAATATAAATCTTCAACGTTAAAATATATCAACTATTCATTCCCAATCCCTCCTGACATTTTGCCAACATGACCTAGTCATTATACCGGACATGCTATTCGGGCTACCGAAAAGCAGAAAACCCTCAAAATCCAGCAACTCAATCATCGAACAAACATCAGCCAAATGAACAAAGTGCATCAACAATACGTCACCTGTGAGCTCTTTGCAAGGGAAATATCTTGTTTATTGCACGCAACCAGCACGGATACCTTCTTTGCCGACTCGTAAAGCACATCGTATAGGAACTCGGCAACATCTCGTGCCCTCTTGCTAAATGTTGCACTGTCAACCATGAACAATATTCCTCTAAGATTCGATCGCCTCTGCAACATCTCATAATTCAATTCGCATTGCAACAATCTACTGCTGTGAATCGGCGACAATGTCCAATACGCAGCAGGTGCTCGCCAGGTAACACCCATCACACCTTGATTTTACCAGCATATATACATACAGCTATACTTGAAACAGCACAAAACAGCGATGAAACCATCAAATTACGAGTTATTTAAACAATGCCATCTCAACGTAATGCTGCACTCTTAAGAGCAATTCCGATGCTATATTATATCACAGGCACAACTGTACTTACAGAAAACAACCCCAGGAGCGCTTTACTTTACTGGATTACTTTCTACTGCACAGTTTAATTTTCCTTAACAATTTTTTCTTTGATGCGGGTCGAACAATGCAGTACAGCCATGAGCAACAAATATTCAAGAACGTCCACAACTGCATAATTATTCCGCACTAAGACCTTACGTAAAGAATGTTTAAAACATGCGTCCAACATTGATGCCCTAGCAGCTATCACCTTCGGCAATATGTCGAATGTGAGCGGATGCAGGAATAATAATAAACGACCGATGCATTGCCCACTTATTATGATAGAATTCATGCTGACTCGGAGGTTTACAACAGATGGCACCATGCGTGCAGCCAGATGCACGTTCAGCTTTACCTTTCTGCACCTTTCCCGGTGAAAACTCCTTACTTATATATACCTCTCCACTAAACAACACCACAAGGATTTATCGAGTAAACACTCGACTTTGGGTCTATATCAAAGTGATAACCAAATATAACATTCACAAATCGCGACTTACAAGGTATTTCTGGGAAAAAAAGAGATAATAACCTGCTGAAAGTAGTTAGTGAAAAGCTGTTTTCGCAGCCTTTCAGCTCCCGGAAAATCAACCAACGTCAGCTCGTTGCCCGCCGCATCCATAAAACCATCATAGACATTCTCCTTTAGTGATGAATACGTATGTGGGGTGTGTCCTTAAAAAATTATGATAACTGAACACATAGTGGAAGTCATATAATCATAAATTGATCCATGAAAACATATAAATTAAAGTATAGTTCGGTTGGAGATTTTAGTAGCCTAGATAATCCTAAGAAATAAGCGCAATTCTGTATAATACATATTGAATTAAAAATGATCAAATAATCAAAATTAAGTAAATTAATTAAATAAAAAGATCACCAAAACAGTGAAATACCATTGTTTCAAGCGAGCATAGACCACACTAATCGTAAATCACTACATCGCTGCCGTAAATAAGTGCCCAGATGAAATAGCTCTTATAAATGCAACATTATCAACTACAATACGTTTAAACTACGCAGTAACATATGCGATACTCCATGGAAAGCAAATAAATCAATGAATTTTGATTAATTTTCCACAAGTTCAAAATTAAAGTGGCACTCTCGTCCCTCCGTCCATTGCAACTAAGGTAACACTCATCCCACCTGCACATAATTACGACTAATTAATAAGGGATATAAAAGTTTAAAAAAAAACAACAGCCAAACCTTGATTGATGAGTTTCGAGAAGAGAATCGTTTTGCCAGCATCATTCAGGCCAACGATTAGCACAGTGCTGGCACGACGTATGAATCTCCTCTTCAACCATACAATGAGCAACGTTAGTAAAACACATACCACAGCAGCTGCGATTGCTAGACTTGTAGTGTGATCTTCGATCTTCTGCACTTCCACTTGCGACATCCTCGATCTTTTTTCTTTATGATTACCCTGCAAGATAATACCCTCTGCTTACTTATTTACAAACGGCTGATTTCAAAACAAATAAATCTCCCCATCGCGATGAACACTGGCACAGGAAAGGGAAGGACAACGGATGAGGAGGTGGAAGAAAAACAAAGGCTTAGGAAGTGGTTTATGTGGAGAGGAAGAAGGGATTCACAGGATCAGATCCTGCTTTTTAAGCCTCACTGAAAGAAAAGTTCTAAACAACATGTTAAATGCTCAACCTTACCTCACTGTCGGCTGTCACCTATCGGAAGACAACGATATGATGTTTCGGATGCTTTTTTGCTCTAGTATTAACTGATTTCTCAAATCTTCAACAAAAAAAAGTAGCTTCTGGAGCAATACCGACCTGTTGCAAAAGCCATAACTCTTAAGTGTGACCAGAACGTACGAGATGAGGTGCAACTTATTCGATGCGTAGAATACACCCACCAAACTTCATCGTCATGGCTTTATAATTGGGACATAAAAACCAAAAGGTATACAGACATATACGTAAACAACGTAAATAAAAACAAATGCAATGACGGACTGTTGTATCCACCGCATTCTGGAAGTAGTAACGTCTCAATACGAGTACGACGGTCCAATACCATAGACAGACTCAACGATATGTACCTTAGAAATTTATTGATGATTTCGAACGACGATGAAATGCTCACAAAATAACGATTAAGTCATCTCAAGGACTCATATAATCCGACGAAGATCGGAGGGGATACAGACGAAGTGAACACAGATTCCTATATATAACATTTCAGGTGCACTGAATAAACTTGCATTGAATAACCTCCACAAAGAAAACCTCATCTCACACCATAAACAAGCAACACATTTTGCGATTTACATAGAAACGGACGGTTCTTAAAACATGTTCGTCTAACTAAGAATGAGAGAGCAATATTTGAATAACGATATTGAAATTTCATTCATAAATAAAGGACGATTCAACTCCTTATTATCGAATTTCCGGTTGGTTAAAGGTGAAGAAATGAAGAGACCAGACGGCTCCCGCACTCAAACCTTAGTGAACTCTTCCCCTATCAGAATAAACTTCAACTAAACACATCTAAGTAAAAATAGTTCTTGACGCATTTATGCTTGAAATTCAGGTGGTAACCTTGAAAAAGAATACTACCGAGGAAGCGGGCGGGGGGGGGGGGGGGGGGGGGGGGGGGAGAGAGAGTTGGTACGGGAGGGGGAATGATAATGGAAGGTACAGCATTCACCGAACGAAAAAGGATATATACTCATCTTTTCTTTATGCAATAAGTCCTTCGAAACAATATCACTACCAATATCAAAGACGTTTGGATCGTTTTGATAAGACTATACAAAACAACAAATCTATTGCTGATTGCAACCTATAGACGAACTGCTAAATGCTCAATAATTTCAAGAGAAAAAACCTATCAGCTTATCAATCAATGATGATAAATAAAAGAATGAAACATTTTCCATCACAATTCAACTGTTCATTCAATATTATACATCTTCTTCACTCTCTTCGGTAAATCCGATTTGCCTTTTATACGTCGCG
Source organism: Ascaris suum (assembly GCA_013433145.1). Taxonomy (NCBI): domain Eukaryota; kingdom Metazoa; phylum Nematoda; class Chromadorea; order Rhabditida; family Ascarididae; genus Ascaris; species Ascaris suum. The sequence goes on along the minus strand of CM024182.1, from coordinate 7,754,841 downwards.
TCTCCTCGAAGAGAACGTTCCGACCGACTGCAAGTGGTCACATCTGCGAACACCATTACTTTAAATAAAATAAGCTTATATCAACCTGACCTAAATTTCTTCCCTCTATCAAAGACTGCAGCCTATTCGTAAACGTGCAAAACACCATAGACGTTCTAACAATATATGCACCAAAGCTCGAAGTGAAACCACCTGACAAACATTCAGATACAAATATACATAGATAAGAGATTGCCATAACGAGTTTTTGCACAGCAAATTTGAAAAAATCACAGTGAATTTCGATGCCTAGACAAGTAGAGCATAAAAAAGGCATCTTAGAATCCCTCCGACCACAGGATTGCAAAAAACGATAAAAATAAGGTTACTAAAGAAACAAACAGACAATATGATTCAAATATATTTACAATCACCTAAAATCTTCCTGTTTTTGTGTTAATACTCAATGGTTTCTAAGGCTTAGGGCTCTTCTTTTTCTCTCAACTCCTTTTCTTCGCCGCACGCTCTCTTCTTCTTGAAAATGACTGAATACAGAATTTTCTAAATTATCACTGCTCGTACTGAAATATCTTTTTTTGTAAATGTATCGGAACCAAAAAATCTTATTTTATCTCTATCAAGGAAACTATCTTGTTTTACACCAAAATCTCGAACCCCCTCCTCACTTTTCTGACACCTCAAATCCAACGATTCTCTAATCACAAATCGAAACATGTCTGTGACCTTAGCAGATCGTAATGAAAGATTAGCCTTACTTGCCGGATCGTAGAAAATACCGGAAAATTTCTCGGCAGCACGTTCACGTACCCACACACGAGTAGTGCCGGATATTACGCTTGCTAATTGCACGATGACATACCTTGAAAAAAACCTCGTCATATTATTCATAAAACACCCATTTGGAGCTATAGGGGAGTGCTCAAGAATGATTTCTGGAAGATGCCTTTCAATTTGCTGCTTCGTATTTAATCAAAGAATGTATAGACACTTGGTAGCATTTACCTTAACAAAAAATCTCGCCTAGTTGCAGTAATTTATAAATTGCGTTCATTCCCTTGAGCGGAAAAAAGGTCACTCTTCTCCCGTAATTCATCACAACCGGGCTTTGGGATAATAAACAAATTATACTATACACACGACGATCATCCTGGAAAAAAAAAAACGCTAAAATTCTCTCTTCCTTGGATAATCTGAAGATTCATGACGAGAAACTCACATTGGAGAAATCCAGAAAGAAAGGTAAAACCCTGCTCATTTGGCCAGTTATGACCTTCCTCATCCCAGCGCCACCCCCCCCCCCTCCCCCACTTCGTTGAATCCAGTATTGAGAAAACTAGCTAAATGGCAAAGAACCTTATAGAATGATGGTAGAACTGCCGGTAACTCAATTTTACATTCACTTTTATATTCACCACATAGAAACTTTTTTCGCTGGTGACAGCAATTTGAGTTATTCGACGAGAAATGCGGAAAATTCAGTGAGGCGACATTTGCCCTCACTAGTAAGATATTATTTTCCACCAAAACTGTATACTTCGGCCAGCAAACCCATTTCGAACTGCGATGGTCAGCCGATCCCTTTCCCCTTCTCCCATATCTGGGAATATTCGCACAGCAATGCAAAAAATGCCGCAGCAATACTTCAATAATCCAAACAAAACGTGCTCCTCTGAATAACTTACTGTTATCTCGGAACTTGACTCAGTAAATCAATAAGTGCATATATATGTATAAAGGCTTGCGTTTGTTTTCACTTACCAGGTAAGTCAAGCAATCCAGCTGCAGCCAATAACAAACTATGCTACCTTGGAATTTACCGCAGCCTTTGAACTCCGCATTCGTTATGTCTGACTGATTGTGAGACTCCCTTTCAATGGAATATGGTACCAATGAGTGAAATATGAAGATGTGCTTGCAATTTAGCCTCATTCACCTCCCAGCGTTTCCTCTAGTGTTCATATTTCTAAATCAGAGGGACAACCAAAACTGATATCTAGGCGATACAAGGGGCGAGGTGATTAAATTTGACATAGTTGGGAGGTGGCGATAAAGAAAAATGAACAGGACAAAAAAGGCGCGGGGGGGGGGGGGGAAGCAGCGAAAGAATACTGAAATTTTTGTGCTTTTAAAAAAGCAGAGAGTTTTTTCCATCTAGACTGGATCATGCACAGCATTTACGTTCAACACCCTACTTGGAAAAACTTTTCGGTGCATTAATGGCTATAATCAGCAATAAATCAAGGACGAAATGAAACAATCACCTTGATTTAGCACCCATATCCGCGCATCGGCGGCGACCACTTGTGTCTTGCCGATCCTCACACAGTTGTTTGAAGCTAAAAAACAACAAACAATAGGAACACTTACTTGGAGGTACCGCGAACAGGTACATCCATTTCAAGTTATGCTTGGAGGTATCGAAGACAGGCAGGTATACTTACTTGAAGGTATACTTGAAAGTGTCAGACACAGATAGTGCGACACTTTCTATCTGATAGTACAAACTAATTATTGATATAAAATGAAGAAAAAAACAAAATCATTATGCATCGACCAACATTTATGAGCTCGACAACCCTTTAAAGACATAACTCAATCATCCGCATCGTCGACTCTTTCCATACAATCGACCATGTAGTAGTTATCACAAGCAAAACCGTGTGTATAATTTCCGTACAGGAAATGGAAATTTTCAAAACAACTAAAAAACCTGCGAGCCGTGTAACAATATTACTTGATTTTCCGGTATAGTTGAATGTCCCTTTCATTCTCCTTAGATGCGTTCAGGAATCCATCAAAATCTATGAAAAATTTTTTGACAGTAATCGATCCCGGAAATGGACTCACTAGTCAAATACGTTCTACCTCAACGTGACTTAGCTAAATTTCCACATTTTTGCGAACTATACGACAATCAGATCGCAAATTTTAGGCGGAAGAGGAGAAAAATCCAAGCAATCTCCTCCGGTACCTCAAACTAAGTTATAGGCCGCGAATAATAAAGACTTTTCGAAGCCGATCCATAAAGTTGACGACAATACGCTCACAGAGTTTTAAATTTGCCGCATCGAGATGATCGACAAACGTAATACCACTTCGGTGCCCAAACCACATAGTGCTGCGATGCAACCTGTTCATGCACCTATCACTAGAAACTTCACAGGTGTTGGAGAAGTCAAAGGAAAAAAAAATGATATTGTGCATGTGGCGGTTTAAATTTCTTTTTAAAAATAGCTTTCCGACTCGATACAAATATGCAGGTGATATCCTTATGCACGTTTGTTTTTTCAGTACTTGGAAGGGAAGAGGAAAACCAAAAAAAAGTGAGGTGGTAAAATTTGATAGACTTTTTTTTCGAAGTTTTTCAAAGCCTCTTCTCCGACTCGATCTTATCCGACACACCAATGCGCGCTTTATGAAGCATCAGAAAAAACAGCGAATCATGCAAAGCTTATTCAGATGAATTAGCCAGTTTAGCATTGGGGATTCCCAATTCTCCTTATAGAATCGTCATGTGTAGGTTATGTGTCTGTCTGTGTCTGTGTGCTCGGCGCTTCTGATTCGAGCGTCACCACAGTGAATTTGCTGCATACAACTTGCCTCACTTATCATCCCTCAAGTCGAATTCCAGAAATTAGCGTTCGATATTTTCAAAAAACGTTGACGATCTTCAATTAGGTCTTCAATAATTTGCATATCATTAATGGATTAATTGCTGAGAGCATAGATATTTTTTTTGATATACGAAACTTCGATTTTATATCACAAGAAAAAATTCACAATCAGAAAGGCTCTAAACACTTTTCAGTTTGTATTTATTATTTATACTCTATTTGCATAAAAACCTTTAAAATATTCACTTTTTTATAAACGATGCATCAAACAAAGGTAATAATGTTGCAACGTTTAGCCAATAAGTATATACAGGTAAAAGTGATATAAATAGATTACAGGTGGTACAATAAACAGGTATTGAGAGTAATAGAGAACTAGTACGACGAATATGCACATGATATGAACATTGTATAAATATTGCAAACGCAGATTTAAAAGGAAATAAAATTTTCATTTATATATTAGCATAAAATTTCATCTGGTAATCAATACTTGAAGAAATTCTTTTTCGCATTAAACTCATTTGTCAATAGGCAGGTTTGACAGGTTTAGTATAAACATCCAGGTGAAAGCATCTGTCATAAATTTCAATTTGCCCATTGCATTCTCCAAACATTTTCGATCATTCGAACATTTATTTGATGAAGTGATGAAATTCTATCATCAACATATCGCACTTCTTGCCCACGTTATTTTTGCACGCCATCTTCATATGCGTTTCAATTTTATTGACTTTCGCGCAATCTAGAAATTACGAGTGGTGCATGAATTCCGTTATCCTTACCGTAAGGGGAAAGAGGACGAGACGGGGGATTATGGGTCGATCGAAATTAAATCAGTAAATTAAATTAAACATGATCAAAATAATATAAAACAAGGTATTTTTTCTATAGTCTCTATAGGTTTAATAGATCCACACAAATATTTAAGCGCTTATCATTGCAACATACACCAATCGAATAAAGCAATATCCGTACGCCAATGCAGCCAATCAAAAAAAAAAAAATCCCATATAAAAAAGAATCGACAATTCGATCTCTTAATGTCGAGAACTCAGGAATCTCGAAATCAATGATATCGACTAATTTAAAATTGGTTTTCACGGAACTTTTTCTGCCAGTTAGATATCACGATCAAGTTGGAGATCATCGAGATGAGTAACGAATAAATGTGCGAGCCTAGTATCCGAGCAATCTTCGAAGTGCTACAAAGCAATAGCGGGTTGTTCAAAATTTCCACTGATACATTCACGAATTGTTTTATGGCACTAACTGCAGCAAATGATGTACAGAAATTTTGATGCACTCATTAAAAAAAAATAATTTTTGGCATCGTTTGGCATCGGCATCAGTCATACCCCCGTCAATCAACGTTTCGTTTTTTGACTTCATACCGTTTAATCTTTTATAATAGAAGCTCTAAGTTCGATTCAACCTATTCGTTGCGAAAAGATCAACCACCAATAACGGGAGATTGCCGGCAGCGAAAGTTCATAACGAAAGGATACAACCTCCGCCTTATCCATTCACCAAAATGAACAATCATCACAGAATTTGACGACGAAAAGAATGGATTCTAATCGTTAAACACTTCAAAATATCTTCACACAAATATATACCATAATATAAATTACTCCATATTACTAGCAATTATATGTATGTAGTCTCGGAAAACGATTCGTAGCTTGCCCAATGTCATTTATTTTGGCTAATCGTTTAAGGCAAGTTCCTCCAGTCCTTTGAAAATCTTGTATTAATTAAGACTATTAAACTGTTAGGTTGATTAATCGAAAGCTGGCAGCCAGTTGGAATCATGCAATGAAAGCTGTCAATAATTGTGCATCCTGAGAGGTATCGGCTTGTTAAAGCAATCGGAAGTTAATTGCAACCTTCAATTTCATCCAAAAGCAATTCTTCTCTACTTTGCATTTCCTTGAACTAGTGTCTATGAACCAAACAAGCAATGTTGTTTAAGAGGACCATATAAAAGCCAACCAAGCCAACTTGTTCGACTATCCTAGTTTCCAACCATCGGTTGATTCGACTGAAGGATAACGACTTGCACAGAATTACACACGTGGGTCGACACAGGGTTAAGTCTGATTCTAGAGGACGGCTGGTAGTGCAAAATGTAGCGGTCAAACCGGCGAGTGAATTTCACAGACCATTTTTTGAAACCCTCTATGAATTTTACATGGGCTGGCACAAAACGTGACGAAACAGGAGCAGATCAAACAATATGTGCAACTTGAAATTCAAAGCTGCATGTGTCACCCATCGTTTCTAAAGATCGAAGGCACATTTTAAAATCTATAAATCCCAAGAACATTATTCGAATAAAAAATATTTTACCTCGATGATCCATCGGTTGTTGACGAAAATTTTGACAGAAATATTCGTTGACTATTCAATAATTGCCAATATCAATACAGCTGTCAAAATTCGCAAGCAAATACTGTTACAGTTAACTCGGAAAACGCGATCATTGCCATACACATCTGTCGTCTTTGACATTTGAACTGGTTACGACTACTGTCTTAAATTGAGCTGCAATTTGCTCGCTCCTCTTAATTAGTTAGAAGAGGGACTGATGGCATATCGGAATCTGGAGAGGAAAACAGGGGTAGAGGGGGAGGGGGGTTACTCATTTATTGCTGAAGTGGGCAAAACCGAGGAAAAATGGCTTAGCACTCATAGCAGTACCTTAAAACCAACGCAGTAATGATCCATTAGGTCATTCATCTCTCTAGCTATTAGTTCTTCCACTTCCAAAGATCATTTGAATCGCTCTTTTATCCTCCGTTGTTTGCGTTCCTATCCTAGCTGTTGACTGAAATCAATCACTTTTACATTCAAAAATTCTCTTCTCACTATTTATTTTAATTAAATAGCATTAAAAGCGATTTAATAAAAGCGTACTGAGTGAAGCATCAAAAATATCAATGTACAAGTTTTCCGGTCGTTGAAACGGATATCACCACTATTTCAAAATCAATATTAAAGAAGTACTGAAATATTTAGCATTTACAGGCTCTAAATTCACTCTCTATTTCTGCCAGAATATCAAATCGTTTTTGTGCAAATTAATAAAAATAAACGAATAAAATAAAAGCAACAAAAATTACCTCGTGAATAAGTTTCTAAGTTCAAAGCATAACGAATAACTTAAGGTATAAAATGTAGAAAAGTTTTCACGAAAAAATTCAGCGAAAAACGCAAAAAAAAATGAAATTCTGAGATAATAAACTAAAGGTGTAACGCAATCGGCGAATCGTTTGCAGTGTAACACGTTTAATATGTGTCTTTGTTGTATCGCTGATTGCTTTCTTTGTTGTTGAAAAGGTTCAACTGTATTTCTTCCTAACCATAGGAAGAAATAAATCGAATCCATTTTCCTTCGAAATTTCCTTTTTCATCAATAATATATAAGAGAACATTTTTGCGCAGTATTTTTCGGAATACGAAAATTAAAATATAAGAAATATGCGAAATACTTAGAAAAAAATTTAATGGAATGTCAAATATTCCTCCTATAGTGAGATATCATAGATATAATAAATTGTTATCGAGACTATTCTATGGAATATTTAATAAAAATATTAGCACTACTCCTAGAAATATTTTTGGAAGAGAATACGTCATATCGAGATGATTTCCTGTTTTACTCTAGGAGATCAAGGGTTATTATCAAAAATCGATATATAAAGGAACACAATTAAGCTAAAGCAATCACCAATCTCATACAAATGGCGTGTGGATTTGAACTTGGATGAATTTAGCCGAATAAAGTTATATACTGAAATTAATGCTGATAGTAATCAATAGTTGAATTACTATTAAAATAACTCCTAGTAAATGCCAATAGATTAGGAGCTACTTGAGTAATAATGTTTGTATGGAATTCATTGTGTAAACACAACTAAACACTTCAACGATAGGAGCAGGTGAAAGTGACAGTCGGCTGTAGTGTAGTGCCAAAGCACACAATTCAATAACGTCTCTGATTCTATTTGCTGAAGTGCTCTCAGTCATAACCATCCTTCATATGGCGCTTCTCTCTTATTCTTTCTTCAATTCATAAATAACTCAAAATAGTCTTGAATTGTAGCTGCTCGGATTTTCACATTAAAAAAACCTATTAGTGGAAAAATATGTTGTACACATATATATATATATATATATATATATATATATATATATATATATATATATATATATATATATATATATATATATATATATATATATATATATATATATATATATATATATATATATATATATATATATATATATATATATATATATATATATATATATATATATATATATATATATATATATATATATATATATATATATATATATATATATATATATATATTCTTCAAAAGCTCCACGAATACTGTCTCTTTAGGGTAGAATTCATTGCGCCAGAAAATGCATCATTCTCGTCCTTCCAGTGCAACCTTTTTTTTCAGATGCAAGAAAGTCATTCGAGTGTTTCCGACGGTTTGCGTCTATGTCAATTGCTACCGAATGATTTTAACGCCGTTATGGAATACCTAGTGAATCAGTTTATACCTCACGAACCACTTGCCAAAGCAATTGCGATGACAGCCGAAGATGCATGGAGTATGAATGAAGGTCATCACTTCATACAGAATAATCGTCATTACTAATATTAGATAATACCAAATGCTTTTTCAAAACTTACCGAATAATTCAATTGTTCATTTTTTCAGTGCTTTTGTAATCGTAATCGAATTTCTATCTCTTATCACCTAGCTAACATTCATCTCACCGCGCCATGTAAGGTACTGATAACGGTCATTATGCATGTCCACGACCAAAAAGTTTACGTGCCAAATTAGCGCCCCCCGTTGGTAATTGACTTTCTATATGAAGTAAGAGTTCACCCGAACGATCCTTTCTTTATTTGTTCCATTAAACGGATAAATAAATAATTTACGCCATATGTGGCCAATCTACCTTTTACGGCCGACCGAATTTATGGCCAACGGCCTTAAGCATTTATGGCCAATGTACCTATTCGCCCTATCTACCTATCATGGCCAATCGATCAGCGCCAATGCGAAATTCATTCGAATTCCTCTTATCGACAATTGAATTTGTCGGCGGTTCAGCACGTTGACATAAAAAATGCATTTTCAAATGGCACGGAAAGATATGTGGGCGGCGAAAGATCGAGCCGTTGAGTTTCAATACTTCTATTTTCAGAGGCATCAACAAGGTTATAGAATGAGTGCTGTTTCAAATATCAGCTAGGGTATAGTATGGTTCCCGTTCTGATGTCAGCAAGGATATAGTATAGGTAGATAATGAATTCTTCCTGCTATTCCAAATAAACCTTTCTTGAGAAGCAACACTTTCCTCATGCGCAATGGCTATTATCAGCCTTCTTACCAAAAACATCCTTCTCTCTATTTTATAATATCTTCAAGCAAATCGAAATATGAGTATTTCAAGTAATAAATGACGAGTGAAAACAATTGTAAACAACTATGAGTTAATTATCGAATAAGCAAACTATGAGTGCTGAATTCCAATTGTGAAATGTTTTCAAATGAAAGCTAAAGTGATATTAATATTTCCCGGAATCTCCTCGACGAATTAAATAATTGGATTCCTTTGTGTGAATAGCAAAAATAACCTATGAATTTCAATTTATTTTCAATGAATTCATCATTTATCAACAAAACTTGAACAAAATTTGCTGATGATTTTAATGATTCGGTATATACCGATTTTTCGTAAAAGTTCGGGGGGTAAGAAATAAACCGTGATATCAGTAGGTGTGCCAATTATGGATTTTGCAGAGGTGGTCAAAGCAGCGCTGAGCTCATCGTTATCCTATGCCTTTAGAACCTGTACGGATGAAATCGTTGCCGTACGGCTATGTTCGACCGTTGAACGCCCGACTGGCGATGAGGTATAAATGGTGCCATTATCCGAGCACTAGTATAACACTTGAAAATTTTCCACTCAAGAGACGGCGGAAATGTCAAAATCATTAAAGCGGAATTGCATTATCATAATTTCGCTTCGAATCAGCCACCAGTTAATGCCTCAAGTTAAAATCTAACAGTGCCCTCTCAATTTCACAAAATTTTGTTAATTTATGCAAAACGCGTATAATATTAAGCATATGCTCGTGTGTACATGTTATGCTCTGCGTGTATGCCGACGTATGTCTGTGTCTGTGTGTCTGTTTACAACTATATGACAGTTTTAACGCCTTAGTCACTCGGAAACTTTTTTGTGCATTTGATTATGCTCATATCCTATACATGAGCATTCTGCTAATATTTTTCTATCCGAGATATATAGATACTGCTCTAAACCTATGAACAATCATGAAAATGTACAACGTTAGAGAGAACTGTGGAAATAGCATTTCGTTTCAGAGCCTCTCGCATCGCTATCTTTCACTAAAAAAAACTAATGATCGGCTAAAGCTTATCTGCACGTTCTCGCCTTTTTTATGCCAAGAAGGCGCTAAAGTGCATCGAAGTAACCGTTACTTTTTATAGTTTGTATCTCGCAATCTAAAATATGATTTTAAAAAACACACTTATTTGCCCTTATCATTTTCAGCAACTTATACTTCAATAGTTATAGATTAGCGGTGTCTTCAGTGGTATCGACTCAACAAGTAAATCTAAGATGACACACCTTCCCAGAAGTGCTTATGAAGTGACAAGGATTTTAAGCGCATTGGAATCACAGGTTAATTAATGATCTTCTAACTTAATAATACAATCTATTTCCTTACTACGTCTTCTTTACTATTACTACTTCCGTAAAAATATACTCGAAATTACCGTCCATTCTAAACTCTTGAGGAAAAAATATAATCAGTCTTTGCAAATATTGTAATCTAAGGAGGAAAAGTTAGTGCACTAGACGTGAAAATGATAGAAAGGAAAAATAAACGAGCAACAGTTTTTTGATAGAGATGATGCATCCTACTAAGCAAGTTCTTTCGAAAATTTACTGAAAATAGCGCAAAGATTTACCGAAAAAAATCACTTCCCTTGAACGATTGCAGAATTGATGGAAAGTTGAAAGATACAACGTGAGCTTATTAACAACCCAATGAACATGGAACAAACCTTATAACGCAATTAAACACAAAATTTCCCTATTAGGTTGGCTGTTTCAGTTTGGGCGCATGGATTTTAAGGGCATATTGTCATATTAGATTAGATAAACATGAAAGGGAGGGAAGATACTAAGCAATTCTATCGCTTTGAATGACTCTGCTTCAAGTCCAGGTATCACATACACTTTTAGGATTAAAAAATTTCGCTCCAGCTATATTCAAGGATGAGAGCTTTGCAATGAAACGCATTAACGCACACAATAATTTTCCCCCGGGATATAAAGCTTTGAAGCAACCGTCTGGTAGAATTTTTGCTCCTATCTCCTACCGTCAATCGGTTTCTGCATTAATACTCAGGCATCGTATTGCTTACTTAAGCAGCAATTAAGTGTCCAGTCAATGATCCCATTGCGAGTGGCATTCACTGCAAAACGCCTTCATCTTTCTTCCAGCAATCTCAACATTATTTTTTCAGTCGCTATTTAATAAAAATTTAGCATATCTAATGGTGCTTGAGCTTTGAGACATGGCGCCAGCTAGCTCCTGAAGTTCGCAGCTTGATGTCTTTACTAATCATCTCAACGCATGAGCAGTACTTACGTAGAGGGCTTATGAAGAAATTACTCAACGTTGACGAGGAGCAATTGAAGCATAAGGGCATTCAAGGAGTTATTACTGAGGCAACTGCATTCAAATCTCAAGCGGTTTGTTTCTGTGATTTTATCTTATTAAATAAAGTAAACAAAAATTATTCCGAGGTTTACTGAAATACTTTTAAGAATTTAGCGCATTGAATTTTATGGTTTCCATAAATTTCCGCTGAGGAAAAATTTAAAAAATCCATCAATTCTGATTTGAAATGATTCAATTTTTCACAGCTTATTATCAATGAAATAATTCTTTCTTTTTTTTGGAGAAAGTATTTCTCGTGTTCGGAAATATATCGCTTAAAAGATTATTAGAAATTACTGAGATTTTGTTTTAAAATGAGTAAGTATATCAAATCTTATAAAATTTGCTAGCAATAAAGTACAATAAAATTATTTGGTACGATACACCGAACAGTTTCAGTGAAAAACGAAATGGGCTAATTTTAGAGTTTATTTTCATGCGGCTCATTCAGCACCTTCATTCACCATTTTAATTGAACTAGTCCAATTAATATAGTCGAAAAATAAATAAATAAATAAATAAATAAATAAATAAATAAATAAACAATGCAAAATTTAGCATGCGCAACGTTATCAATAGAATAGCAGTAAATTTATCCGAAAAATCTCCTTACAAACAAACATCCAATCACCATCGTTATTATTATAAGCGGTGATTTTCTTGTTTCAGTTACTCAAAAAACATGGCTATAAGATGCTCTATGAAATTAAGCACGACGAATGGCTCGACTCGGATGGCAAACCGATATTCAAATGTACAGATGGAACGAATAGTGCACAACTTCTCTTCAAAAAATTCTAATATTTTATCTACTATAAGAGAATGTTTCTCATACGAAATTTTGTCCGCATATATGCGCGCCTGTATCGATTTATCTGATATTCCACGTTGAAAGCGATACGTTACAACGATCCTCCAAAATTAGTGAACATATTTAATGGCAGAAGCAAATTTTAGCGTAACAAATTAAGTACAAGTGAAAGGCGACATTTTTTTTTGATAAACAATGCGTACGATTAGGAAATGCATTAAAATGTATTTTATTATTTTAAAGTGTCAATGCAATCAAATGATTTAGCTGATTTACTTGCAAAAAAGCACATTTTGTGCCATTCGATCCAGAATTTTACTCTAAGCAAAATAAAATCCTTAAATGCAACCACATATATTCGGTCGAATGAATCCTACATTAAAAAAAAGACTATTTACAAATGAGCGCAATCTCGCATATATATTATATAAAAAATTAGCAAAACTATTCAGTTATCTTCTTTGAAGGCTTCAGTCTTCGCCAATATAAGAAACTGCTTCGAATATATAAAAGTATGTTATTTTTTTTGGATTTATGTTAAGAAAGATCAAATAATCACATTTCTAAGATAATATCACATCATATACACATTATAACATTGATAAAATTCATCCATTAAAGTATTTTAATTTGCATATAATAATAAATCTGCATAAAATAATAAATTTGCATAAAACATTTCAATAACAAAACAATAAGTGAAATCTACTAGTAAGTGAAATGTGAAAACAAATGCAAAAAGTCACCAACATTATAGAAAGCATGAAAAGATCGCATCATTCACATAATGAATAAAAAGAAACAAATTTTAAAAAAATTATCCAGTGTGATCAAAAACTTTTTTCACGCGGTATCGCATAAATTTACTGACGACAAATGAATCGCTCAGAGCTTATAATCTAACTTTTGCAATATTTTCTCGCAGCAATTTCCAAGAAATCATTTTAATGGAAAACTCTACAAAAAAAGAAAAATTACAACGATAGTCTAAGCAGTCAAATAAAATAAATCAAATGTAGCCAACGTCTCCATTAATAAATAATTTTCTTCGTTGTCGGACAATTGATGATCGCTACTGATGGTCATTCATTGACCGCTCATATTTCCACTCATATAACTGAATCAAATAGTCTACAATGCATCGATCCTAAACGTCATAAAAAGTCGATATATCTAGGATCAATGAGAATCGCTAGCAAATTTCAATCCACTTTAATAAGGGGAGAGAAATTACATTTGCACCAAATATACCATTCAGCATTAAAACAACGTTTAAAATATCTGGTTGGGTAATAGTTTAAATACAGCGGCCATTAATGAGATGAGTGAATTCGAATCAATGTATTCGCTCACCCTTAAACGTTCATACGAATTACAATTTTTATACAACAAAAAAAAACCCATAATATTTCTCAAACTATCTACCAATATTGATATATACCAATATATAAAATATCACATCAAGATATTTCATATTTTATAAGGCATATTTGATGCATTACTAAAACTTCAAAAATTAGGGCAAATTTTCTGCATATCAACTATAAAAATCACACAATAATCCAACGCAAATTTGCTAACATCATATTTCATACTACTATATATACATATATACTAACGACACAGGTAAATCTTTTACTCGACAGGCAAATAGAATGCGCATTTCAGAGCGTGTACTCGGTAATAAAATTATCGGTAACTCTATTCCTTGTGCCCACTACAACGACGTCAATGACATCTGTATTTTAAACGCCTCCATATGCCAAGTACGTCAAAAACAAGCGAAAAAAGCGCACGTCGCACGTGATATCATTTTGAGCGAAATGAAAAATGTCTTTTCGCTATTTCTCATTACTTTATCAATGGGTGAAAACAAAGTCATCACCTAAAAGAAAGCCGAATTCCTATCGAAAACCTTTATGGACATTCCAATTTGAAGTTAAACGAGAAGGCATTCATCCATATCAAACAGTGATGATTTTCATAGAGTTCTTCAAGTGCATTTGCTATTAGTTGTAATTTTTTCAGGTGATAAGTGAGAGCAAATTCGTGTATTATGAAAAATGGAAAATTTATCACCAATTATTCCTCTCAACATTTTCAATCTACCTTGCTTAAATTGAGTGCGCATTCCTGTACGCTTTGAAATACGTAAATGGCGTTCCTCTTCATCTTCGCTCACTGCTTCCCACACAAAATTTAGCGCCTCGTCGGTCGGATCTGTGCTCTTATTCGGATCACTGAAATCTATGAACATTATCACGACTATTTGACGGTGCAACAATTATGGAAGAGCGCTGAACACATCGAAACCCATAAAATTTCCATATCAATGCATTCGCTGCATTATCACTAATAAATTCAACATTTATAAATATGACTTTAGGGTTTTAATCAATTGATTTGTTGTTTTTCATTACGGTCATTGGGTATCTTTGGTGGGCAATTTTCATCAACCCACTTGGATGATCATTGAATCAAACAGTATGCAATGAAATGTTACCCATATTTTACGAAACTTGTCCATAGCCGTGTCATGACATTCGAAACATGCCTATCGTCCGAAGTTTTAAAGTATGGCATAACAAAGACATTCGCATCGAACAAATAATTCAACTCGGTGGCGTGTGTTGGGGCTGCAATTTATGCAAGTAAGATAAAACATCAATAATGCACATCAAATGCCTTCGACTAGTCATGAAAACCAATCTTCGAGGATAAAAAACAGGAAAGCACATCGGCGAAATCAACGCGACGTGTGCTTTCTGAAACTCAATTCATCAAACCAAAAAAGTTTAGCAGTGCTTAAAAAAGAATAATGCAACGTCAGATAATGTGATTCGTCGTACAGCAAAATACGACATCGGAATTTCGCGGTATTTTGGATGCACAATGGTCATGATTGGATGAAAACTAATAATCTTATTTGAGCAGCTTCGAATGAAGAAAAAACACCATCAAAGGTTATCGTTGTTGCTTTTTTCATCAGCGAGTTGCAACAACCAGAAAGACATAAACAAACAGACGCGTGCGCAGACATCATACGGACGTCGAGATTTTCTGATGCTCGTTGCGCGAAAACTTGCTACAGGCCTATTAGAAACGCCAGATGAGGCAGAAACGAGCTCATGGCAGTGAAATAGCATTTTGTCAATCGAAGTGAAAGCACTTTCAGCGATTTCTCGGTCTTCTTCAAAACGGCTCGGTGACTGCTGGCAAATGTTGTCTTCATCGCTCATAGTGCGATCGGGAAGTCGAAACATTAGTGACTAAGGAAGGAGTTGGCATCAATTTTTTGCGTTGTGACTAGGACTGAAGAACAAAGAGAAATAATGGGAAGTTCTTGAGCTAACGCACTCTCTTTCTATTGATAATGAGGTCTTTAGAGCTGAGATACTGCCACGAGTGGGTCTAAATTATCACTTGGAAGAAATCTAAACTGACTGGACAATTCTATCTAGGACTCTAATATTAATCCCTAACATATCATTTAAAAACCGTTTTGTATATTTATTCAAATGTCCCCCTCATCAGGATCCATTTGGGATAGCTGTGCATAAAGGTGAAAAAGGTAGAAGACTAACCACTGAAGGGCATAAGACAATTTATAACGCCATAACTGCACGGGTTGAAATGCTCGAAAGAGAACATATATACAGGTACGTGTTTCTTCACCAACAGAGACGTACACGTCGCACACGCATAGTTACTAACAACGTCGTCGATCATCTAGAACAATACAACGATGGTGTGATGCGCGTGCATGTCGACAACAGTTTTCGCTGACGAGGATGAACCCCTGACTCTCCCCTTACCGAGCGAGTGCTCTACCCACTGAACTAGTATGGACGTCCTCATCCATTGTTTCTTGATTAGCTACCGTCGCTTTTACACAATGCAAACGCCTGACGAGCATATAAGGCAATGCATAAATAGAATGCCACAAATATGAAAAGAATGTTTAAAGTGCATCCGTCTCAATTACCTCTTCTTACTTCTCGCCGACCCCTCATTTAAGTAGACTCCCACTCTACGTCATCATTCATTTACAATATTTTATATTTACCACAGGTGGGTAAACATATGCCCCTTCCGTAGGAATGAAGTGGGCTTTTCAGAAAGATTTTTGCATATGCAAATTTCCAGAAAAGAATGACAGATAGCGGAACTTCACAAGACCGTTCAAGTATCAGTTCGACTATTTTCGCCTTTTAAGCAGCGGAAAATGCTCAAGTTTAAAGGGCAGACAACAGCTGCCTCTCTCTTCCCCCTCCCCCTCCCCTCTCCTTTCTCATGGAATCGCGCAAACAACACATTTATAGATATCCAAATAAGATGATTCTGGGAAATTCTGTACGTCAAGAGAAAGTGACGAAAACTTTGAGGATTTAAAATGATACACTCTAAGAGAAAGAATTTTAGTAAATAAATAGATTTTTTGCATTTTTGAAAGCGGTTTGACCCTATATTTCTGCTTATAAGTAAATAAGCAAATCAGTAAGTCAACAAAGATCCGAATATCAATTATTTCCCATAAATCCGATAAAATCTTCCGAAGAATGCCGTTAAATATGATTCCAATATGGCCATCCATCATTTAGTTTCAACTCATAAACCACCAATAATATGACGATAAAAGTTGCCGAATATAATATGCGCTGTCAACTTTGCAACCTTTCAATACTCTTGGATGAGGCTTAAAGCTGCAATAAGTTAAATAAAGAGTTTCTTCGGCTGAGAATTTATGTGAGCGGTCGGTTACGTAGAAGAGTGTATAATCAGGTGCTCCTATCTAATTTTGTTTGATATTCGATTGATCGGTCCGCTTACTAAGCTAAAACATTAAAACGTTGATATCATATAAGGAGTAGTATGCGAATACAACCAACGATAGCAATGACAAACTTATTCAATGAGTTAAACGGAAACGCAGTGGTAAGAATGCAACATTGCAATGTAATTCTCAGGTAAATTCGGATTTTATGCAATTTTAGCACAACATTTTGCATAGGTTGCAATGAACAAACAATATGAAACTAATCACTATTTACAAAATATATAATACTACACAGTGACCTGAATGTTGTTTAATAATTTAACCCTCCCAAGTATATTTTCCAAGTGAAAGATGGTTGAATCCATCAGGGACATGCAAAACAACAATAAATGAAGAAAGGAGAGCAAACCATGACAAAAATTTTCTTGATATCTCGTCGACTATATGTTTTTTGCTCGTCGTAGCCATAGACGACCTTCACAATCGAATAGATATCGATTCCACTGCCCTCTAGGCGCATTGATAATCGCCGTATACTACGTTCCACCTCATTTTTGTCACAAGCCATTCTACCGATCGCAGCTACAAATAGCACGACATTATATGGTAAGCCACCAATTTCTTTGGCGATGAGAAGCTCAAGAGAGAAAAACGTCGATAAATGATAGCAATTCGATGCAAATCGGTGTATAATGCATAGCCCGAGGAGTATAGAAATACGACTAAAGTTGCACATTATAAAATATATTATAGGAAAGTACTGAATTATTCGCAAATGCATCTTTCTTCATAAGCGATAATTCAGACAACAAGTGCTGACAAAAATTATCAAAACCTTCTTTACTATGATTATAGATTGAATAAAAAAACAAGCGGCGGTGTTGCCTTAAGCTAACACAATCAAATACGCTCTTCATCCTTCTTCCAAGGCTTATTTTTTGACAATGAAACAACAAAAATATGATCAATGCAATATGTTTACATTCAAATATTTTAGTCTCATATAGATTTCGACGATAATATAAATCGCTTGCATGATTATATCATTTGCATAATCAGATTGAGTTTTTTATAATTGTAATAGAAAATTATTTACATATTTGTGCAGTTCGATCCATGATACTTATACGATTCAACTTTCAACGTCATAAACGTTTATGCTTTCCAAAGAACAACGAAAGTTTTACTGCTTTAATGAGTAAGTTATCTGGAAACCGTATAACTTAACCATTTAATCTTGTAAATTTATAGAAGTGATGCGTCATGAAATTTTCTTATCCTAGCATTAAAAATAAATACAGTAAGCAATAATAAATGCAATAAAAATTCGCGATGATAAATTTGAAACCTCAACAAAATAAGTGGGTAAAATTAAGCGAAAGCAAACTTACTGAATAGGAGGCCTTCGTTTTCGGTGACACCAATAATTGTCGGTTTAGGGTGCGCATCTTCTCGTAATTGTCGTATCGGTGCTGGTAGCAAATCACCGTCAATAACGGGGGTAAGAGGCAAAATTAAATCGTCGAAGATCACTTTGTTACCGATCATCGTATCACCAAATTTATAATCGGGTACATTTCGCAAATAATCCATCATCTTGTTGTTCTCAGTGCCTTAAATATTGCTTATTTAATAAGACATAAAGCATTTTTGCACAAATCTTTAACACAAGTATTAGACAGTATTCAGTCTTTTATTAAATTAAAGTTGTATAAGTTTCTATAGGCCACTCGCTCAAACTTCGATGGGAATTAACTAAAACAGAACAAATGCGTGGCAAATGCTAGAGTGCTGAAAAAATATGTGTCTTAGCGTTCATCTCACAACATATCCTCGTAAGACAGCGATCGGTTGCGCTAATCGCCTATTGTAAAATTCATTTTTTTTATTTGTGCACCCGGTTGTTTCTACGATAGAGTCAACTGACACATCTTATGACAGCTTTATGTGTCAATAATTCGTAGAGAAGACGAGGATCAATCGTGAAGATATTATAAAAGGGACTCAGATCTACGTAAGCATTACAGGAGTCCGAAATCCAATGTTCTTCCCTTTATGGCTATGAAGATCGCGCATATACACATATGGGGACGCACATTGTCGTCATAATAAACTTGTCGAAAAATTATCAAAAAGCATAAAGGCGCACAGGTGTGTTCACCTGAAGATTGAGTGGGAAGAAAGAATAGCATTCGCTGGTGTAATAAACAGGACTTTTCTTAGTTCAATGTGAAAAATATAAATATTACAATTGTTCCCATTCACCGGTAACATTATAAACTATCTGCCAGATATGAGAAGATTTGCTGCTCTCTTATTCTTTCGGTCCAACCAGTATTGGCCAACGACTAAGTGATCAGAAAGTCTCAATCTAGCGAAAATCAAGTCTTTAAGTAAAACAAATTAGCCTCTCAGTTGGTGAATTATAAACCTCATAGCAATTATAACAGCATACCTTGCCAGCCAAGCTTTTTGGCGCGCCTGAGGCAATACTCGGCAACGATATTTGCATCCGTTACGGCCCAATGACATTCGGCGTTACCACCCATCAAGATCAATCGCTCAAATAGATCTACAAATCAAAAACGTTGTAATATTTTCAATTATTTTCGCGTGAAATCATCAATCTTTGTAAACAGGTGAGGAATGTAACACAACACAGTAATTACACATGAAAAATGCTATAAAAAGGCAAGTGGTAAAGTGCGCCATGCTGTTTGCCATACTATGTGCTTTTTATGAATTATTGCTGAAATAGACAAATGCCGATCAGAAACGCCCAAATACTCAAAAATAGAAAACATCGACTTTTCTTAAAAATAACTGCTCATCTTGGTGATCGATTCCTTCCACACCTATTTTGTCGCCAAAAAAAATTTAACCTGTTAGTCTGATGGCATTCTTAAGTAACCACAACTTCCATAAAGTGCCTAAAAATCAAAAATAATTCCATCGGTCCATAATATTTTACTTTCTTCGGTCTCCGATTTTAGTTAAGAGGGAGATATGGGCGGACATACACTTTCACGTATGCAACAGGTGCAACCTCAATATGCTCTGCGCAATACTTTACAATATGCACTGAAAAACGACGGGTTTTTACCTATCTCATCGGTTGTCAGCAAGTAGTTATCATAAATTACTGCAGTAAAATAAAAGTATCAGCTCATAGGTAGATAAGAAAAAAGATGAGTCAACCATATCCTCTTTAGAGGATTCTATTTCGTAATAAGGAATTAAGCGAGGCGACTGAAGTAAAAACAATACACAACTGCAAGATACATGGAGGAATAGTTATTTGCTAGGTATAAGCTCCTGGACGGGTCTGGTAATTCGTGATACGGAAAGGGTTTGAAATTTTGATGCGCTATCTTACAGTATTTGTTCGATTAAAATTCCCAATCACATAATAGATAAGAGTACCCCGAAGGCTTTACCTCGACTATATGGAGAAAGCGAAAGAAGATCGGCAGAAGCGGCACCAGCGCTTTGTCCTGCGACGGTAATCCTTTTTGGATCGCCACCGAAATATTTGATGTTCTCACTGACCCATTTCAATGCCGTTACCTAAACATTTAATAACTAGTATGGATGACGGCTCTTTTTGTACTCTAGCACACCTCACGTCAAGAGTGACCACATTCATGGTCTTTAATGCTTGCATTCGTGTCCCCTCTTTGAATAGATTTTGGTTTGCAATGGTGAATGCAATTAGCCAGCGATTAACAATGAACAATATCGCTGAAGAAATTAAACTGGGTTCTTCCTTCTTTCCGAAAGTGCAAGATAGTGGATGCAAATCTGTGTAAGCTCTAACCATCTAATCAAAAACACGGCATTTTAGTGATAGATACCCTTGATGCATATCATCAGGATTAAACACACAAAACCCTACGTCGCTAGTATACGTGATGATTCCTCTCGCCATTCTTTGGGTGAAAAACAGTAGATCTCACCCCTTCTTTCTCTCGGACAGGTAAACACATATGGTTTTCAGTAATTAGGTTGAGGAACATTCAGGTACTCTAGATATTGAGAGAAAAGAGAGAAATATGGCTGCAAACCTGATCCCAAAGACCAAAATTGCCGATGCAGTTTTCGTCTGCTGTAGAAAAATAACCGAGATATCCAAGTCGATATTGTATTGTTACGACGATAACGTCATGTGGTGAAAGTAGCCTTAAATAGTTGAAAGAAATAAAAGTCGATGGCTATAATCAAAATGTGGGAAAAATGGTCGGGAAGAAAGAACACCTGGTCGAATTTTCTAGCAATAATATTAGAAAAAAAAAGAAATACACCTGACCAGGTATAACAATATGCACTTTTTAAAATGTTTCCTTATTAGCAATGGATCAAATCCATGCGCCAAAATAAATCTTCAAGGAATTTTTCTTATCTAGACGAATCGATGCATTACAAAAGCTTCAAGTGTCGATAATTCATGAGGAAATCGACACGTTGAAATGAACTTTACGAAACAATTGATCCTTCGAAACAAATCCACTATCTCGCCGTTATCAAATCGCTTTCTCATCTCTCATAAACGTTTCTGCTATTCGCCCATTATAGTTTGATACCCGCCGACATGATGAAAGCATCAGTGAATGCATAAGGATCTTCCCAATCGTTCCCATAAAATGCACAATGACCAACCTTCTCGCAGAAGTTTGCAATATTAAGCTCAGTGCTGGAATTAGCATTCAACTTGTCTGATGTGAATGGCTTACAAATGGACGATGATCACCTACCTTACAATATCCCAATAGCGATATTTCACTGCCGAGTCCACAAGATATCCTCCACCGTGTATGTAGAACATTACCGCAAAGCCATTCGGCTGAAAATTTGATACAGGAATAAACGGACGCGGAAAGGAGGAGAAAGTGGAGGGGGGGGGGGGGGGGGGGGGGGAGGGAAGGAGGGGAACTGAAAATTTATAAATTAGAAATCACCCCTCTCTCCCTTTTTGTATCCAACTAGTTTTAAATGAATGAATAAAATGGCTTCTGTGAGCCCGAATTGGATTCCATTGTTGTTTAACGTTCATTACTAATAAACTTACAATTGAATAAGCGGACAGACTAGGCATGTCAGTTTTCATTATATACTGGAATATAAACTGAAGCCAAGGACCGTTTTCCCTCTGTTATTTATTTCTATTTCAATTCAACCGTAGAAAATAAAAGGGAGAATGATACCAGTGCCAGCTAAAACAGAACAGCGTCTAGGTATTGACCAAGTCAACCTGTACTTACGGAATCGGGGCAAGAGATATTAAGGCGCACCTGATCAGGTGGCGGTTTCCAACTTGGAGCCATAATATTTAAATAAAGGCAATCCTCGCTTTTGGGAGTCCTCAGCTCAAGTTTGTCCCAAATAAAATCTTTCTGTGGACATCGACTTCGATATTTTGTACACATTAACACACCACTCCATGGATCCACCGGTTCTGTTTTCTGCAAAAAAAAATTTGTGAGCACACTTCTCTTTTTCTAATAGATGTACACACAGGAATGTACACACTCCAGAGAGCAAGCAAATGGGAGTTTATGATGCAGTCATCTTAACTACTCAATTGATTGATCGCCTGTTTTTCGACTCCGATATCAATGGCAACTTGCCAGTTTCCTATGACCATGACTATGCAAATATCCCATCGCAATGCATTTCAAACAGAGATGAAATGAGTAATTTGTGACCAATTTTTCGTGATGATAAGCAACATTCGGTCAAAAAAGAGAAAATGTGGAAGAAAAAGAAAAGAAAAAAATGCATATTTTCAATTGTTGTAGACCGCGAAGCATCAATATTCTGCAAGAAGTACTTAGCACGCTCATTTGCTCCGTAGACAACATGGAGCCTTTAGCCGCATTAGACAATGTCGTCTCTTATTCGCACTTGGCAAGGTGGTGCCCTATGCCTTTAACCCTTGTTGCTCGAATTGAACGTAGATAAGAATATGCCGAGTGCAACAATGGAATACGCAATTCACATACGTTGACTCCATTGAGATCCTATTGGTCTGCATCATAGCAAGGAAGATATAAGAGAGAATATGAGGGATGAATTTTTTTTCATCGAAACTCATTGTGGAAATAATCGTCTAATAATTCCAAAGATGAGTTTATTTTCGCTGTTTCTCGCTACTAATAATTCACTATTTCGCTATCTAAAGATCGTAACATAAACATGATACTATGGAAGAATGCCGACTTCCTCTGGCTAATATACAACTCTTAAAACTCATCAACCATAAATGAGTCCGTTTGAAAATCGATGTAGATATAACTATTTACGCAAAGTAATACAGCTAATCAAACAAAATCAACAACAAAATAGACATTACTATGTGTTAAAAGCAGCATGAAGTTCTAGAATATTGTATCTCAAGAAAAAGAATATCCATATAATTAATTCCGTTGAACCTTTTTTGGTGGTCAATGCGCTGTTTTTTTTTTATTAGTGAGGTATTGCATATCGCTAAGCACTAGGCAAATTGGCGATGTCTCTTACTATTGCTAGAAAATGTTTGAGACCAGAAAATGCGATTTTTATGAGTGTTAACCTTGAATCTGAGCGGGCCGATAGGTGGTTTTGCATATGGAATACCGAGGAAAATATTGACGACTCCTTTTTTGCAACGCATTCCGAAACCTTGCACCTCACCAGTTTTGGTGCATACACGTTGAGACTCTCGCACCCGTAATCTTTCAATGCTCGCCTTTACCGAATTCATTGATACCGATCGCTAGAACGCACTTCTGAAATAATGCAGCAGATTTCAAAGGAATTGCTCCATCCGTTTGGATCGGTATCATTCACAACGTAACTTGAACAGCTGTATCGTAAACAAGGTGCGCAACGATCAAATGACCCTCGAAACAGTTGAATGTGCCATGTATATTAGGCATAAATGAAGATTTTATTATCTATTGAAGGGATTTCAACTATGAATGGAAATCATATAATATAAATGGAAAGAGTATTGATATGACTATTATCCGCCTAAATTACAGAAAGTGATCTCCACAGGTGTATACTCATTTACTTAAACCTTTCACTACCTTTTACTAATAAGTAATCTGCCTCTCACTAAACCTTCAAACAGGATCTTTGAGAAATTTGTTCAAAATCCTCTATATTCACTTGTATGGTGACAAGATCTAACCCAACGTCGTCTCTCGAATAATCCCCCCCCCCCAACCCCTCTTCTCCCACGCGCCTCCATTTCCTTCCACCTCTTTAGTGAACCATTTTCAATATCGAACACATTAAGATAGATGACAGCGGACTGGAGGCATAGAAAATCGGCAAATGAGATCTATAGGACTTTCTACTCGGTGTCTTCACACCAAACAGGATCAATAACGGTAGCGAACTAAGACCAATTTTGGTGTTCTTTTCTCGACGGTTCAATACTGATTACGTTTGTTGATCAAAACTTAACCAACAAACAATGTACCAACCACAACTATATCATATAACTTCAAACACAGCTCCCCCCCCCCCCTCTTCGAGGGCCGCTTTTCTTTGAATTTTTGCAAATCAACAACGTGCTACTCATTTTCGATGATAAGGAGCAGAAAGTGATTGGTCTTTATGCAGCTAAAATGTTGTAAATGTTATAATACATACCGTACATATGTTTTTGTTGGGGATTCTACTTTCGCCTCTTCAATCTTTACAAGCTTGCATAAGATTATGCAAAGTTGGACAATTTCTAGGTTTATTTAAAGCTATAGATCAATGATAATAAAGTAAAAAATGAAATATATTCTAATGAAAGTATATTAAAGCAATCAAAACAGAAGAAAAACCTATAATCATCGAAAATATTATGAGCATTTGCTTACAAGCAGTTGGGTGGTTAACGAATGGTTCACGCTAATCTCTAGTGGTAATAATGAACCGGTTGATGATTGAGGAACGAAGGTGTTGTACGATGTGTGTGGGTGTAGCGAAAGCGAGAAAAACAAGAACTCTACAGCGATGTGCAATCTACGATGGACGTCGAAGTGAGGGGCATTAAGGAGACGTCAGTCTGCGGGTAAATCGATTCGATCGCCGAAACGACTTTTATTCGGCGGACACAACCGGCAATAAAATGCAACCTCAATAAGAACGGCTGCAAATTGAGCACGCGTAACAATTTAAAAAAACATGTCAACCGTATTAGATTCAACGATCGAATTTAAAAAAATCACTTAAAACATATCTCTCTCTCTCTCTCTCTCTCTCTCTCTCTCTCTCTATATATATATATATATATATATATATATATATATATATATATATATATATATATATATATATATATATATATATATATATATATATATATATATATATATATATATATATATATATATATATATATATATATAAAATTCAATACTCGCTGGTCTCAGTGAAGATATGGAGTGATTTAATTTCATTAGACCAAATGCAGGCTGTAGGCTGAATCAGCCTTGCCGATTATAAAATGATGACCTACGTTAGTGCTCACAATGAGGGAAACCAAAAAAAACTTCCCTGAAGGAGTCGGTAAAATCAGTGGAAAAATTCCTTTATGCGTTCAATTCAAATATAGGAGTCGAGAAATTTCGACACATCAAATCGTAAACAACAGACGTCAAATTCGGCTCGCCATAATAACAGTAAACAATTCTGAAAAGAAATATAGAAAAGAGAACAAAAAACTCTCGGATACTGAATATCAATGACCTCTAGCAGTACTACTCGTGAAAACTAGTAACACCAATGCCTGTGATTTGACGTTGACGTGTTGTGCGATGTACTTCCCGTGACATTCCGATGTTTCAAGAAAAAAAACACAACTTATACGAAGTATTTACACGGCATGACGAAAGAACTCGTTGTAATTCCAAATTAAGAACCAACGAGAACAACGCCTGATGACCGTTCAGTGAATAGATAAGCGACATTCCTCTTTCTGTCCTTCTTAATTCCTCAACGGATCATTAGATGACCTTATTTTTTGCGCTTTCATTTGTCGACTATTTTCAACTCGCGACAGTGACAGATGATCAATAAATCAGCTTTGTCCTTGCTGAGCAATTTTTTTGTATAAGTTGAGTGCAATTATACTATGAAACTACAAGAAGTGCAGGTCACTGCAGTCTTCCCGATTATTTTCTATACGACGACGATGTTGATATCTCATCAAAGAGTCTATGGTTAATATGAATGAAACAGTTTACTTATTATGTTAGTGTTGCAATGTGGTTGACTTTCTCATAGTGCGGAGTTAGAGACGCTCTTCCCCTATCACTAAGAATACAAAACTAGTATAATGCCAGATTTACTTTGTCTTCAGGGAAGATTTGCCAACAAATTTGGTCGCTGATGGTTCTTCCTTCTTTTTTCCACGACTCCAGCCTTTTTATTACAATCTTTAACTCTATAGCAATAAGACCTGTCTTGCACTCTTTCAACTGCAACAACTTCACTAGTTCGAGTTTGACTATTATATTTTAATTCTTTCATGTTGCACTTTAATTCATTACAACCTCATCATTCGCCTATAACTTCGGTGCAATCTGCATCCTAATCGATTCGACCTATATGTACAACCAATACGCCCTATACAATCAACAGATCTAATTTCAGTACACCATAATCACTCTCTACAAATCACTCGTTTTTATATATTAAACGAACGTGGAGTGAATATGCGATCAGGTTGAAATGCATGCAAATTTTTCAGCATACTTAAGTTTGCATAGCTTCATTCGAAATTGACGGATCAAACTAAAGCAATTTATGGTGTACATTATATACCTATTCAACTTCACAACTGTGCACATAAAAGTCAAATCAATCAGATAAACAGATAGACACATGCATATATGCAACGGACACGGACGACGTCGACAATGCATTTTGCGACGCAAAATTGCTAAATTGCGAAAAAAAAACTCCCTAAACGTAATCAATTGGCATCACGGAAAATTTTCTGCAAATTTATGCGGCGATTTTTAAGAGATATTGCATTCATCAATAAATGCAATTATAGAAAAGAATTACTGCCGATTGAGTGTAAACAATATTGCCAAAACAGTGCACTGCTGTGGAACTCAACGAAATCACTTCCAATATTCTCAGCAATTAATTCATCGAAAAATAAATAATCGATATACTATGCCGACTATCAATTCTTTGATGCTAATCACTAAAGGTGATCGTGGGATAACGTGCAAATATGCAAACTGATAATATGCGAATATGCAAATATGCTCTTATCATAAACGTGCTTAACATAAAAGTAAGAACAGAACATGTACTCTATAGCTAGGCTCAATGTGCAAAAAGTAAATATAGCTTCATCAATACTTCGAAAAAAAAACGCAACTTTTTTTTCGACATTGCTCTTGCGATAATATTACTGAGATACATACGGATTTCCTGCTGTTATGCCTACTCGTTCTTTGATTCCCTTAGAAAAGATGTTCGCGAAAATTTGATTCTGAGATAAAAATAACGGGAATTTTCAACTAATGAAATTCTTGAGAGAATCGGAGAAAATCATCCGAGAATGCAAAAAAATGCTAGCGCTTTCGGCACTTTTAAAGTATGTCTACAATCAAAACACTTCCGGGTTTATACGTAAGGAATATTCAAATTCGTCATTCAAATAATAATCGCCTCTCGCGTTCGATTATTGCCGAATTCTTTGTTTTAGATGGATGCAAATTTTGCTCGCCATAAAAGCTGTTATTGTCAAGGAACGCAAATTATTGAAAGACATCATTTGTCAAGGAATGTGACGGAAAGTTTCAAAAAAAAACGTACAGATATTTCGGTAGTTATTGCTTGAGATAGCCTTCATAGATCTATTAACGGTGTGAGGTCGACTTATGACCAACAAAATTCCGGCATATTTCAATACAAACGACCTCTCGAGATCAGAGGATTAGGACATATAAATGGGGATTTGAATTAATCTTGCGCATTTACATTTATAAATGTATAAATTCCGTAAAATATGTTACACCGCCACCTCTCGTGAATATATAAATCTATGAGCAATGAAGGTATAAGATCCACTTGTGACAAATAACAATAACCCTTTAAATGAACAAACAAACTTCCAGACGGAAATTTATCATTTGCAAAACACTTCAGCCTCTTTTCAACAGGATAGAGTTGACCTTTTAATAAGATGGGTTTGAGCTATATGGGAACAACTAGCCGTACGTAGATTTTTTTACCCGAATATGCGGGAAAATTTATCGAAGATTTGAGACAGCTTGAAAAAGTTTACAGATGCGCCTAGAGACGTCCAGATGTGTCAAGAAATTAGAAAAATTTAGGTGTACCAAGAATACAGTAAAAACGCACATGTCGTAGCCATAATACCATAAAATACGAACATATATATAATGGAAACTAAACATCCATAGAAACAAATGCACAAATCACAGATGATATCATTCGTAATCAAAAAAAAGTTCAAAAAAAAGTGAAATGCTACTTGAATCGAAATGAATAAAACAGAGTTCTGCGAGTTACTTTTTCTCATTCATAATTTTACTGCTCATATTTCGCTTCCTATAGCTTACTTTATTCCATGTATCCATTACGCAACATATACAGCACACAAAATATGTTCACAGCGACTGTTGACATAATATAGGATACATCCGCGCTAACAGGAGCCATTAGTAGCTAAGTTTTTAGGACGTCAGAAGTTACACTTGGATTTTCGACTGTATGGGGGAAAGGGAGGAGAGTGCTTTCCTGGGCATCTCTAGGGCATAAGGGAGGAGCGCCTCTAGCTCGGCAGCAACTCTGAGAGAATCGCCTAACGAATAACGTCTTTCGTCCACAGTAATCAAACAGAAAATCAGATTCGCTGACGTGTATATCAACATCGCCATCGTGTAGAAAAAAAAAGTGGATGTTTTTGAACTACCCGACGAGCATAGACGATAATTATATTGGAAAGAAATGCTTAAAGAAATTGACCAATTATTGTAATTGAGACGGTGAAATAAGGCATTCAAAGAGTATTATTCAATACAGAAGTACAATCCAAAAACTGTCGGATTTCGAAATTTTGAGCAATATGATGGAATTTTTCAATGGAAGCCAAATCGTGTGTCTGTTCATCTTAGATCAGATTGTAGATCGCTAAACTATCAAATAACGTGACCAACAAAAGTCCTATAGGGTTAATTCAATCGGAGGATGGTGCATAGTGATTTGCTAATGCCAACGATTGCACATTCTCGAAATTAATGAGGCTTGCAATTTTTTGCTCACATAGCAAGAGAATCGACTATATAAGGGATATAGGTCAATGTTATAGTGTACTCGAACTATGAACTATAGTGATATCAAAATCAAAGAAAGGATCTCCCCGCTTTTATTGGTTACTTCAAGACTGAGATCCCGGTTGTATTTATGCTGTAGGTGTTCTTTAATTCAAGGTGATTGAAAATAAACAAATTGTACAGATATCGACACCAATTAGAGCTACTGCTTTTAATACAACCATATTCCACTATTTTGTTCATAAGATTAGAACAGCAACATCCAAGGAAACGTTCCCCTCCCCGATCCTTCCCACCTTCCTCTCATCCCACCTCATTAGCTATATACGCAGATTTAAAAACATATGACCCTGAAAGAATTCGCAAACAGCATAAAAAGGCTTCGGCCCAGGTGAGTTTCGCTTTGCACGATTACATAAAAGATTAGAAGCGTTCAAGGCGCATTTGTGCAAACTAGTGAAAACAATATCAACCTTTTTACTATACTGCATTTGCTAGGCAAGGAAGGTCGCAAATGAAAGCTTGCATTTTGAAGACGAATGCATTAATTTAAATGCGATTTGCATCGATAGCACGTCAAAAAGAAAGAAGGAAAAAAGAAGAAAGAGAAATCCACATTCATGCTGATTGCTGATAAATGCCTAGCAGATATCCGCCATTGTACGAAAATTGCATAAAGTCCATAAATTTTGCACGCCCAAGTCATGAAAACAAGTCATTAGCAACCAAAAATGATGTCCGCTAACGCGAACATCACATCTACAACCACCGACGAACCGGCTTTTATATGCGAGGAAATCGTTGTATCGTCAACTGACATCAATTTCAGTTTAGACTTCTTGACAGTCGACAAAACTGCGCATTTCTCCTTGCAGTTAGCAAATGCACAGGCAAATTATCAAGCATCAACGACGTTTCACTTCATAAATGAATTTCGCCGCTAGTCAAATATAAATAACCTGTATTATTATTGACGCAATGAAGCGTACCGACCATTTATTTTGCAATAATTCTGGTCACAGTGAACATTTCGTGGACGACTCGTCTATTCGGATCAAACCGAGCACATTCCTTTCGTCTCTGATTCACACAAGCGATGGTTGGCCCGAGAGAACGCGCATCACTTATGTGCTAGGGTTTTATCGTTTTTTTGATTATCAACTCGACCGTTTCGTCTATCGCGCTCGAAATGCGTTTGCAGCGGTTTCCTCATGGCGCCCTTCATCTGTGGAGTTTAGTAATTCGCCTCACATGTCGCTTGCATCCAGCAAGTTTAGCCGCGATGAATCCTCGTCATGGTAGATTCAGGTTTCCGAGAAATAGGCACAGATATATGCTTATCGTCGGGTAAACGGACGCAGAAATATGTTTGTCGTCGAAAAACAAGTGCAAAATGCGCTAATGTGTGAAGGCGACCTCACCATTTACTTCAGCGAAAATCCGCGAGATGTAAACAACACTTATCGTGAGTCAGGTCTCAGTAGTACTGCATAACAAACGCAAAGGTTGATTTCACCTTTCATATACCCCGTCGATTTTGCAGGGTCGGGCAAATACAGAGTGCATATCACCCGGTCAAATCCACCCAGTTATTACTAGCTTAGTTCTAGATTGTACATTTTTAAGTGCCCTTGATATGACTGACGAGACCACATCTGCCATTTAATAAAAACATATCGAAGTGGAATGCCCCTGAACTCTTCCTTCTTATACTTTTTAACCGACGGTTGGTTTAAAGGGTGTGCGCTGTAGTGATCTGCTGATAACGACAATTTGAATCCTTTATTTACAGCAATTTTACATTTTGATATAATGGCAACTCAATGAGCAACCAGCCCAGCGGATCCTTATAAGATTAAACAAATGAACTAACGCTAGAGTTGGCAATCACCTCTCAACATCCATCAGACAGACAGACAGACAGACGTAGCGATATTTATTAAATAATCAGCAAGAATGAATTTTATTTTGCGCGCAGCGAAATAAACGGGACCTATGGAAAGGACGTCAGCGAGGGATGCTTAGAAGCGAGTCAGGGGTGGATTTGTGAAACCGATAAAGGAGAATGATATATGTAATTAAAGACAACAGAAAAAGATTAGAAGCACCATCGATGTGTGAATGCATTTCAAGAAAACGTCGTCTACTAAACAATAAGCTAGACGGTTGTTTAAACGTTAAACGGACGAAACGATAACTAAAATGAGAATAGGGTCAATCAAACGATCAAGGGTCATCCTTCAACGATCAAAAAACTAAGACATGTACCTCACTTCCTTAGATAGGATAGCCCTGATCCTTAATTGTTCACGAGTCTCCACATGAATACTCAGAGGTTTTTCTTTTTCATCTCAGGAATATCCGTCCAGCTGGTGGAATAAACAATATTAAGATTAAGAGTTTCCCTTTAAAGTTGGATAATTTTGGGCATCTCAAACCCATGAAAGGATATTACCTTGTATCGATGGCTATTTTCCGCGTGAATATTCACAAAGACTAATTCATGCAATAGCTAGACCTTAATGAATGCAAAGAAATTTGCATATCAGCATTTATCGATAGTGTAGTTGCCATCTTCAAACTACGGCCATTATTCGACCAGATGCTTAACATACGTCCATTAGCGAATGTGAAATAGCCATTTGGACATGGCGTTCGTGAACGTATAATCAAACTCAATCCAAGCGTTTCAATACATTTATTGACGTCCTCTTCACCGAAATAGTGTCCTCTGCTACCTGTATGCAACAGTAATGACTAAAGAAAACAACTCCAATCATTCTATGTGATGTTTATTCGTGAAATTTACTGATTTACTGAATGACATATGAAATGAATGGAAGCGGAAGTTTAAATGCATTTAGGTTTATAACTTATTCCGCCTTTTAGTGATAGGACGTCAGTTTAATTTGTTCATTGGAAACTCATCTCGGTCGATAAAAAAATTATTTGTTCTTTGCACGAAGATTAAACCAATTCAAAGAATTCCTTTCATGGGAATTGAAATTTTGAGAAGCTACCTCAAATCGTGTCAACGAACGGCGGAGTGCTCTCATGAGTCCTTCTGACATGGCATACCTCTTTCATTTCTTTATGAAACATTCTAGGGTAGTTTTCACACAGCCCACACTAATATCATCATTTATAAAATTGAACACCAAAACTTCGCAAACAACCTGTTTGCCTGATGGTTAAATATTTGAAATGCATTTTCCATCCAATAATGGCAGTTGTCCCATGAAACAAATATTTTAACGATGAAATTGTGGAGCATTGGCTCATAACGAAATTCAGGGATAGAAGGAAGTGTTGCAGAAGAAGAAATGCAAGGCATCTGATCCAAAACCACTAACGACCGTTTAAAGATCGAATGAAGTAGTTTAAGCGATTTATGACATGAAAACTTTTCCGCCTAAATTAGGCAGTGAACCAACTGTTCTGCAGCTCGATCATAACCTGAAGTGAAGGGCACCTCTAATCGTCTTGAAGCCATTGAATCCAGGTCGCGGAATATTGAAAATAATCCCGCGAGGTAATTGACCACCTGCTCCTTTCAATGGTCGCAAAATTTGCTTTATGCTTCAAATGAGTACATCTGCAAATAGGCGTAGCACAGTGAAGGAGAATGTCAGGCGTTTGCAAGACCGCTGAAATGCACTAATTTGTTGGAAGGAAAACCTCGATGATGGAATGAGTTCAAAGTAAATATATGTCCACTTTTGTAAACTTGGCCGTGGGCTCCAATCACTAAATCTGCCAAATATGCCAAGCTCTGAGCTCGAAGCTCTACAGCAACACCACTTCTATTACACCACAAAAATTGCTCACGTAAGCATCGTTAGAAATAGCTAAAAACTGCGCCACAAGATCGGACTTGAAATGTGCTTTTCGGAACTCTACTGCCGCCAGCTCGCTTCCCTAATATTTCAGTGACAATGATGTAGTACTGGTCAATTATCTACTCCTTTTGCTGCATAGCCAAAGATCAGCTAAAAATACCTTTCTCTATCGGTACAACAAAGAACGGTTCTTTAATGAATACTGTGGTCAGTTAGCAAATAACCGAAAATATACTTCAAAGAAGCGAAATATAGTGTGAGCGCGAACTCGCGCAAATCCTCTATTGCCCACTTTCCACACTGTCTTTCTTCTCTTTTCGGCTGATTAGTACTAAGCTTAACTTTAATGTTAGCATTGGACCGGAATAGCCATTTCAAGGTGTTCCCCATCAGTGCCGCCTATTTACCCAAGCAAAACCAAATTCGGCCCAAATCTTCTTTACAGCCCCCCACTTAAATTCTATTGTATTGTACTTAATATTTTAAAGGACCGTTTACAACCAACGCACTTATTCATCATCTGACTTATTATTTTTGGATTATTCCTATAAAAAGAGGAACCCTCAAGATATTACTGACATCAAAACTTATATAATAAATGCAAAAAAAAAAAAACAACAACCTTTGCATCGATTCCTGAATGGACAGCAAGTATTCTGAAGTTGATTAATGCTGCTAAAGGCAGCGTATCGAACAACCTTGCCATTAATTTCGCAATTGCACCACATAATCTTTTAGGGAAGCGAGTCTTCGGTCGATAAGTCAAGTATTCAGTTGCACCTCGTAGTATAAACACATCATAGGGCAACACTCTCTGAAATCTTTTTCTGTCTGAAATGATCGGTCATTCCGTTAAGAATAATTTGTACCATCACGTTATTGGGTTGATTTTACAAACTGTCAACCACAACTCGTGCACTGTTCCGTCCTTCCTGACGGACTATCCGGAATTGAGACCTTCGACGGAAAAATCCGAAAACGAGACCTTTGACGAAAACAGTCCAGAAGTGCATTTTAATAAAATCTATGTTAAATCCATTAAGTTCATATTTCAGTATACTTGAAGTTATTAAACAATCAAATTGGCATATTTTCGCTGTTATATTGTTTTAATCAGCGAGTGGTTCAAATGCTGATATCTTGATCAAAAAGAAGTTGTAGAATTAAGATACTGTCAACTCATACTTCGATCTACCCTGGTTTAGGATGGAGGCACATTTTCCGGTGATGGTATTATTTCCAGTAAGGCACATTTCCGGTAAGAACAGGCCACATGAAACTATCAATTCCTCGACCACGTGTATAAAACATTGTTTATTTCATTCTACCGGCAGGTACCTAATTTTAGCAAAAATTGCTTTTAAGGCCAATAAGCTCTAAAAGATCACTCCACTAAATGACTTTAAGAGCTTCCTTCCACCCACAAGCCTCCCTCATCTTAACATCGCAAGCGACAGTTAAAAAACCCTCATGTTGCATATTTGATTATCTCCTGTTTTAATTGTGCATATCAAAAGAAAAGTGCTTTCTCCCACTGAGTTTTCCCTCCCCCCTCTACTCTTTGGAACTCTTGGAAAGCTTTAAAGACTTCGTTCAAAACTAGAAAACTAAATAACTCAAAAGCTAGGGAATAACTTGGTACTCTTAAAAGAAATACAGGTGCATTCTTTTCATGGACTTCTGCAAAAATGCGACGCAAACGTGAAGCAAATGACGTAGGCGGAAGATGAACCAGCGAACGAACAACCTTCAAAGCAGCAATAAGAGTGATCGTCTCCATCGAATCGGGATTTTCGCTATCAACGATACCACCCAAAAATAAATAACGTCTTTTCGGTGGATAACCGTAGAGTTGAAACCATCGCAGTAAGTCGCAATATCTAAAACTTAGAATACATGGACAACTCACAATTTGAGCATATAATTTGCATAACTACAAAAGAGATGCACATCTATGGGAGATCCATTCATAAGCCATTTCGCTTAGGACAATTTGAAGTATTTCATACTTGGCTCTATAAATTACCTGTAATTGTTGTAGTTTAATGCCGCTAATCTATTAAGTTGTTTCCAGACTCTTATGTGGGCTCGCTTCAAGAGAAAAGAATTTCATAATTTCGGGAGCTTATATACCTCGTCAAAAATGTTTCAATTTGCATCAGTCAAACTCTAAAGTATTTCATAAGTCAGTCCAACAAAATCGTTCAAAGGTGCGGTTAAATGGTGCGCTAGAAGGGGAGGAAATGAGGGTGATATCACATGCTGCTTGAGGGGAGAGGTGAGGGGAACATTTGCCTGATCTTGTAGATACTGAAGACAGAAATGACATAACTATGTTTTCCCGATAGTGAAAATGCTTCTGCCACATAAGAACATATCAAAAATTTAAAAAAAATATGACGTGAATGACCCGACACTCCTCATGCCTCATCAGCCAAGCATATAATCGAATCCGGTTCAGTGCCTTCCTATAGAGTGCTATTCGACTCTGAATATGCATCGCAAACAAGTCAGCAAACAGTTCACCGATGAGGTAAGCTTCCAGAGGGATTCTGTCTCAAATGACTACTAAAGCACTTAGAATCGCTTGAAAATTTTAAAAAAAAATTCTAGAGATTATTTAAATTTGAAAGACTTTTGTCATGGCCTGGATCAGCGATTTCAGAATATGTCCTTATCTTTCCTGTCGGGATTATTATCAACGAGAGGCGCACTCGAAAAACTGATTGGAAATGACATAAGGTCCAACTTTATTCGGCGAAAACACGTGAGGACTACAATTAGACGCCACATTAGGATAAGAGATTGCTTGCAAAACATATGAAAACCTGAAGGAATACGAGTAGGTAGTGCGCGGTGATTGGCCGAGTCATGAGCCATGAATTTATAAGTGATAGCCGTCGCGATGCTTCATAGATGTTTAATTTTTATCGCAGTCGGTGCATTCTAATACAGCATAAATCAATCCTTACTATATTTCAGCAATTTCAGGTGGAAAATCTCTTATCTTAGAAAATCTATACATTGCTTGGAAAATAGTGAACTCGAATATGCTAGTGAAGATAGCGACTACAGAATTCTGCACAGATGAACTGTTTTAACGTGAATAAAGTATGAGAGCATGTTCTCTTATATGTGCGAAGAACCATTTCAGATGATGAAACATTTATGGAAATAAGCAGGTGAGGATGTGATAAATTATGTGAAGGGTGCGGTGAGGGGGAAGGGGGGGGAGAGAGAGGAGGTGGGATGATGGGACATCTACGCCAATGGCTCTACTCTGATTGGCCCGTTAAGCGACTATAATAGGATAAGAGTGTTTGTGGCATCACTGCTCCCCTCGTTCATCCGGATGCTGTTGTATCTTATCTATTCGAGAAAGTCTCATGTAACCCAGCCGCTGATCACGGAGACTCTCTCAAAACGAGTCAATAAGATGGTGTAGAAAACTGAAATTGTGGCGTTCAACGCCATCCTACGAATGCTTCAAGAATAAAGCACTCACCGTCCACGAAGGTCGCCGACTATAACAAGGTCAGAAGGTAACTCCAAAAGTGAGCTCTCTGAGTCGACTATATCGCTTACCTGCAACAAGCAATCCTCCATCACCCCAATCGAGAGTTGTGAACTACGATGCTCGTTGACTCACCAATAAAATACCCCTCCGGAGCTATCATTGATACGACGCTTATCCAATCATTACTTTGCTACGCCTTCCACTGATATACCCTTGCAAATATGTCATCATGGCGTATTCATAGACAAGTTACAAAAATTTATCTTTTCATTCATTAAATGACCGCCAACTACCTCAAATTTTAAGTACCAATAATTTATAATCACCGTAACCGAAGGATGCAATGATGTTTTGCAGATAAAACATTAATTAAGGACATATCCCTCAACACATGTCACGCTATGCATCCATCAGACACCTTCTATATTACCTGTGTCACTCAAGCGACCCGCCATTCTATTGCAGAGAGGGTCCCCTGCGAGAGTTTTCGCTAGCTGATTGGAGAGAGAAAGAAAGAAATCTACACGTAACAACATTCCCTTTCAGAGCGTTCAATCGAGGAAATAATCTAAATATCGTCTATGAGATACATCAAAACATGTCTTCTTCGATCCTAGGTCGAAAAGAAGAGGCCTCTGAAATGGAAGAATAAGAAAAACCTCTTCGAAGAGATCTCTTAATTCGATTGGCTCCATTCGGAAGAATCCAGGTCCTTGTTCAATCATTCGCCAAAGAAGACTCTCATATTTTGTTTGAAAGTCTCGAATAATCTGAAATTAATTGAAAGCATCCTCGTGATATCTATAAAATAGTCTCGTAGCCACAACATGTAAACTTTGTTTGCCGGCTGGTGCTAAATGTGACAGTACATAAAGTCGGTTAAATTCCACGACAGCCGTCTGCTACGATGCAAGGAGGTAGAACTATAAGAAGTATTTTCAAAAGGCGTTTTTACGCGATCTGGTTGATGCTGCAAGGCATAGTTATTTTATATGGAAGAGAATTGCGAGGCCTTCACAAAACTGTTGCAGAGATCAGTGTATTTTTAGTAAACGTGAACACTTAAAGGCGACAGAAGTAACTGCTGCATCACTCAAAACTGGCCACATCTGCTCTACGTACAACTTACTGAACACATACAGAAGATTTGAGCACTAAGCTGAAACCAGTGCATGTTGCAATCTTTGGCGAGCTTCAAAGACCACATTTCGCCTCCACTTATATCTCGGATTAATTAGAATTTCTTTCGAACTGCTTGATTAGTTCCTCCGGTTAGAGTGCGCCAAAGCCTCAAACTGTACCGAGAAAAAACCATCCTTTCACTCCAAAGCATTTCCCGAAAGTTGGACAACACGCGGTGAGCAACATTGTGTGACGACATGATTTCGAATGACTACCACATTTTGTGTCCTATTTCAAGAATATATTTTCAGTCCGCTGAACTAATCCCTTGAACGACTTTCTTGAAGTGAAGAGATGTTTCATCTAGCGTTGCAACCAGTGCACTGGCAGTTACTCAAGAAGTGTCACCGAAACAAATAGCACGATCTATGAGATATCCGTTTCGTTTATAAGGAAGAACGAGTTCGGAAACAACGGATTACACCCTACTGAGACGGCAAGAATGATTCTGAAATATCGGGGCACGGGTATTTTGAATGTGCTGCGACAATACCCTCATGACGAAAAAAAATCAGTTTATTATTCAGTGCGCAGCAGATACGTGACCCACGCTTTTGTCAAAGCAGCTTTTTTATCATTTCTCAGCTACTCTGACTCCAATTTCAACATCCCATGCTTCAGTTTCGAGACCTTCGACTCCAACCTTCAGGATTTCTGGCTTCAACTTCAAAATTTCTGAATTCAATTTCAAGGTCTCTGACTCCACTTTCAAAACTTCTTTATCAAGATCTGGGAGAAATGGATGCAGTACCATATCACCCAGGCTGGTGACCCTACAATATGCCATCAGCATGAATATCGGTATATCTTTTAATTTCATAAAATTTTTATCAAGAACAATGGAATAAGGTTCCAGGATTCATTCGGTTACAAAAAAGTACCACTTTGGAAGGTATCCAGTGACAGCTCAACTGCCTTTCATTTTCTCTCTACCTACATTTTTCCTTCCTTTCAACCACGAACCTCTTTAAAGTTCGAGTCTTCAGGTGCGGATGCTACTTCTGGACATTTAATTTTAGGATATGAGGGCTGAGAGTAGAAGTAAGGACAAAGTGGGGGCGAAGAGTTATTTTTATCTCATTAAGGAACAGAAACATGAACAGTAAGAATTGTCGGATGATTGAGTTATCGAAAAGATGCGTGAAGGTCGCTTACCACAAGACGATCATATCCAGTTGCCTGATGCGCTTCATGTGTGACGTATTCCACATTCAACTTGCCTGACTGCGCAACGACAGGCATTTTCTTAGTGCCTTTTGAAGCGACGAACAGAAGCACCGAGTGGAGCTCGGACGCACTCAGTCGACCATCCAAAGAACGACCTTCTTTCTACAATTACTTGCTGCTATAATGCGACTATAGTTATAAAAATATATATATATATATATATATATATATATATATATATATATATATATATATATATATTATTTATTTATTATTTATTTATATTATTTATTTATATTTATTTATATTTATATATTTATATTTATATGAGCTTCATA
The DNA here is from genome assembly GCA_013433145.1 of Ascaris suum. Lineage (NCBI taxonomy): Eukaryota > Metazoa > Nematoda > Chromadorea > Rhabditida > Ascarididae > Ascaris > Ascaris suum. The sequence continues at coordinate 7,715,499 of CM024182.1, read as the reverse complement.
TACATACGGTAGGTATAAATTTTAATGAGTGGAGCATTTAAAAATGGGGAAATTCGCTCCATGCCGAGCAGTAATGATGAGATCCCTATTAAGCGACGTTCCAACACGAAGGCAATTTGCAGCAATACATCAACGAATGCACGCATATGACCGCATCGCGATTACTGGCAGTGCGGATCACTCTTTTGTTGCGTGGTTTGCGAATTTTGCATGCAACAGCAAACTGGAACATCAGCCGCTTTGGAATCTATACTGATCTTGGTTCGTTGACAGAATGAGAAGGATGGAGCAACGAGTTTCGAAAATCTCCCACAGTTTCTAGATCAGGAAACATTTCGCGACTTCATAAAAAAAACAATTTCAAAGCATTTTTGAAATCTGATACATAATTCGATATAGTTTTTTGGAGGTCAAAAGCTCGTTTACTTTTCGTTTCCACATGTACGATTTCAAAGATGAGATTATGAGAACATTCGAAGAAGGGATAGGTCTGCGTGATTTGATCAGTTAATTCGGTGCGCGGTGCTCTCATAATTTTAAAAAAATTTCCGGCTATCCCATATAAGTCATCAAATCTTGCATGCGCTACTATTTACGTATATGAAATTATGAAGAACACTAATGCACATACTAACTAGTATGCTTATAAAATTAAACAATCGTTCATCTCATCGCAACAAATCGCAGAGTTGCCAGGTAGGCTCACAGGTATCGAGGATAGCAACGAAACAAGAGTTTACCTGCATCGTGCGAAATATTTCAATATCGGCTGCCAGAAGTGCACCGTCCGGTACCGTATTGTAGTCATAGAGTAGATAGCGGCGGCGTGCACGATTCTTAATATAAGCATAGATCGACGAATAGAGGAGAACGGCAAGTATAAACCAAAGCGTATCGTACTGTACGGCTGTATGTGAAAATGGAAGATATGTGAATCCTCTCTGCAATCATTTAACACTTTGATCTTATATGTCTATATTCAGTAATCTTGCGCAACCCATGTTCCTTATTATATCGTTTTTTAATCAATAAAATTCATTTTCATATTCAGTTAGAGTTAAACCGGTCGGTCATATGAATATTGAAGGGCTGGATTAAAATCAATTCGACCTGTTGTTCACTACCCATCTAAATATCGGCAAGTAGCGATAGAGCAGTGCTGACGCGTAAAAAATTCCCCCGGGCGATTTTATGCCGAAGTGGCACACGATTGTGTTTATTGAACAAATATGTTCACTGAAAACCGTTGCATTTGTGGTGCCATTCCCTTTTCAGATCTAGTAATATATGCATCGATAAATAAGGAAACCATACTAAATTTAGAGAGTTGCTTGCAAATTATAAATCGAAAATTTGCCATGTTTAGGCTAATAAGCACATTTAGCTTTATTAATCCACACTAAATTTGATAATTTCAATTCCCATCCATTCGTGCATATCGGAAAAATTTGCACTACAATGGAGTGCCTATCAACTTCGTAAACGAATAGATAAAAATTTCCAACGGCGATTCAATTTGTGGAGGATGCTAACTGAAGGTGCGTATTTCAATTGATCGCTAAGCATTCGTTTATTTTAAAAAAAGGTGCAGTAGCGCTAAAAAATGCTATCAGATTCAATAGAGGGTTAATTACGTTGAAATTTTTAAGCAAGAAATATATATCGATGATGTAGTACAGAAATGGTCGTGATACTCTAGAGATATTTACTCAGTAACAGTTCATTGATGAGATCTTTGAATGATATTCTCGTTTCGCCAATTCTTTCCATCATATAATTCTCTTAAGTTATAAAAATATATTACTTTTATATTTCAATAATTTAAAAACTTTTAAAAATAGAGAATAATAATATACATGATTACGATGAACGATTTTAATGGGACTACGGTTGCAACCATCCCAACTGCAACATTTTACTTTAATGTTGCTATTAATATGGATTAAGCAAGCACCACCACGTTGTTTAATATCTTTGCATAGTGAACATATAGTATTATTCTTCGGCTCACAAGATCGCTTTGTGGATTCACTTATGATAATCCCATCTTTATCTCTGAAAATAAACTGAATTAAATGTGATTTTATGCGATGATCGTAATATTTTCTATTAATTTTTTTTTTGAATTTTCTATTTTTTTTCCTCATCCTTTGGAGGCAATAATAAATTAAAATTTTCTAAGAAAATCATCGACTTTATTTTATGACTTACGAGAAGTTTTTATCAAAAATTCAAAAAATCAGAAATAAATTATTCTTGTTTTACGATAACCATTCCAAAAATTTCACAGATTCTTAGAGTGGCATCTTCTCTACGATAATATTCGTCATATAAGGCTAAAGTCCCACTGGTTTGCATAACATATAATGTAATGCTCATTTTCGAGCAATGAAATATCAACATTTTAGTATCAGCAGCCTTTGCACGATGTGATCCTTATATTCCTCAAGAAGGAAGGGAGGGGAGGGGGAAGAGCACGAGCGGGTTTTACTGAGCCACTTCATTGCTACCACCTAATAGTACAACTTAATAACGAACCGTTCCAATTGTAGTATTTGAATGCAATAGAAGTCGTTGCGACACGGAGTCAACAAACTGCAATCCAATAACGCAACAACGTGTATAATCGAAACGAATACTGTTGCCGTAAGCGATGACTTCCACGAACACATCGATACTTCCTTCGCTTCGACGAACCCCTCTAACAAGCGGGAGCAATACGACCGCTAGCGTACTCGTGCACCGTAATCCTAAATAATGAAACCCGTCTCATATCATCGATTTAGTAGTCTATACACAAATGACTTCATTTGTCTATATGCAAAATAGTTTCTGTACTTTTCCGGTTTTTGATTATTCTTTTCATTAATTAAAAATATCCAACATCAACTCAAATATGTGAGTTAGAGTGACAATATATATATGTGCGCAACTAAGATATCGATGCATTGAATGCTGCTTTGGAAGATGGAAGCAATATTTTTGTCGAAAGGAAAGAATCGAGAAAATTTCACCGATATACAGACTCGAAGGTTTTCTCGATGCCAGAAGTAAAGAGCTTTCAAAGGACAAAGCGATACGTGTTCATGAAACATCGAATCCCATATATTTATAACACAATCGCTTATATTCTCTCATTTTATGGCTAGTTAGACGTTCAGCAATGTTCTATACCTATTATTATTATTACATTGATATCAATCCCCACCTATGACATTCGCAGCAATTCGAATGAAATATTGGCAAATTGGTCCAAATTGGCAAATTATGCCAATATGGACAAAAATGCACAAATAAACTTGTCCGGAGCTTCGCATTCACATGCCATTCTTCAAAGAAATAAGCACAAAACACAACACTTTGCACTTGATTAACGAAGCAAATAAGTTAACGACCGTTCACGTGATCTTTTAAATGCACGAATTTCTTCGGTGTTGCCATATTCGCAAACAATTTTGCTGCGCAAACCGACATTCGGGATGCTAGGCAAAAACAAAGCATATCGTGTATAGCAACCGTTATTAACGAACACATAAGCGAATAAAATTATCCAAATATTCGCAGTCAATCATTACATAGTGAACCAATTTGATCACTCTATAAATTCGCATTAATTCTATCCTATTTTCTGATGCTATCATATTCACTCGCTATTAGTTTTTCCTTGCACTGCTTTGCACCATATTACGGATCCCTTCACAATGCAATGATTACAAGAACAACGAAGAATATCGTTCTATTCTATTTCAATAATATTTTTCATTTCCTTTCAAAAAGATATTGCATAAAAATGGTAAATATCTGTTATGCAATCATGCAGAAACTTTTAAGCGCAATACACATGATGATCGAGGTTGGGAAAGAATGACGAAAATAAATTATCCTCATTGCTGTATTATTTTAAATCTACTGAGGTGAAGTTTACTTCAAAAATTTTCTTCTCTTTCATAAACATAACGGTATGAGGGTTTACGAGTATATGAAATAATGTCACTTAAAACAGACTAATGTAACAATTACAATGAGAAATTTCTGTTACTATATTACTGCAAGAAATTACTGCAAAATGAAGAAATGACGTTAGTGATTGAGAATCTCGACACACATTCGGTTTACGGTGATCGGGTGATGCTTGCTTCCAACACCAACAAAGTTCCATAATTTTTATACGAGTAGGAATTAAGAAAGATGAACACAATATTAGGAGTTGTTTAATTGATGTCGTTGATGGAGTGTTGCAGAAAGGAAGAAGCCGCATAGGGCACCTCTTTGACGCCCTTTAACGAGCACCCACAGCACCACGTGCCTTTGCAAACTGATCAAATTGTTGCATGAAACCGTGAACTTCGCTCCTCTTTACCGCCTGAAAAATTTCCCTTCGTCGACGCTCATCCTAATTCTTAGTATCATCGAAACCAAGCAAGGACTAGTATTCAGACTTTCTAACGGCTCATGAACAATTTGGATTTGAGGATCGAATGGAGAAAAAGTTGATGAACTCATTCTGGAAAAGTTGAACTAGGTTGCCGCTTATCTGTCCCACAATCCGTCTATAACTTAATCAGTTCCAAATGAAATTTGCAGCCCACAGAGGCGATATAGGTGGGACAAAAAATGCCTGCAGCTAATGGCTCTCTAACGCCGTATTTTCATGCAAACGATAAAAATCTGCACAAATGCGTAACACCACGCGGACATTACCGACAAGCACCTTAAACGCATCAATTCAACCACGTCGGTTTCAGGAGAAAAGTTCTAACCAATCGAAATAAATGGTTCAAAGGAATTTCTAAAAAAAACATCACAGCATCGTCAACCTTCGTTGAGTAAGCGGGAGAAAGTTTTATTTCCAAAAACGTTCTCAGTCTCCTCTTCTTCATCTTCGTGATATCCGACGAATCACGAACTAGTCGAACAACGTTTTGACGCATTCTGTGACAAGCAGTGAACGAACGATCCCTCCGTATCATATGCTTCCGACTAGGTATTATCCGGCACAGATATTCATTCATTAGTATTCTTGAAGCGACACGAAGATAGGCGGCAATTCTTCCAATAGCATTTGCGATATGCACATTGTGATTGCCCAGCCACTGTATTTTTCACCACAGAGTCTAACGAAATCTACCAATAGCAAATTGGTTACAAGCGTATGTGCCAACGGCAACCTGTGACAAACGATATGTGTATGACTAAACGAATATCAAAGTGAAGTGTGTATGTCATACCTTCTTATTCTCGCTTAATCCGACGATACAACGGTGCATATAAACGTATTGGATGTCCGTTTGAACGGAACCATGGCGCTGTTTGCGCATCTCCTGAACGATTTCACGCATCGATACCTTTTCGCCATGATCGAACATTTGATTAGCCACCTCGAGACCGACAATCGTACCCGTCCGACCGATACCTATGAATGGAATTTCCCTATCGCGAGAACATCCAGTCATTATTAGGTATTGAAAATAGTTCTCCGAGGATGCATCTGCTTTCACCTGCGAATTGATAATCACATTGATAGACGTAGGAGTATCAGGACCAAAAAATTATTAAAAGCGTACTTCTGCCGTAACTGATTTAATCTCCGATAGAAGACTATGACTTAATTCCATCTTCTAACACTAATCAATTCAAATGGTGACTCTGGAACATTTTTGAACTTTCAGATAGCCATAAGCCGATTAGTGTAAGTGCTGAAAAAGTTCGAAAATTTGAATACAAAAAAGAAACAAGAAAGTATTCGTTTAGCAACCCGCTGAGCAATGCACCACAATGCATTCCACATCCTTGACACGTTGTAGTAGTCTAAAGCATGCCAGAAAATTTTCAGGCACTCCACGATCAGGCCAACTCCTCCACGCAATATGTTCCACATCGAGATCGTATGAACCATCCGATAAGTTCAGTCTTGTCACAGATATTATTTTCTCCACTTCGACCATTTTAACGTTCTTTATAGTCAGCTCACCAAAATTCATCTACAAACTCATTATTATTGCTGCAAAATGAATTATTGCATTCATATGATAAATGCAAACTGCAATCACCGCATCCTTATATAATGTGCACTTCTGTTATGCAACTGCAATGCAATGCAATATGAGAGGATTGCATTCATATTACTTGTAAGTATGAAACACGACGCGAAACTTAGCGAATTTATTCGAATGGATCATTGTCAGGAATTTTTTTTCGAAACGAGATAAAAATCCCATTTAATGATATAAAGTGATTTTTCAGAAGGATTTCGACATTACTCTTTCTAAATAAAAGTTAGAAATCAATTAAAATTTTTTCTAATATATTCAAAACTCTTGAAAAAAAAAACGTTACTATTATCGTTTATTAAATACTCAAATATGAAATATTCAAATATTTTCAATAAATATTAAATATAAATTGCTTATTATTTAAATTATTTAAACAAAAGTAAATATTAAATTTAAATAAAAATATTCAAATTTTCAAAAAATAATCCGAAGATAAAAATAAAATATTCAAAAAATCAAATCAATCACTCATATTTTGCTAACTTTAGTCGAAATGAACTTCCAAAATTTAAGCATTGGAAATATTTGCCGAAATTGATTAAAAGCATTCTAACCGTATCGTCAACAATTGGTGGCCAATATTGTTCACATTTCTTCTTGCCACATTCCATAATATTACATAACATAATAATTGCTTTCGACTTCTCTTGCCAAACCATTCGCCAAAAATCCGCCACTGTATTCTCCTTGGGCGCCTCAAAACAGGGTAATCTACAATATCACTACTGCATATTTCTGTATTATTTTTATTGCTATTACTATTAATGTTATTATTATTATTTTTATTTTTTTTTACTTTCGTTGCTACTGCTACCACTATATTATAATTACTGGTATCATCACTTTTATTATTATTATTATTTATCATTGTTTACTGATCGTTTACTATTATACATATCATTACTATTACTGTTATGTGTACGCAAGATTGTTTTGTTTCTCCCTTAATTATGCGGTTCATTATTGTTGTGCACTGCTACTAGTATGCCAAATTCATCAGCACTGCTTTTATGGACGCTTCACTCCTCCCATCCCATTCCACCATCCTTTTCCTTTTCAGTTTCAAAATGAGGAGGATTCTCGCTCATGGCTGGAAAATTCGCATGAGTTTTATTTTAATTATAGATAAGCATGGTAATTCTAATAAAACTTATACCTTTTAGTGGGGTTGAAACAAAGTCTCACATATCAACTAAGAAAAACTCAAATTTAATTAACGCCATCGGGGGAAACGAAAATCATGCCACTACCTAGCATCCTGAAGCATAGTTGCAGCTGCTTTTAAAACTTGATGGAGAATATCGAACCTTTCCTGTACGCCAGTGCTTCCAGCTCCTCCTCTCCCCCCCCCCCTCCCCTCACTCCCGTCCATCATTCTTAAAATTCTTCAGCTAACTAGACTGTTGCTTCAGGCTATTGATTCGCATCCATCCAATGCGCATCAATTTATCTATATTTTTAGCTGAGGTGCATAAATTCCTTAGTTTGCGTTCATTGTTCGGAGTAGTTACCTGTGTGCAAATGAAGCGTCTCTTATTGTTTCGTACGCCGACATAGTTAGCGTGGATATAGTCGTTTCCACCGGGTGGATATTGAAGCACCACTCTAGTTCCGTCTATACAAAAAACATCTAAAAGAAAGAGTTGCATTGAGATATCGTTCTCCTTTCTCAAACGAGCACTAATAATGCTGTTTTCCCTGTTAGCTGAACAAGTGGGAAACCTCAAAATATATTCAAATTAAAGTCTAAAAATCGTCGTAATGAGATTCACATTACTGCATTTTGCAAGAAAACTACGGCAAGTTTCAAGGTAATTTTCCCTGAAGCTGAAATTTTCTAATCTTTCAAACTTTCTTGTTGAAAATACTGCACTTAAAAACTTATACGAGCATTCTTATGAAATGGGTGTAATACCTCGGGTAGTGCCGAATTAGAAGTCAAAATTAACGACTCATTAGTAATGGTACTTTGGGGTTAAATAAGCGAGGAAATTATGCGGGGACTTTTTAAAGGTAGTAAGCATTGTAGGTTGCTCTATTTGGTTTTTACTCAGACAAGATGCGTCACAGAGTGAGTGACCACAAAGATGACCACTGATAATATAGATGACTACTGATACTAATTGTTTCCATATATATGACCACTGATATTAATCGCCGCTTCAATTCTTCCTAACAACATCGTAAAAATGTTTTATCACATATGATTGCGTTATTCGAAGAAATATTCACGTGAAATTTTTATGAAATATTTAAAAAATTCGACGTTCCAATCATTACTTTGACAAACATTACCTCAAAAGTTTACTGCAATCTGCCGAATTCTTAATTATTTTAATTTTTCAATGAAAATCCCCCCAAAAAATGTTTTTCAGCGGCGAATGAAATATTCACTAAATTCGAAGAATATATTCCCCCCCCCCCCCAAACCCCTGTCCCCCCCTCCCCCCCCCCACACACACACAAAAAACGCCGAATATTTCCTGAAAACGAAACATTCGAAAGTGGAAAATAATCGAATTTGATTCACCTTTGTATCTATTTTTATCCTTATTTTTATCAAATGCCACTTTGCTTAACTTTGCAATCGGTGTGCTTGTCGCTTTAATTTCCATAAATTCTTTGACGAGACCCTCAAAGAAATCTCACTTGGCGATAAATATAATTTAATCTTTAACAAATTAAAATAAATAGAAAATATCTCATCAAATATGATGACTATATGACTTATATAGAAATAATTGGAATGATTTTTAGCTAAGTAATATTTCATAATAAATGCAATCTAAAGAATCAAATAAAGGCTTTTTTATATTAGAGAGGATTTCATTCTCTAATGATTCTAGTCTCGTTATCGAATAAAGAGAAAAACATACCGCAACGCCAAGTTTAACAGTCGTTAAGCAAAAATTACGCATAAGATTTAGCTTCTCGGGATGTTCACTTGCCTTTCGGTTAAGCGTTATTTTGCGTCTATGTGAGACACGTTCCATTTGTGTGCCATCTTCTTCGGCTATAAAACATTAAAAAAAATAAATAAATAAATAAATAAATACGACAATAAATAAACAGCAAATAAATAAATAAGTAAATAGGTTGTAGGTTTAAAATATAGGCTGAAGATTAAAGGTTAACGGAAAATATGCATCGAGGTTATAGGTCAAAAATATATATTGAAGGGTATAGTTTATGCACCGAATATGAGAAGGTAAAACGTCATTTAATGCCATGAACAATGTCTACAGTTCGGAAAATACCCTATAAATAAGATGTTTACCAGTTATTTATAAGGCAAATAATGCGTCACTCGATCAGTTAGCCGTTCCATCGCTGCACTAGCCAAATACAACAACTATTCTGTATGTTTATAGTGAATACAACTACCATTAAGTACAAGCTAATATGTAAATTTAGTTGACATTTACCTGTCACCACGTACCTGTTATTATCAGTCGCTGCTATCGATTTAACTATCGAACAGGAAAAAAACCACTTAAACATTCAACTCGCTTTCAGTAATGCATATTAATTTGAGAGGTTTCAATAAATCTCATCTGATCATTCGATATTTTTGTATAGCACCTCATCTAATAGGCAATAAAACCGATCAATAAAACAATCCTAGTCTAGAAAATAAATCAAATAGAAGAACTCACATGTGGCACTCCTTGAAGTTGGTACAATAAAACGTCTTCTAATAGCTGGCGTTCGTCTACGTTTAGAACCAGCTCGTCCTCTTACAATCTTCATTATAGCAGTTTTCACATCCCTTCCTGCCACTGAAACAATCTTTTCTCTAAGATCATGTCGAAAAATATGCTAAAAATAAATAAATAAATAAATAAATATATATATATATATATATATATATATATATATATATATATATATATATATATATATATATATATATATATATATATATATATATATATATATATATATATATATATATATATATATGACGTATAATTTTTTAATTCATAAATTGCCGATGACATTTTTCGTATTTTATATGGTGGAACAATCTAACCTCAAAAGCTTTGAGTGTCAAATCATTCTACTCGTTTCGAATCATACGATATACGATAATCGGATAACGCTTACTCACGAATTTTACGAGTACTGCCCACCAACTGACGATCGAAACGTAAACAATGACGACTTCCAGAAGAAACTGAACAAGAAGCAACATCTTGCTTGTATGCAAAAATTACACTGCAAATTATGCAAATAAGCATGGTTGTTATGAAAAACTGCTGCAAGCTCTGCAACAACTCCAAACCTTTCAAGTTAAAAAATTTTTCGTTCCTAAATTGAATTTGCATATCAGTGCAGACGCTCCATCTTAATCGTCTAGAAATTTCACTGTTATTACATATTTCTATGTGGAATATATCAAGCCAATACAAGGATCACTGCTCTATCGCTGAAGTTGCCATGGACAAGTGAATTACGAGATTATCAGTAGTACTCTTATTGAGCGGATGGCGGTAGTAGCGCTAATTATATTAGATAGAAAAGTTGGTTTATGACCTAATCTGTAGCCTACGGGACGGCGAGACTCGAGAAGATGCGCAATCAGATTCTGACATCATAAACTCAAAACAAACTCTTCTATTCCAATGAAAATCGATTACCGGACAACTCGCTAACTGAACATCTTACGATGCCTTGTTCTGGATAATTAGGTCTGCTATTCCAATTAGCCAAAAATGTTGTCAATTAACCTTTTAAGAATGGCTGAACGGTATCCAGCGTTCCTCCTCAACTTTGCAATGTAACGATGAGAGCAACCGATGAAGAGTATAAATTCGGTAAAAAATTAAATAAACTGCTGACAGATCGTTGGTGACAGATTTTCATCGTGGATAAATCTAATGGCTGCTTCTTTGAAAAGTAATTATTGCGCTTTCCCTCGGCTGATTTATCCATAGTACGCTCGAAATTTAAATGTCACCACATGGCAGGTTTTTGAGAGAAAGAGCCGTCCCTATTTTCATCGCGGAGCTTTTCTGACTGCCAAATTGCTATGATGGAAGAACTAATTAACGGACAGATATACAAACACATATCAACATCACATATAAACGTGGGAAGTTTGACTGTTCAAATTTGACTGTTTACGTTTGAGCACCACATTTGCGCTACCCAAACTCAGTAAAACTGAACAAGTTCATCAATTTTTTATGGTAGATGAATCTGAGATGTGGCCATCGAGTTTTACAAACAATAAAAAGCTTAAAATCTAGGCGCCTATTAGAGGCGTTAGAATTCAAATTCAAAGCTAGTTATTTGATGGATCACATTGCTCGTTGTCGCAGATATCGAAGAACGTATCGTACCTCATAGCTAGATGAGATTCAATTGCCGGCAAAATAAGGACTTCCGATCGAGGGTGCTGATGCTAACTTTATCGGAAGTTCTCAACGGGAATGATCGCTGTGGCACCTTAACACAAGTAGGCAACAACCCTAGACTATAGGCGCAGATAGACTTGAGTTCAGGGGTGTATAACAGATCGCTGAAGGGTTTAGAGAAACCATGTAATCTGAAACGGCTTCCTCTTTCAACACCTCCATCAATATAGAGGGGGAGGCAAATAATTCACCCATTCCCTCTTCCCCTCGTAATTTCAAAAAATGATTTCGTTTCAAATTTGTCGCTGAATTCTGGCACCTTGCCAAATTCTCTAGAAGGTGTTAACCATCTCCACATGCCTCACACTTCATTCCTCACTGAGTCGTCCTAAAACCTCCACGGTTCCCTTACTTTTGTCGTAGCAATTATGTAAGGGTTAACGATGGTAGAAGTACTAATATGACGCAATAAGTGTGAAATGCCGAAATTTGTCTCGAGTTGAAAAGGAGTTATAAGAATAATAAATAAACTTGTCAAGCACATTCTTAGCGCTGAATTGATAATTACTCGAAAAGTTACAGAAATCATCCATGAGAGGTTAACTCCTCTCGAAACCTTTACACGAAAATCGTCGTATTACAATTCTTCGACTTTTAAGGTTGGATAGCTTATATTCGTTAATCAAATGCAATTATCTGCTTTGCAGGAGCTTATTTCTTTCTTCCTAAGAAATTTCAACGCCTATTAAAATATTGTCAGTGACATATTTTGCATCAAAACATCGTTTAGAAATAAATTGTTCGTATTTGTGTGTTTATTATCGTAAGTGCTATCATTCAACTTTTATCACGGTGTTATCAATTGTACTTTTATTCAAATCATCGAATAAATGCCTCATTATGAGCGTTGATTTAATATTCATTTTCAACTGTGTTTGTCAAAATATGTGTGCATGCATCATCCTTCATATGATATAAATGCTTTTGCACTCCAATTTATCGAGCGAACCGATATCCAGAAAATTGATATCCAGAAAATGCCACACCCATCTGATGATGCATTCCTATGTGAGCGATCGCTTTCATAGAAGTTCTCAATCGAAGAAACCCATCAACTGACTCATAGCAGTTTTAACGCTTTAACAGCTCATCCACGAGTGTTGAACTGTAACGAAATTAAAGTTTTTTGTTAATTTGTTAATTTGTGATGCATATTAGATCGTGATGTTAGTTGTGATTCATGATATGAAACTACACGACATATAAGCATTTCGGAACTTAATTTTATGGCATTTTGCAGAGACATTTCATTTGAGCTTTAAAAAAATGAGTGGAACTCGAGCATTCACAAGCAAAAAATATCGAAAGAACGTTCAGGTCAATTTCCACATTTTTCTTGATCACTGTAAATGTATAACTTTGGATTCTGGAAGTCGTTATCTCAATCTTTCAATAAAAAAGTAAAAATAAAATAAAATGAGTTATTTTGATTTCTCCGAATGTAACGTTTGGGGAAATTTCATCGGATGAGAGAGGGAAACGAGGACTGCAAGAAGCAATTATTTCCTGTGCTTTGAAATAAGCATTTTTCAATGTTAATGTGCGGGAACTATCGAGTTAAATGCGTGGATGTTTTGTAAAATCCTCCAACTGATTTTTTTTCTTACCGCATACTTGCGGACGATTCTCAAAGAACAAGAATTAATGCTGATGAAAAAGACCTATGTTTATGCATACATCTTATACAATAGAGGGATGAAATTATATAAGGGTGGCGGGTAGTGGCTTGGTCATGCGATGGGCTAACGAAGAGTAAGGAGGAAGTGAAGAAGAAATTGGAAGCTAATGCCATCAATCAAATGAAATCCTAATATATCTATAAATTTTGAATTATTGGAAGTAATGCAGCTCTGATGTATATATTGACCGATCGTGTCGATAATATGTACGTTTCGATGTATTCAGCGCCGTAAAAGTTACAACTGCGTTCAACGATTTCAATGATTTGAACAGAGCACAGATCCAACCGACGAAGACCTAATTTTGTGTGGGAGGCAGTTCACTTGACGTTTCCTTCAAATGCATTCGTATATAGAAGCTATTTCTAGGCTTTTTAAATTGTGTTTAATTACATAGATCGTCCTGCTATATGGGTTTCTCAAACCGAGTGCTGACTCGTTTCTTATGGGCTCTTTGATGCTAAGCGTCTTCCTTGTACGTTATTTGCATAAATCCTGTTTATTTCGCTGCGCACAAATTAAATTCAATTCTCGTTTCTCTTGCTGATTATTTAATAAACGTTGCTACGTCTGTCTGTCTGTCTGATGGATGTTGAGAGGTGATTGCCAACTCTAGCGTTAGTTCATTTGTTTAATCTTATAAGGATCCGCTGGGCTGGTTGCTCATTGAGTTGCCATTATATCAAAATGTAAAAGTGCTGTAAATAAAGGATTCAAATTGTCGTTATCAGCAGATCACTACAGCGCACACCCTTTAAACCAACCGTCGGTTAAAAAGTATAAGAAGGAAGAGTTCAGGGGCATTCCACTTCGATATGTTTTTATTAAATGGCAGATGTGGTCTCGTCAGTCATATCAAGGGCACTTAAAGATGTACGATCTAGAACTAAGCTAGTAATAACTGGGTGGATTTGACCGGGTGATATGCACTCTGTATTTGCCCGACCCTGCAAAATCGACGGGTGTATGAAAGGTGAAATCAACCTTTGCGTTTGTTATGCAGTACTACTGAGACCTGACTCACGATAAGTGTTGTTTACATCTCGCGGATTTTCGCTGAAGTAAATGGTGAGGTCGCCTTCACACATTAGCGCATTTTGCACTTGTTTTTCTGACGACAAACATATTTCTGCGTCCGTTTACCCGACGGTAAGCATATATCTGTGCCTATTTCTCGGAAACCTGAGTCTACCATGACGAGGATCCATCGCGGCTAAACTTGCTGGATGCAAGCGACATGTGAGGCGAATTACTAAACTCCACAGATGAAGGGCGCCGTGAGGAAACCGCTGCAAACGCATTTCGAGCGCGATAGACGAAACGGTCGAGTTGATAATCAAAAAAACGATAAAACCCTAGCACACAAGTGATGCGCGTTCTCTCGGGCCAACCATCGCTTCTGTGAATCAGAGACGAAAGGAATGTGCTCGGTTTGATCCGAATAGACGAGTTGCCCACGAAATGTTCACTGTGACCAGAATTATTGCAAAATAAATGGTCGGTACGCTTCATTGCGTCAATAATAATACAGGTTAATTATATTTAACTAGCGGCGAAATTCATTTATGAAGTGAAACGTCGTTGATGCTTGATAATTTGCCTGTGCATTTGCTAACTGCAAGGAGAAATGCGCAGTTTTGTCGGCTATCAAGAAATCTAAACTGAAATTGATGTCAGTTGACCATACAACGATTTCCTCGCATATAAAACGGCGCCAATGAAATTCGTTATTAACCGAAATTCGATAAATATACAACTAACTATTCACAGGAACGGTTCAGTACTTCCGATGCCTCGCGCTAATTTTGATCGGAACTACCGGAGTTTCCATGAAACGATCTTATTCCTTCCTCTCCGCGCTCCCCGCATGCCCTTCTCACGACCTATTTTTTTTCTTGTTTTCACAAGTATATACCTCTACAGAGTCGAAACTATCCTCATCCTTATATGCATACTTCTTTTAGTCTTTCTAGTTCTTCAACATCTGTGACCATGAATAAATGAAGCGGAATTTCGCATTATGGATCTATTGAATTTGAGCTTGAAAGGCGAATTCGTAGAATGCACTTTGCAAATCCGTTGGAAAAGAGGAAACACCAGCGGTTACATTTGGCAGAAGGCAATAAGCGTTAGCCCCATTTCAGGGGACTTGTAATCTGGTGCAGATCTGAGTGAGTTAATGCATGCTCCTGTTTATTGCTTTACCTGCTAATGAAACAAATGCTTAGACGATGGTGGAATGCATAGGCGTGTTCGAGAAGGTTTCACTATGAAGCGCCCAAATGGGAAGGTAAGAGGCGACGATTGAGGTGCACTTGAATGTTCTCCATCGTTCACCGCGGTTCACGCCCTTTTAAGTGTTGTCGCACTGTATTTGCATATTTCGGTTTCTGCACTTCCTGCAACGAATGTGCAATATTTAGCCTACGCTTGCAACTTAAACCAACGTGGCAATCTCTCTACTGCTCATAAAATGTTGGGAATTTGTTCGGACACTGAACATAAGAAATGATTTCATCGGAAACTAAGGCATCACGAGCATAGCCACTCGAAAAAAAAAAGCTTGTCCGATATTTCGACACAATGGGCATTATATAATCAACTAATAGACGACAGGAATCAATTTTGCGTGTTGGCACAAATGTTGAAGAGCAGCAAAATATGTCTCCCATAAAGAATATTTTTTCTACCTCCCATAAAATGGTGGTAAAACCAAGTTAGCTGCTTGTCCAAAACAGCTCACCTTCCCCCCCTCTGCCCATCTCAATTCGAAAACGTGCGTGAGGATGTCTCATTAATGAGCACTACTTTTTTGCCTACAAACCGACAATCTCAATCTGTGAACCACACAAGCTAGCATAAACAAATTTGATTGCTATAACGTATATTGCAAATTTACCCCTCTATCAAAACTTCAGATTCATTTATCACTTTCAAATAGAGTTGTAGACAATTAAAATAGCCAAGAAATTTGGGTCTATTTCAGGATTACTTCAAAACAAGAACGTTTATGCAGTACTCCGCATGTTAGTTAATTAACTCTGATTTAATAAACATTTCATTCCGACATGCACAAGGCAAAAGGTCGCATCGTGACAGCTACTCTAGCGTATCCCTTTATTTATTATAAATACTACCCTTTCAAAAAGTCTTAGAGACGGTCGCGAGGAAGGAATATCCAATAAAATGTCTTGCTTCTTAGTGAAATTTCTCGAAAGCCTTCTATCATTTCCTTACTCATGAGGCGTTTCAGACATTATTTCTGGTGATGGCCGTTTGTGCACTTTAAAAGTTCATCACAAAGGCTCTTTCGACTTAACTCTTCCTTCCTCACATCTTTCTAATATCCTTCAACGAAGCAATTTTTGCCATCCGTCCCCTAAGGGAAAATCTTAAATAAAGCGAAGTGCTGAACGAAAGAGAAAAGCAGGATTTAAATAGAATCCGAACACAAGCCTTTCCAAGTACTCCAAGCCAGAAACTGTTATATTGAAGACCTTTAAATTCCTTCAATCCAACAACTAACAGATCATATAAATTAATAACTGCGTCTTTGGAAGAAAAGAAGTCTCTCATCATTGAAGTGTTTCTTTTTTTCCTCTCCTTCTCAAGAAATCCCAGTAAATTCTGAAGCAATTAATAATCTAAGGAGTTTTATCCGAGAAAAAAAAACTCCAAATAACATAATCAAGTAAATGATGTGTTAATTGGAATAGAATGTGATATTACACTCATCGTTTTTTGCCCAATCGATAAACTAAAGCGAGAGACCAACACAACGACTGAGCAATATTAAGGTGACGAAAATGTATGAAAAAAAAAACGTAAACGAAACTTTTTGGTTCAGTTTTACTCCATCATTCACTTTGCATTCATCTAAATATGGAAATATTGCAAGAGACATTCATCAATAAAAGCAAATTTAGGATTTTCGAAAGTGTCCTTGTTATATATATCCTCAGAACAATGGATCTTCACATATTGTTACTGGAACGAATTGTCACATTTTTCTTTGCTGCCGTTTTCTAAATTGGCCGATAACCACAATACAACGGTTCCTGAATCGAGGTCAGCCCTTTCAAGAATATACGAAGGAAACGGCCTCATCTCCTAGTAAATCTCTTCCACGAAATGAGTCCCTCATTTATATGCAAGAAAATGTTATGAATACTAATATAAGAAAGCAAAAATTCACCTGAGCATTGAAATGGAAGGTGATCTTTTGAGGTGTTCGCTCGAGCTGCACATCACCAAAAATACACACCATCTGACTGACTATCTGGTTGTAGGTCAAAGGACTCCTTTCAGTTTTTCCATCCTTCACGACCTCCCAATATCGAGCACCATTCTCTATCGCTGTTGCATTTGCTTCTGCAATGGAACACATCAGTTTCATATCCATTTGTTCATTTACTCTAAGGAACTACTGTTGACAAGAGAGTTGCCACTTGAAAGCCAGTATTTAAGAGGTGGCGTTGAACTTATAAACTAATTAAGTCAGGTGAAGAATAATAAAATTATCAAAGGTAATAGTTTATATATGTTGATGTAATCGGCTTCCTTGAAAATGTTTTTTTTTCTTTTAATTACTAACTTCTTTCGTCTTCATTTAATCATTTCTAGCAATTTATCCTTTATAAACTCGCCACCATCGGCTAGTTTAATTTCATGCGTTGATCATTTGCATAGTTTACAAGTGTGGATTTCCTTGAAAAGTCCACAAAATCGAACCAACGTGGGGCAATTTCCCTCTCATACTTGCTCATCATGTGAAATCAATGCATATGTACCTGCTCGATCGTTACCCAACTCAACGGGTTTAACGATCAAGGTAGAATTATGACGAAAGCCCTATTAAACTACATAATGCTGAACAAAAGCGCTTTAACCGCAAAGTGACAGCTTATTTTTGACGAAATTGAAGCATAAAAAATTCACTGAAAACGCCTTTTCATCGGGTCCCTCATATTAGACACTTATGATGCAATCGGAAATATTATGTTGGCACTCAACAAACGAGAAAAAAAAATAAAAAATAAAAATGCGCATTGCTCAGACATAATAAAATTAGGCTTCAAATGTCTTTCAATGCGGTAGTGTAATTTCGACGAAATAATCGCATCTTTTCATGCAAATGCAAATCTTACCTCACGTTGACTACGCATCTTACCCCACTTTTAAATGTTTAATAATTTAATACGCTCGACGCACTTTGTTTCAGGCGAATTTTTCAATGCATCACCAGTTTCTTTATGTATACGCAACCATTTTTCGACGTTCTATGCATACTTAATGAATATTAAGTCAAGTCCTGGATTATACGCTCTACGTGACTTAGCACTGGAAATGTCTGACTTTTGATTACAGTTACGTAACCAAACTTGAGATTGCTTGTGGGACGACGGGAGAAGAAGGAGTAGAAGGAGAGATTTTTGACGTAAACAGACATCACATCTTCTGCCTGTTGTAGATTTTCTTTTCAGCGGGCAACGAAAGATTAAGAGAAATATTTCGCATCCCAGCGCCAGAATACCTGTTGATCGCGACAACATCCTTCCCACATTTACGGAAAACAGCAATTTTTGGCAGAACTCATAAGGGACGATGAGTGGGGGGATGGCGAGGGCGGAAGCGGGACAGGAGGAATGGGGCCGTCCTCGCCGTTAAAATTTCCAGAAGCATATATCTCTCACAGAACACTCTTCCTGAAGAAACAGATCAAAACATCCCCTCCACTTCAATGACTGCATTTTTATGATAAAGTAAAAAAAAATGGTGAATGCACAATAGCGGGGAAGAAACATTTAACGATCTTATAATAATGCCGAAAAAAAATGAAATGATTTTCTATTGCTACAAATCACTCCACAGCAACAGGTGACTTGAACTCTGTGATAATCACTGATAATAATCCAAAGCAAAGGATAAACATAATATTTTCAAATTTTAGGCAAAATATTAGTTCGACTGAATTTTTGTTTGCCGATTCTTCAAAGAATCATACAATCGCATTCATAATTTCACTTTACAGCTAGAAAAGAATTTACGGCCACTCTGATTCTAGAAAGAACCTTGGAATGCCCGTGTTTACCAAGTTGAAATTGAAAAATTTTTCACCAGTAAACAAGAAGAAAGATTAAGAGGATAAGAACCAGAAGTGATTACAAATTAAACTCAAATTCATAGTGGTCATCGTCGATCCACTAGCCTATAATGTTAGCCTCATGGTTCTTAGGAATTGAGGCTTTACTTCATGCAAAAAGTAATGAGATTTAGCTTTAACTCATAAAATATGTTCATTGAGCCAATAATCAACTAAGATATCGATGCATCACTAAGCAATCTTATTGAATTCAAAAATTGCGAAATTAAACTTTAAAAAAAGAATAATGAAGAATTGCCATTGCATGAGACGGCTCTTTGTGAAAATAGCCTCGAGCTAGCCGGATCGTTCGCAACGGCGATAAGCCACAACACAGATCTCTCTTGATGGCTTTTTAGAAGGGCTGAAAAAAAAAAACGTTTCTATTGATAAGAATACACCTGCAAAAGCTTTATGCAACTTAATGATGAGTCTTCCAACCTGTTTTTCCACTGCTCAAATATTTTAAAACTTCAAATCGGCTATTATCAGTACAACATATTCCGGAAGTTTCATCTCCGCGAAATGTTTGCGTTGATCGCGACAGCCGACTGGTGAAGGCAAACTTTGTGAGCACCTTTCTATTTATTATCAGCCAAAAAGTTTGACAGCTTTCTTGCATGTTCATCTACCAGTGGTCACTAATAAATGCTCCAGAGCGCATCCTTGGTCTCCAATACTACTCCTCTTGGAATATTAGTCTAGGTACATCGAATTTTGCCACATGGATATCCTATATCGTTTGGAAATATTCAAATTTGCTCTGCATCTTTTCGATTTTTCCGTTCAACAAAATCACTTCCTAGCATATCTTAAAGTATGCTCAATATTCACTCAATATCCAAATTTTACAATACATCCACATATATCAAATCTTTACGTTTGTCAATGGAATAAATCTAAATTATTTGTTTTGTTTATTTTCTTAATGCAATGTTATTTAATTAAATTTATTGCTAGAGTTTCTGCACCTCACTGTCGTAATAAACAATGGTGAATTACCGCTAAGAGTAAACAACATCCTTTTCTGCTCTGGAAAGTATCAGTGCATTAATTGAAGGTTTTATTGATCATGAACACTTCTCGAATCTATATGGCCGATTCTTTGCAATAACTTTTTTCGAATAGTTCTTCATTAAAATTGAAAATCCGTTAATATTTCGGATAACAAAGGGAGAACTTGAAATCATCCTTATTTCAGGAGAAGTATTTCGTTTCAAATTATCGGCAGATGTCGAAGTCCTTCCGATGAAAATGGAATGACGATGAGAGGATGAGGAGAAGACCGGCGACAGGAAACAGATGTGTGAGAGGAAGAAGAAGGATGAAGATGGAACTAAATGTGCTACTCTCATTTAATGCATTTATAGCCTAATACGTCTCATTCAACATCGTCAAGTTTGCTTCGCTTTCACCAAGCGCACACAACTAAGAGACATGTTCATCGGATAAAACAGGCTATCCTATCAAGATTTACCGGTCAGACATCGTGTATACGTCAGTACACCGTTCATTTCCGGTTTTCTGAACAGGAAATTAAAAAATCTCCTAAACGTAAGTGTGCGAAAAAGATCTGTTGTCAATTGATGAGCAAAGGTCTTTCAAATCTACTCTCATGGTGCTTTTGCATTAAAGTTATAGCTTTATTTCTCCCATTCTATATTTTAGAAGAAGAAAATTCTCCTCGTATTTTATTTCGGATTCATCGAATTTCGTCTATAAGATGCTTCTCAATTATCTATTTCGCCTCACACACAAAAAATCATCAATGAAATTTGCAGCGCATCAAGATGAGTGTCGATGAAGATCCATCATATCCCCACGAAGGAATTCCCAAAGCAAATATATTGCCCTAGGGCAATTTCGAAAATTTTTCCAACACCTATTCAAATGAAGTATTCGAAATGCTCAAGAACGCATGAAAGCGTTTTAAAAAAAAAGCACAGCAATGATAATACTAATGAACAAATTCGCTTATATCAGATAAAAATATAACAGCTAAAAATTTACAAAAAGTAAAGAAACGATTTTACTCATTCAATAAGTCGACTTTTTTGAATGGGAAAAGCGATGGGGCAATAATTCTAAAATATGTTTAAAGAACAAAAATATATTGTTTTACTTTATGAACGTATATTGATCAAACTTCAAGCTCCTCGATTCGTCCACTTCAAAAACTTATTGAAAAATGAAATCAGTTGCCTTTTTTTTGATTATGCTTCACTAAAAAAAAAAATCCACAAGCGACAATTTCTTCGACCGAACTTTCCACCAAAATTGTTGCAATTTTATTTTCCTCGCAGAAAAAAAAATTCAATCTCACAAATTTCCATTGATTAATGCAATTAAAATCATTAAGCACCGATGCAGTAGATTCCTTTTTTTTTTGAACCACTGAACGCTTTACTTTTAACACTCATTTATCGTCTTACTCCTATTGAACATTGTTAGATGCGAAATGTAATCGATAACTGATCTCTCAAATAGATTCTAAATAAAAGTACAACAATTTAAAAAATAACAGGCGGAAATGAACGTTCATTTTTTTGAAAGAGTTACACTCAAGTTTGAAAAGTTTGAAAAATTTTTTTCCTCTAATGTAGAAATGAGCAATAATAACATCGCGCGGTGTTCATTATGAATTACAATGGAACTAATGACAGCAAATATCCCTTCGAGAATGTAATTCACCTTGGCTTAGGAATTAAAAAATAACTGAGAACGGAGAGGTAATCATGCTCCTAAAACTTGATGCACTCTTGGCTTAGTTTGCATCATAAACACAGTGTGAAATTGACGCAGTAATAAAGTTACAGAATGGAATTCAAATGATATCGATGATTCAACCGAGCTATAAGCATTAAAAAAAAGATTAAAGCAACACTTCGTTCCACCTCAACAGCTAAAATAAAATCGAAAATTCAAAAGATTTCGCTAGACTTACAGAAATTCTGCAGGTGTGATTTAATTGCCCAGCAAATTTTAGAATCTGAGTCAGAAGGGAGGGGGAAGGGTGGGAGGGGGGAAGGGGGTATCATTCGCAAATCGTTAACAATAATCTACAGTTGTGTGTCTCATAAAAAAACGCATCGACCCTATAGTTACCGTGTAAGATAATTGAAAGTTTTCAGCCGACACTGAAAGCATTACCTAAGAAAGAATTATTGCGCATTTATAGTACAAAAAAAAACTTACTAAGTTTTTCAGAAGCATGTTTAAAGGATTGTGCGTTGCTTGGTGAGAATAATAGCATACATCCGTCAATGTTCAGTGATGTCCATAGGTCATGCTGCAATATCATTATACGTTTAATATAACCTGTAAATTTCGATCAAAGTTCCAATAATAACCTCTAAAATATGTCTGTAATACCTGCTCTCATAATAAATGCTTATAATAAATGGTCAACGCTGAATCAAAAGGCGCAGAATACAAGCGAATGGAACTTGACAGATCCGCGCCTACCTTTGACGAATGAACAGATCGTCAGGTGATAACGTTTGCAATATGAAAAAAAAAATGCAATCCTTATATATTTTAAAGCGCTTTTTACCTTAATAGTAATTTCATAAGCCTTCGTATTCTTTGACTCCAAATGGTGAGTGACAAAGCCACAAATAAAACATCATCGACATCAATCATCAAAGAGGACCCTACGAACGTTTTAACTGTCTTTGCATCTTGAGTGCAGCCGTACGACAGTTAAACTCGAAACAGCTCTGTTTTGATGAAGTGAATAGACGCTAACATACATACCATAACATACCTTCTGCGAGTATTTCTTCATAGTGCATTAGTAAAAAAAATTCATTTAAAATTGCAAGAATGTTGTCTTCATAAAGCAATCCGCTAGCAATTCTCCGCATTATCCGAGGGCATTCTCTTTAAATTTCGAGACTCGAAAACACTCTACAAAAATAAAAGAAAAAAAATCGACCAATAAGCATTAGCCAACTCATTCTGCACACCGCAAATACAAAGCAGAGGAAGATTCATAGAGATATCAACCTATTCGACTACATTAAAATTTATTCAACAAATAGAATTACATTGCAATAATTTTTTGACTAAGACTCGCGATTCTTTAGCGAACATTTTGAATAGCGCACCTTTTCTTCAGATTTCTGAGCTTAAAGGACGATCGCATAACTACGATGTATAACCGGAATCTCGTCGATATTATTATTTTCTTCAACAAAGAGAATAAAAAAATACAACTTAACTAAATCGATTCCCATTCATGCATTCACTCGTACATTAATAGCTTTTCCCATATTTACGGTAGTTGCATTCCCACCATTGCTTTCAATTGAGACATCGTAAATGAAATATTTGACATAATGTAGTTAATGCATTCATTTATTCGAATTTTTTAGAGCGTGTGAATAGATAGAAAGGATAATAAATGCAATAAAATAATTTCCCATGAAAATTTTCCTCGAAGAAAATTTTTTCCCAAATATTTGAGATTTGTGGAATTATTTTACAAAGAAAAAAATTTTTTTTCTCTTGTTTTCCGTAATTCGATTTCAGTGTTTGATAGATCGAAAAGTTCACTAAGCAAAAATTTCATTTCCAATCTTTGCAACTTATGCGCATTATAACCTAGAAAATATATAGCATAATACACTATAGCCCATTGCCAATCTCTTTTTATTTCTAAGAAGGCAATCATCGCCGTAATTTTCGGCAAAATAGGAAAGACGACAGCTGGCAGTAAAACAATATTGCAGCTGGCAGTAAAGCAATCAGCTGGCAATAAAGCAATCAATGAATGCCGTTACAAACCTCACTTATAATACATATTTTTTCATTAATAACAGCCATCTCGCAATATGTGAGAGAAATATTGCTCAAGATTTAAATAATAAAAATTATTCGTATTTACTTTTAAACAATCGATGCAAAAATCGAACAAAAAAAAACCTTCTCGGAGTCAACTTCGATTAAGTTGATCGTTTTTGCTCCATCTGCAGACTCAAAAGAAATGCTTCTCATCGAATGATCTGAAAGTGAGCGTTGAGAATAATTTCTTTCTTATTCACTATTATTGTGAAACATGATGAATAACAAAGATATTTCTCTTGCAGAAAACAAATAAATCATATTTTATAGCTTTTGAGAGGTGGATCTTCCATTCAGAAATATAATAAAAATTTACTATTTTTTTGTTTCAGAATTTAAGGGGGCTTCTATTTAAAGGGAATACGGTAATTCTGATTTAAATCAAGCCAATCATATCATTCCATCACTCAATATCAAAGAAGCAAAGCCATTCTTCACGGTTTAGGCTATCAAGTTGCAAAATCCGCTGTAAAAAGTATCCAAATTTCATGGTGGGATTCAAAAAAAATTAGTACTGCTATGCCGTTATTTTATATATTCCTATGCAAATTTCTCAGCCTCTCGCATACTAAACACATATATATGCACCTTATCGGGCGACTGTTTTCTCTAGAGTAAAGGCGACAGAGGAATTGTTAGCTAGAAAACAACTGCTAGACATGAACTATTTGACGGTTGCAATTGCTTCATATCAACTCCTCCTAGTAAAGCTGCTAACCAATAAAAATCTTTTCTCAAATGCGATCAATATATTTTAGGTTTATAGCAGTTATGCAAATATGCATCAAAAGCATTAAGAAAAACTTGCAAACGTTCAAATTCTAAGAATTTAAAAAAATATTTCAGCGAATTCAGGGTGCTCTGAAACGAGTGACTATAAAATTCCCTCACCAAATTCATAGAATCGCTACTGAAATCACCAATCCGCATCGATCAATAATTAATCACTTTGTCTTTATGGAAAATAATATATGAGTAGCATTATATCTATGAATGAAGCAATTTTTAATGCCTCATAGGTTTAACGCAAAGAGAAATTTCCTTTTTTTTTGGAAAACGACTGCGCATATAAACTTCGCAATCGAAATGCTGTCAATCACTGAGATGACAAAGCCACACAACACTCAACTAGATAAAGCTAAAATGATGAATTGCCCTCTTCGTTATACCGCTACAGACATACTTCATAAAAATTTCTGAAACATTTTTTCGTGGTTCTATGAAATTCCCCTCGCTTTTTTTAATCCAATGGAAAAAAAATCATTTTTAGTTAATATTTTGCAAAAGAAATGCTATAAATCGTTTTGATGATAAAATAAATTCTAATTTAATAACTCCCAAATATTTTAGAACAAATTTAAAAAAATAAATGGACAACCTGTATTCGCTGTAGAACCGGCTGATTTAAGCAATTTTGTAACGAATGCACTCGTATCGCAACCACCACAATTTACCACAACAACCCATAGTTGTGCACGACTGCAAAAAAAAAAACCCCACATAAATCTATGCATAAATTGTACTCACTAAAAGATCACTAAAATAGATCACATATCACTAAAAGAGATGGTCGCGAGGAGAAAACAATAGCTAAACGATTCATGAATTCACTATATTAGCAAAAAAAACTATATGCTAGACACTAATCTCCATCCAGAATATTAACATATTCTCTTATCGTTGTGGACAAAAGAATAGATTCAAATATAACCGAATATAAATTGCATTATTTCTATCGTATCGAGTAGCCAATGCTATGAGAATATAAAATGACCAGAACCTTTTTTTTTTCAAGAATGAACGCAATAAATAAGCACTTAAATAATGATAGGAAAATAATTGACCACAATACGAAGACTATAGATGACATTAAATAATAGCATTACATATTAAAGTCGTAATTAATTTTAATTCCTCTAATCAATGATCTCATTTTTTGAGGTTCAATCTATCGTTGAAATCTCTCGAAACGTTATTTAAATGAGTTTTCAAAAATTTCAAAATCGACAATTATTTTTGCTAAAATTTTAAAAATAATCTTAGAAATATATTCAATAAACAACGAGAAGTAAACCAAAAAGAAAATCGCCTCATTAGTAATGAATTAATCAAAACAATGGATAAAACGCTTTTAGCAAACAAACGAATTTTATTTGCGAAATGAAATTATCCGAAATGTGATTGAAGATGAGAAAAACTTTGCTAATTGCCGAGAAATTTCTAAGAAAAATTTTAAAAGTTATATATTTTGCAATATTGTTGACGATTATTTTATAAATTATCAATAAACTCCTCCCTATTGAGAGGGAAATTTATATTTTCCCATCTAAAATTTTATCGAAGTGCAATAATTTGGAGAAAAATTTTATTTTTTTTTTCCTCGACTTTTATAGTGTCATAGGATGAAAGGGAGGGGAATTTATTGAGGAAGAATTTTACTAAGTTGGAAGTTATCTCCTCCCTCTCCTCTTTCCTCCCCCCCCCCCCCCCCTCCTATTTTCTTAAATGTTGGAGTGTATTTAAAGAGGTTTTAAGTTATATAGTTCTCGGTTGACTTTGAAATAAGGCTACTATAAACAGGATTACTTTTAAGGAATTATTAGATAACAATGGAATCAATGAGAAGCAGTAAAATTATTTGTCCTATATAAGATCAAAGTTATAACAATGAGATCATTCAAATCATCAAATGTGTATCATCACATGAAAGCTTCATATTTATTGCCGTTGAATAAAATTATCTGCATAATTTTGCATAATTGATTTATTAGGTGCTTTTTATTTGAATACAAACTATAGAATAATTGTAAATGTAATTAAAAACATCAAACAATAAAGAAATTATACAATAATTTATAAATAACAGATCAATTATAAACAATAAACAAATCGCAAACAACAAATAAGCTGTAAACAACAGATAAACTGCAAATAGTAAACAAACTGCAAACAGTAAACAAATTATAAACAGCACAAACAAACAACAATCTTCATCGTACACTATATGACTCGAATTTGAGCCGATTAGTTCACCAATATGAATATAAAACGCTTCCTATTGATTCAATAAAAATAAATAAAAACTAACAAAAATGCGTCATTTCTATCTAGCATAGAGTGGATAAAAATTATAAGCCGCTCAATCTTACAGTAAAAGAACAACTGAGAACGATAAGAGATATGCTTATAGGTCTTCTATTCAATGACTACCTCATAGTCAGCTGAACTACGAATCACGAACCACTGCAATTGAGAATGAGGTCGAATTCTCAACTTCAATAGATAATGGTTAGTCGTCAAAATTTGCACCACCTGAGGTTATGCTTCTTTGCAATTAAACTTTTTCGTCGATTACATTCAGGTGCCTAATGACGCAAACTCTACGCGGAAGCTAAGACGCTATGCTCGCCTAAAAAAACCTCAAAGTCCAATCGATATCACTTCGGATGAATGTGTGTCATCATAACCGCATCAACCCTGTATAATTCAAATATATATCTTTCGAGAATAACAAATTCGATCAATACGATCGATTTTCACTAAACTTTTATGACTTCCTAACCAATTCAAAAAACAACTTACTAGAAATGCATTCTTTAAGCAAAAAAAATTCTTTTCTGGTCTTTACGATATTATGCATAATTTTGCATATTTCACTTAGTGGATTCATAAGTGAATTGACTATAAACGAATCGAATAACACAAGCAGTATTAAGCGGAAAATATTAATTTATATAGATATGAAATATAAACCTACTTGGGGATATATATATATATATACTGGTACAAATATTTAACTAAATAAATTTGTATGTAAAGAAAGATGTATGAAACAAAAATATAAACCAACTTGGGGTTGCAAGAGCAGATGGTGTTAAGCGATCCGGTGAGTGTAAATGCGGGTATAACTGGATCCGCATCCGACAGCATCACCTCATCGTTAGTGTTTTCTTGCCCGCAAAACTCCTCTCAGCGTTAATTTCCAGCTGATTATTCACAGAGGTGTTTCTCACTGTTCGCAACTATAAAATTCTTTTTAAAGTGTTATGGAAATGCAATGTTATTAAAGCTTTCAGAATTGACGACTATCATATCCATCAATCAGTACAACGAATCGTAAGGTGCTGTCAAATAACTATCTATTCACTAAAATGTTTTAATTTTCATTAACCTGAGTTGTTCAACGCAAGGTTATAGCAAGGTGTGTAGGTGAGCGAATATGATGGAGGCGGGACGGGAAGTGACAGCCACGATGCGACAAATCAACGCACCCCTATGTGTGCAACATTTATGCTGATCTATAAGCGCTAACAAAGGATACATAATTGCCACATATAGATTTATAATATTTTGAGCTCCTCCCTAAAAAAAAATGTCGTCTTCGCAAAATCAAAAATATTCACTCTTCGATTAGCCAGTAAACTAATTGGAAAAAAACACCTGAAATGCTTTTCAAATTTCCTCAGAGTGTATTTTATGGTCGAAGAAGCGGGGAAAAACCCTCCTTCCAGCATTACTATTTCAATCTTCTTATCAAAGTTTCTAACAATTTCATCTAATTTCCTGATTTTTTAAAAGTCATTCTTCTGAATCAGCTAGTTTTTAAGCATAGTATCATGATATTGGGGGATTAAGGTGATGACTTCAAATGTGGGCAGGTTGATTATGCAGGGATAGCACTAGCTAGGTATATCAAAAACTCATCATTCCTCATTACCTCTATATTTTTTCCAAATTACCTGTGCGCATCCTCTCATTGAATCTTTCACCATTGATGGATAGAGAATGCGTCAACACAGCAACAATACGCAATAATGCATTAAATTCTATAAGTATATTGCAGTATATATTTCTATCAATTTGTTTGATATATGCGGTGGAATCAAATAATAATTTAAAGAAATATTTCGACTTTTTTTTCAACCAACTAGCACTTTAAATAGACAATAGAATTGTTTTAGTTATCGTTAAAAATAACGGAAAATATGAATGAATAAATTATTCTTCGAGAAACTTGTGGGAAATCAACGATTTCATATCTTTGGAGATCACAGCAACGGATTGAATCATGAACTAAGTGATTCAACGATATAATTTTCCACTCCCCCTTTCCCTCATCTCTCCTCATCTGTCCCCTTCCCTCTCCCCTTCCCCCTTCCCTCTCCTCATCCACCTGTACAAGAATAAAATAAGGCAGAAGAGGATCGTAAGGATAATACATTTATTGAAAACTTTATATTGAGGATAATGAAACAAATTGAAGAGGAGAGATAAAGTTAAAACTAATGCATTCATTGATTAAGGTAAATAAAATGCAAATAAAATTCAAGACAAAAATATCGAAGAAAAAAAAAGATTATCTCTTCAAAAGTACTATGCGGAATATTAGATTTATGGGAGGTTTTTAGCGAAACGATTTGCAAATAAGTACATTCGAAAATCAAATGTGACAACTCTTCAAATATTTTCTCGAATATATTCCGCCGCGCTTGATTGCATTGCACTCAATTCAGCAATTCTATAGCTTTGATGATATCCTTATTCGTTTCGCCATTTTAGTTGTGCGGCCATGAAATTAAAAGATAAACATATCGTAATTAATTTCCGGTTATAATTAAACTATAAATTGATAAATAACACCCTTAAAAGTAAATGAGGTGAGTGACTAATTGATGCATTGAACGCAAATAATCGCAAATGAAACAATAGTGGATGTGATTTGAAAGCTATGCACTATGTGGACGAAATTAAAAGTCTTATATGTGGGCGTTTTATGCCATGCAATTTGACAGATTCATCTTCCAGCAACAGTTATTGAGGGCAATAACGAATTTTTTTCATCATCACTGCCATTCTATATTGAGCATGCATATAAGTTGGAAAGTTATAAAACAATACATCAGTTTGAGTGGCGTTTTACTGCGTGGATACTGTAGCCGAATGTGGAATAAAAATATTCTCTAAGAGCTTAGAAACATGATGATATAATGAAAAGAATTTAAGCACTCTTGAAAGGAATTTCCGATAGTCGATATGAATATGAAGCCAACTAGAAGTTCGCTAAGATGGCATTTTTATATTCAGCGTAAAATATGCAATTTTTTATAAAATGATAGAAAACTTGGGAGATATAACGTATGGCAAGTTAAGTAGGCAATGAAGGTCGATATTGGAAACAGAGTTTCGAAAAGGAATTCATCTCGGCGGCGGAAAAGGAGGATTTTGTTTCGAATATATTCGACGAGTTTTCGAAAGTCATTTCGTCTATGAGCCTATCTCCTGGAATAAGACTTCCGGCACCCTCGATCCAACACCCACTCCTCCCCTTTTTTTACTCTAGACAAATCATTTCACACAAGCCCAAATTGAATACGGTCCTTTCCCCCTGCGAGATGAAGAATAGAATTGAAACTGAAATTGGCTATACACATCTAGAAGGCACAGATTGCTGCCAGCTGGTTGTCGACACGAATATGGACGAGTGGGCGTCTTCACACGTAATTTTAATGGCTTCACGTCAAAAAAAAGAATGTAAACGATTAGGAAGTGGAATTAACTGACGTTACCAATAAATCAAATTTCAAAAAATCGTTCCATCATTCAAATGCACTAATAAAAATGCACCTCTTATTGAAAAAAATATATTAATATAAATATCCGCTTGAAAAGATAACTTTCTATTCGTATATGGCAATAAATCTTCACTAGAAATTGTTTGTAACGATATATACACATAACAGTCTCCATTATTCAACTAGGACTAATTCATATACAAAAGGTTTTTAGACGATGTTTCATATTTTATAAAGGGTATTTCCTCTGATTTACCTGTGTTCAACTTAAGTCCAATACCTGTATTATTAAGTTCCCACTCAATAGGCGATTAAAATACCTGTTCATAAGCGCTTTAAGAACACCTGTATTACAATGCTGTACTCTGCTCATAGGGTAAATGTTGATTATGTCAACTCTTGAAGCGAATGTAGTAATATTGATGCCGGTTTGTCGGTCATATCAACTATAGATTTGACTCCAATCACAAAGGTAATTCTGTAGTTGTGTAAATTTACTTGCTTAGAATCTTTCTGACGCAAAATTGAAAACGTAATTGCAACGTCCACTACTGGTCAAGAATGCGATCGTCAAAAATCGACGAAATAACCGTATAGTAAACCGTACTATTTCTCATAGATTTCTAAAAGAAAGTATAGCAAACTTGTGCTTCTTACTTCCCATAAATTTCCCGAATGACCATATCTTGCTTCCCACAAATTTCCCGAATGACCGTATTAACTCCCGACAAACTTTCAGATGATATCTCCACAAGGACGAACCCCTAACAAAAAAAACAAAAAAAAAACCAAACCTAATTACGGAAGTCCAGCGAAGCGTTCGAAAAAAACGATTTAAACGTGACATTTAAGCGAAGAACTTCGCAATGAATTTAATCGAGCTCGCTCTTTAGCTTTTAGGATTATCGCTGCAATTAGCTGGCGGACAAGCAGTGTACTCGTTCGTGAAAACAAATTACCTCCGGAATTTACAACCTCTATGAAGCCAACTATTTGGCTAGATTTGTTTTCCATCTAGTTCTTGCGAATAATTCTGTTTACTAAAACTTTGAGATCTCATCACTTCAAAGACATCACACTAGAAAGAGGACATTAAATTAAATTCATAAAAAAATCGAAGATATACTACCGATGTGAACGTCTCGAATTCCCCCCCCCCCCCCCCATCGTCCCGTTCTTCTTCTTGTAACCGAACCCTGTCGCTTTCCCCTTTCCCTGCCTCCACATCCTCGCCTCGCATTCTGCGATTCCACACTTACAAGAATATGACGCTTATATCGTTTGTGCTATTGTTCGCGCTTGTTGCAAAAATATATCTTTTGTATATTAGAATTCACTTAACAATTAAATCAAACACAACATATCGAAGTAAACGAAGTAAAAGTTTGGACAATATGTCCAAATGGAGCGAAAAATATAAATGAGCGAATAATAAACAAATACTAACTAATTTCCACGTATCAATAAAAATTCCAACACTCTACCCATTATTAAATTAACAGCATAGAATCATCACAAGATCAATAAAGCATCACTGATCAAAATCTAAGCACAATCACCGTCAATCACAAGCAGTCGAATAGGCTAGGACAAGAAAAGACATTTAATCCATGGCAACGCGCAATCGCTAATCACAGATTCAGCCAGAAATGTTCGTAAAAAAAAACTCCGAGGTGCAAATAAGTGCAGCATATTAATAAATGCGCTATAAACCAGCTTTCCACACATCCAAATCAAAGTCTAATCGATAAAATAGAGTAGTAGAGTAATAATGAGATGTGGTTAATAGTTATCACTGTGGACTACATCTTTGTATGATCTATTCCTTAGTTAATACATCTTGATAACATGCTGAGGTTACAATGAAGCATTAAGTGCTATCTTAAATCAGTGAGCACATTAAAAATTATAAATAAAACAATATAAAAATATGGCAAATTCAACTGAACACAACGAAGTTATATAAGAAAAAAAAAACGATGGATAATGGGCGGAAAACAAACGAACAAGAAGGATGTAATGAATGTTCTCGGATTGGTGGATTGTAATTGCAACAATTACACTCAGTATCGGAAGCAATGAGAGAATCACATTTTCTCTAATACTACACTTAAGTGAACAAATTAAACAAACGATCGTCGTTCAATGATTGCCCCTCCATCGAGTCTCATGCAGAAAAAAGCTCATTTGACGAAGAATGGGCTACTTGACTCTTCTCAAAGTCAACACATCAGAGAAATAAATCGACATTGATATCGCTGCTAAATTATTTTCTAATATAAGATGCTAATGTTTTTTGGAAAAAAAAAAGTCCAACATCATGTAGTTTTTTTTAAAAGTATTCAAAATATACTTAAATATATTGAATTTATCATTAAAAATATCAAAATCCTATGGGCTACAAACGTAGCAAGGAGAAGCTTCCTTTCCGAAATTGCAAAATTCTTCGAAAGGAGCATAAAATGACCGTTCCACCTTCAAAGGACATCTATCTCTTATATGTACCAAGTCATTGAGTATGTGACTGCATGTTACCAAATGCTCAAAATAAAAGCAGTGTAATTGGAGACGATAAGTGACAGAAATGAATATAAAGGATAGAAATGAATATAACAGATAGGAATCAAAATGATGGATAGAAGTGAATATGACCGATAGAAATGAATATAACGAGTGGGAATGAATATAACCGATAGGAATGAAAATAACGGGCAGAAATGGATATAAAGGATAGAAATGAATGTAAAGGATAGAAATGAATAAGTTTGCGACATGACTTGAAAATTTCGAACGATTCCTTCGCTACAGATAAATTGCTTGTACGCATACTTAGAAAATGTTTTATCGATCGATACTTTTTACAAAAATCCGTAATATTAATCCAAAATTTATAAGCCAACATCAGTAATAAATTAATTATATAAGAAAAACTCCACAACCAATAGTCTCCAAAGGTTAAAAGTTGAAACCAACGAAGGCTGAAGGATGAAGGTTGAAACCTAGTCGTATCACCGTGATAATACACTTTTGTTGTTTTGATGAGAAAAAAAAACCCAAAGACAATAATCTCGTTGGTTAATGAAACTTTAGTAGGCTCAACACATATGTTAAATAAAATAGGCCACGAAAAGAAACTTTTTAACACAGCGATCGGCTATTTTATTATCTCATATCGTAATTTTGTATTTACTAAGCAAAACCTTCAACTGGACACCTTAAATATATATATATATATATATATATATATATATATATATATATATATATATATATATATATATATATATATATATATATATATATATATATATATATATATATAAACGATGAAGAGGTAAAACACGAACAATAATCGTCTCTTAATGTCATTAACATGGATGAAGCTCTAGCCATCACAGCGAAGTGAAGATTACAGCATTCAAAATCCAAAAGAATCTAAATAAGGCTCGTTCTTTTGTTTCGCGTTACGTATCCCTCGACAGTTACTTCCACTACGACCAAAATGTTTCATCGAATTTCTTCTATCCAAACGTTCCCCGCATTGCCAACAAAACGAATTACCGCAATTCATACAGTTCATGTGATCGCATCCGTAATCCTTCTGCAAACTCTACTATCAATTAAATAGATTGCAATAGGTCAATAAGAGAAAACTGTGCGGCATTCCAATAAACTTACCTGAAATACATCCGGCGATCGGTGAACATATATGCGAACATATATGCAAATAAGCAACTTTTATTAATATGCCTATGCAAATGCAAAAAAAAAAAAAAAAAAAAACAGATGATGAAACGAGCATTTGTTTATTTCCAATTTGCAGAGTCATAACTAATGCTATGCGACGTTTCTATCGATCAAAAATATCCAGGAAGATAAAGTATTGCATAAAAAGAATACGAAAAAGGAGGAATACTTCTCGTAAAAAACTTTATCCACGAAAAAAATCTTCATCATATTCAATTTAGATTCGTAATTAACGAAAAAAAAGCGATGAATGAAACGAATATTAAGAAGGTGGCCACCTATCTTGCTCAATTTAACGAACACTGTGGTTACAACTTGGCACACTGAGATGTTAATTGAAATTTTTGTGTTTCTTATAGTTAGTGATCAACGCGGGATATGAAGGATCAGCTTTCCTAGTTGACCTTGACCGTTTTATGGAGGGCATAAAATTCTGCAATGGGCATCGCCAACCAAAGCACTCTATCAACATCACTTTCTAATACTAAAGCACTGCCATTTGCGCCAAATAAAAGCGTAAATGAAGCGTTATTAATATGCTCACGCATGTTAATAATGAACCAGTGCAAATACATCTACAAGCACCACATCATTCGTAAGCTGGTTCAACCTAGCTCAAGCAATGTGAGCATGCTCAGATTCAAAGATGTTGGCTAACTATTTAGAACAACAAGCATTTGTATACCATTAAGGCAACTATTACACATATGCTCAACTGCTTATTACTTACTGCAATACTTACTGGACTGCATAACAAAAATTCCTTAGAGTCGATATTATATACAGAAAACATTGTGAACCATATGAAGACTTTGTTGCCGGCATACATATGCTCGAAAACGATCATTGAAATCGCGGAAAATCCTTTGAAAGGAGAGTCACTACTAGAGCAAGAAGCAAGGAAAATAATAAACTCTCTTCTCAACGACTCACTTCACTAATATCACTCCACTTTCCGAAGCACATAAACTTATGCTGCTTACCGCTTTTCCCTGTGAACATATTACTGCGAAAAAAACAACAGTAATAAATTAATTAAAAATAATAATTAGCAAAAAAGCAATATCCACAAACACTCCTATAGAGCATCCATCCAAAAATGGAGAAAAGCACTAGAACTTTTTGGATAAATGCATCACCGATATTGGTTGACGGTCCACTAATTAAATCCGTAACAACCGACCTTCCATGCACAATTATATTTGACCTTTCTTTCTTTCCGTCATGAATCGATTTATTTACCTAAAACAAGCCACCTCCTCAAGGATTATAAGCTATGACGGACAAAGAGGCGAGCAGCGAAGTAAAAAATAACTAACCAATATATAGGTATTACACCAAGGACAATGCCTTCCATCATTTTCGGCCATCCAACGTTCTGTCATAATCTGCTGCAGCTTCTTGTCAAGCTGTCGTCTACCACCTAAGCATCGATACATTGATTCTCGCTCCGCATCGCTTGCACGTTCAAAAGCTCGAAGCAACTTTTGACGACGTTCAAATTCTGCAATAATGGCACACTTAAAGCAGTAACAAATAAATCAGGGCCAAAGTCTTGCTCTTCTTAGCACGAATCAATCGGCGATCCGATCGGAACACACACAGCGCACTCTTCTCAGTAGCGGACTCATCACCGAAGAATGAAGAAAGTCAACACTACTTCTTCTTCTTAATTCTGACGCCCTATTAGACCATCTCGGTCATGCCAATACAAATCAACCCGACTAACCGTCAATGACCCATCTCTCATGTTTTATTTCATTGATGCTTTAATTTTTTTCTCGTGCAGTTTATTCCTTACTTAAAAAGAAAACAAGGATATTGGTAAGCACCGATGGTCAGATTAGCAGCGAAAAAAACCTATCTAAGCATACCTTCACGAGCTGCTTCTGCATTATCCTCGGAAACTGATGCTCGAATATTATCACCTGCAAATGGATTAATTTGAAACAGTGGAGATATACGAGGGACTCCAATGGAATTCCCCGTCAGCAGTTAAAACATGAAACAATTCAATATTTTCACTTAATTTAGACGGTAGTGATAGACGAGACCAATGTTTTGAAGTGATACCGCAAAGTAAAAAGGGGAAAATATTTTAGATTCTCCGAAAATGAAGACAAATTCCATACAAACTGATCGCTGACAACACAACAATAGATTGGGCATGTGGTTTTATTTGACGCCGAAAAACCAATCGATATTGAATATTTTATTATATAACAACTTTGTTTAAATCTTCGTGATGGCATAGTTACAACTAGTGGTATCATAACCCCCTAAGAGACGACAATCGTGGAATGCCACCTGGATATCACTTAAAAATTAAGAAGGATGGGGAATTGGGAAGGCCATTAAGCAGAATTTATTGAGCCATAGGAAAAAAAAATTTTTTTTTGTCCTCCGTTCTTTGGTTTTTCGGTTTTTTTTCGGCTTTCGATTTTACGCTTTTGTATACTTTCCAAGGTCTCTGAAGGATTGTTATTAAGTAGGATGTTAATGAATTTCACCTGCATTTTCCAGCTACCTTAAAATAATCTACCTTAATGATGGCTTTCAGATTAGACAACCGCATAAACTTAGTGCTTTTCATAGGTAGATATGAGCTGATTACACCGGAAACAGGCAAACCAACCGAACTGACAGGGTGCCAGTGCATGATATGCTTTGCCACACTTGACGCAGAACGAGAAATCACATACGGGACATATGGCGAGTTTCGATAAGGCACTGAAACGCGATGTGGTCAGATAAAGTGACTTATCCAAAGAGAAACTCCTCCCTCAGTGCCAATGAATTTCTGCCAGCTAAACTTTTCAACGTCACTATATTTCTATCCGTTCGGAAAACTGGCAGATTTTTAACCTTATGATCACTCTATTCGGATGAACTTCCAGGCTGAATAATAATGCAGCTTATTTTAGATAATATTTCCGCCTATTTACTGTGTGGGTGGGCGATGGCTTATCGTCTTTCTCCCTATACAGGAAAAAAATGTGGCATAAATAACCAAGATAACATATAAAACGTAAAAGATAATGATATTGCAATAAAGCTTGTTTTATCCACCAAATAAGTTCCCTTCACTCTTTAAATATTCAGCAACAACTAACCTAGACAAGCTACAATTATTGAGAATAAGATGTTGACTTCTCGATAATCTTGCCCAGCTATCCCCCTCCACCTCTACAACAATGGGCAAGTCATCACATTCAAGTACATGCAGAGAACTTATCCATTTAGCACCTCTCCCTATGGTCGACAGAATGAGCGTACCCGGGATCTCAACTTGTCCCAGACTGACGCGTGACTGAGATTTGCAAGATTCTCGAGTTATTCAAGATTTGGCCCAATCCGAGACTTGTCCATACAAAAGGCTTTAGCAAGAACTCGACCTATCTGAGATTCGGCCTCATTCGAGATCCGGCTCCCTCTGAGATTTGGCACGTATTGCGAAATAACTAGGATATTTGAGGTCCACAGATGTTCCAAAACATCCGGATCAGTTCTACGAGTTTCGCCGCATATATGAATCGAGAAGACATTGATAACCCAAAACACAAAATAACCCAAAACGTGCTTTTGAAGCAGAAAGTACAATGGTTTAGCACTGCTCGCTGTAGTAAACAATATTCTGCAGGATGATCTCACATAGAAGCAAAATCCCAAATTCAGACACATCTGCAGAAGGGATCAGCGCACCGAGTAGGGTGTGAACCGTCGGTAGGTGTAACAACGACGATCGACTGGCAATTCGGTCGAGGGCAATACACCATATCCTCCATATTTTCTAGACTCTTCTCGAACAAAAGTCGCTCATAACGATCGAATTGATCAGCCGATAGCAGCGATCGTAGCAGAGAAGGTGATGCTTCACTATTGCATGCAGTCGCCATACAGCACAATGGTTTAATCTAGAAATTGTTGTGCAAATAAAATTTCATAGCAATATTAACAATGAGCAAATGTTCTATACTGGGAAGTTAAAACAAACATGCAGAAATAATTTTGGCCATTTCTGAAGAAAAAAAATTGATTCTATTTGATAGAATTTTCTTTAAAATATTCAAAAACAAATATGTACTGCTTACCGCTAATGACTATACATAACTTCATCGCCTCCTATGCAAATGAAGTTGCTCACAATCGGCAAATACTATCAAAGAAATTGAGTTCTTCTATGAGGGGAGATGGGAAGGAGGGCATTTCAAAACGAGATCAAATGCTGCTCGTTGCACGAAAAAGGTTGAAAATAAACCGGCCCCATATGAACATTTCGCATTCGATTCTCACCATTCTCTTAGATATTCGCGGTGCAACCGCGCTCCGTCTATCGCAAAGAATGGGCTATAATAAACTCTATGCCGAACGCCATCAATATGCGTCACCACAAATTACTCCATACAGGTATTAGATAGAACCTGCGCTAAACCTTTTCCGATACTGGCACAATTTCACTGCTTAACCTGTTCCACAGATCTATAACAACGTCAAGTTGCTATCACTGTGCACTCGAGATACCGTATAGGTGCAACAGTGATGAGGCATTAGCACTGTGCATTGCTTTGCATAAATTAAAAAACTCTTTGTACCCTCCAGATGAAAGGAGCAACCTTAATTTTTCCCACGAACAGCGCTCACCACAGAATCTGATAGCTGTTGGCGATAGAATTCAGAAAGACATTCTCTGCAGAACACATGCTGACAAGGCACAAATCTTGCACATTCCTTTCCGCTCTTTGAAGTGATGCACACCTGAAAATTGCACTAATTAGTTGCAGGTTAATTATTACCCTTGCCTTGCAATTATCGCCTGAAATTTTATTCAAGAATGTAACTAATAAGCGGGGTGCAGAAGACACGAATTGCCTTGAGATGACCCGGTTTTACCTGACACTCTCACTGATTTAGGCGCTTCTTCCTCTCGTCCATGGATGAAGGAGTAAAAAGAGTCGAGCAGGATGAAATGTCCGATCCGTACTGCGACCTGTGCTTTGACTGTTTCCATTCTGCTCGTCGAGCATGAAATCATAGAAATACAATTCTCGCTTCCCTCACTTCTTCGGCTCTAGAGAGCTTTCTAAGAAATGAACCTAGTTCTATGCTGGAATCCCTCTCTCATTTCGACGAGGAATATTACTGTGTTTCTAGCCAGAAAAGCTTGCTATACCCTTTTTTTCAGGAAATATCAACGCCGCTTGCACCAGCCTGATTTTAGAATACCACATTTTCCTTCTTTCTCTTCTCATTCTCGTTTCATTTTTTTAGCTGCTAGTATGTGCCGTCTAAATTCCGACTGCTTATTCCATCTTCCAACCTGATAAAAAGCCATTTATGAGTGCTAAAATCGCCGGTATGCGAAAAAAATTTCGCAACTGAAAGCGAAAGAGAGTGAGAGTAAAATAAGGTAAGTAGGACAGGTAAAAAGTAATCAAGGTAAATGTATATCACAAGGATAGGTCCACACACCTTATCTCTTCGATACTACGAAAGGAAAAACTTTTTCTGATTTTACGGCAATAACAACGCAAATAATCTAAGAAACACTCACTGGACACTCGAAATATTCGTGATCGAATTCATCGACGGAATGACGTTCGTCATAAGCGA
This sequence comes from Ascaris suum, assembly GCA_013433145.1. NCBI lineage: Eukaryota > Metazoa > Nematoda > Chromadorea > Rhabditida > Ascarididae > Ascaris > Ascaris suum. Next base: position 7,675,431 of record CM024182.1, on the reverse strand, counting down.
TCATTTGAAGCATCAATTGCAAACCGCTTGGTCCGATCCGATCGCTGCCTGATGAACGCTCTGCCCTTATCTATAAATTAATTACGACTGATCAAATGCACCTTTATTTGCACCCTCAATAACTGATAAATTCCCATGAAATGTTTGCCTCACTGTTTGCCCCCTAAAACACCCCCCCCCCCCCCACCACCTTTAACCCCTCTCCCCCACCCAAAGCGCTTGCTTTCATTTTAACACTTATATTCCTTTAAATGAACATTCGCATCAATTCCAGATGCGATTATGAACAAGGGGATCAATAGTAATATTTGGACCAAATTTAAACTCACTAATAAGTAATATCGCATTAATTTATTGGACAGTCATTAAAAAAAGTTCAAGCTGTATATCGTTCAAAGCTCTAAATCAGCGGTGAAAATACAACAAAAAATATTAACTTCTGTATCCAATATTACGGCACGAATATGTTTAATAGCACTGGATTATTGAATAAATGCTCCAGAGGCTTAAACTAACTCTATAATTTCCTTTCAAAACTCGGTAAAGACGATGAGTAACAAATTACACAAACGTCAATCGAAACGACTGCCAAGAATTAAAACGCCTATCAGCGGTTACAGAGTGTACAACGGGATCTTCGGAGAACCTTGGAGAATGCCATCAGCACCAGCTAGACCTCCAATCATCACTTTCACGACTCCAGTAGATTCATTCCCTCTAGGTGAAATGTGATTCGCATCTAGGAAGAGAGAATACTTTGCATCAGCTTGTGCTGGATTCCCATTGCCCACAAAATATGGAATGGTAGCCCAGCTTAATCACGAATATCTCTTAAATGAACCAGTAAGATATATCAGTTTTATAATATTACTCAGAAAATCGAAGAGGAAGCATAAGCAAAGTCGGACATTCCACAAATCCGCCACCTAAACAACGATAAATTTTACTGCAAAATTATTATTGAAAGATATTTCTGGAAAATTTTGAAATTGAAAGTTGAAATGATCGTTTTCTCATTCAAAATAATATAAATAAAACAAAGTGGAAACTAGGAATGGAATTGTGCTATTAAACACACCTCAGATGCGACCATATCCATATCGATAGTATTGTTTTGAGTGACTATACTCTCCAATATCTGTTCTTTTATTGCTTCGACACAAGAGAACAATACCGGAAGGGTACGAAACTCATCGCAAAGCACATTTAAGCGCTCCTTCACGTCATGCTCCTTAAATTTCAACAGTCACATTCCGTCACCACCCTCTCATCCCCACATACCACCCGGAACGTCAATCAATTAAAGCCGAACTTCGGCTTGAAGAAATATGACATATGGTAACAAAGCTGCTTATAAGTATCGCTTAGGCGCTCTGACCGCATCTATGAAAGAACACCACCCCCCCCCCCTCCCCCTCTTTCCAATGCATACATCAGTAGCAACACAATAAAAACCAAAAATTTGAAATGCATTTCAATACTAAACAAACCTCTCGGAATGGCATTCTTATACGTTTATCGTTATATCGCTATTCTCTATCTGGACGAAAAATATTCACAAATATTGATGAGAAAATCTTCGAAAGTGAGAGAAAAACCATGATATCACCTTCACTATTACCAGTCTTCTCTTTTTAAAGCAGCAGAACCGCAATTATCTCTTATATTTTTTAATTAACCATAGGATCTAATTCAAAATAAGCTTATTATGCAAGCATGCTGAATCGCGCAATTACCTCAGTAAATATAGTCACACGATTATGCTTTAAATGAAATAAGAGTGGTCAAGATGACCGGAAGGGCTATTAACAAATATGCAGATTATATCCATAAACTAGGATCAGAAATAAAAAAGCAGGAAGGTGCGATACGCTGGAAAACGCGCTTACAATTTGCTGTGGCCACCATTGCGCTGTCAGTATATATTCGGGCGCATTTTCTGAGGGATATCCATCCGGAAGCGAGAAGAACATTTTCACCGGCGGTAAATAGCTCACCGAAACTTCATATACTTCTGCAAATGAATTCGAAAACACATCTAAACTTATAAAATCATCGAAAATCATATTGGCACTTTATTCATCACAACAGATGAAGATGTGCCAAAAAATTGCTACGACAGCTGCATAACACGCAAATTTGACCTGTATAATCTTCATAAGTGCTTTAATAGTTCTAAAAACGTTTCAATTCCAACTTAACGTTCCATCGTCATAACAATAAAACTACCTTTGTTATTATTAGAAGCAATAGCGGATGTGTTTATGAATTTTATGAACGGCTAGTTGAATTCCACGACTCTTGAAGAATGACCAACAAGACCGAAAAAATAGACGACTGAGGTATGGTCTATCATGTAGAAATGTTTACTCTCTGTTAGATCCGTCGAGCGAAGGTTTCTGTAGAACAAAAACTTAAACATACCGTTTGCCGAGATGGACGCCCTGAGTTTTATTGGCTCATTGCTCTTCGGAATCTTCACAAGGATGTAACCGTGGAGGTCTCCATCATCATCGCTATACTCGAAGCACGTCGTATCATCAGCGAAATAACTTTCCAAAGCTGCCATCTCGTTTAGTTGATCCTCAAAATAAGGTAAAATGGGCATTTGCTGACCAGATACCTTTTGCCATCCTGTTAACCTTGACTCTACGGTATGATTGGAGTGATAGTGAAAGACCCATACATGACGATATTTGGGTATAGCGATATTGTCAACGTAAAGGACGCCACTCACGAAATTAATTAGTGAACTAATTACACAGATGTTTGCAGATCAAAAAAATTTGAAGAGATGAAGAAAGAAAGAGATTTCCTCTGCGTGGGGTAATTACACATGGGTATACCTATCGGGAATACCATCCACACATCACCAACGACATCGTATATCCTAATCTCCAAGTTCGACCATATAGTTCGTGAAGTCTCATAGATCTTCAGAAATGATATATCATTCTCTATATTTTTAGGTGCATTCAAAGCACTGACTATTGATTGGGAAGTATGGAAAAGTTGACGATCGATTAGGATACAGTCGATGCACAACTCTTCAAACTATTCCGAGAGAATTGCCCTTATTGAGGTGAACTAATCAATGAAATATCGAAGTGCGGTCACATTAGAAAACTAATCGTCTTTATTTAAAATAATGAAGGAAGCAAAATGCGTTCTTTAATCACCTACCGATACGAGTGCCAAAAGAATAAATAATAAGGCGATAATAAAATAATAAAATAATTTAAATAATAGAACAATTACATAAATGAATAAAATGAGCGAATACTTATGCATAGATAAAAGCAACTTAGTGACAGCTGAACAATAAACGATAAGCGAAAGTAAAGAAGGTAGTGAGGGATAATTATAAGAAAGCGGATACCACTAAAAGGTTTAATGAATTTAGTTCGTGAATAAACAGGTCGCAGATGACTGCGACAACGAATTTCTTGCTGTAAAATCCGCCATTCTTTGTTACCAGTTTACCTTCGACTTCCTTATGGCAATTCCGCCCTACGGAATCCTCGGCTTGCTGATCCTGGTGGAACGAAGGGATGAGGAATATAAGGACAGCAAGGTGTCATCAGTCATGAAGACAAGGAAACAAGCTTAAGTGCCCACCTTTATTAAAATCGACAGATACTACTTTTAAATATTTATCAGCTGAGGAAAGATCTCAAGGCAAAATCACGAGGAAATGAAACTGGTAGAAATTTGTGGGCATAAACTGACCTGCTTGTTCTCATCCATGGTTATTGCCTTCGCGGATATTGCCCCAGAATCCTTTTTAATAGCTTGTCTTGATCACCAAAGCCCTTAAAATATCCTGCCCTAATATACACACACTGCTGCTACCACCATCGTCATACAGATTTCATTTTTGCACCCTGCAAATGAACAGATGTAACATATGTCAAACGTGACAATGGCGCGCTTTTCCTCGATGCTCTTGCTTCAATCCAAACGCACTTTGCTTCCTTTCCACGGCGGAAGTGCGAAAGGTGGGAACGGTGGGGAAGGGTGAGGTGGAAAGAAGATGGATCGGAAGATTCTCAGGCCAAGAGGAGTTCAATTTCTCATTTTAGATTCCACTGCTCCTTAAATAAGCCTACATCGGTTCATAGTTTACTTCGCTTTCCCTCCATCCACACAACATGAAAGGAAAGTCTCGGTTCGTGATGGGTACCACACAGCAAATTTTGATCGTTTTCGGTAAGTAAGCAAGGTGATTCTTGTACTTCACTTCGTCGCTACTCATCCGCCACCTACAACCTCGCATGGATTCTGCAACCAACATTTCATTACGGAAAATGCTCCTCTTGCCAAAGCCAACTGAGCTCATCTAGTATAAAATCCAACTAAATTAAAATGGATGCATAAGACCCCTATCCAGGTGGGAGTGATTGGACCAAGTCTAATCTCCTCAACTGAAAAGTGTTGCTTAACACACCCCCAAATAATGAAAAAGCAGAGAGGGATATTTCAGGGATGAAGTGAAGACTCATCCTTTTCTCTAAAGTTGCATCTAAGTTTAGTATGGTGGAGACCAGGTTGAACCTGTCTTCACATGATCGCGAGCTAAACCCGACTGCGATTACTGCTGAATTTTCTAGAACCTCTAAAACAGAGCCAGCAGTATAAAAAAAAACTTCAGTCAGTTCTAGCTTCCTTCCGTACTCCTTTCCCTTCAGGTAAATTCAGCATGCAATTTTCCTCATAAATTTCCGATCTTCTCGCATTGCTCTGTGCATCGCTTATATAAAGACGCGGAAGTGTTAATGAATAAACTGCTTTTCACGGATCCGATTATATGCTTCCTAGCTGGAAGAACCCGTTCCGCATAAACACATAGTCCCTTCACCTCAGGTACTAAAAGAGATGGTCGATTCCACCTGCTCGAGACCACCTTAACAGGAAGAATTTTTTCTCCCTCTCTACCTATTTTTTTAAGGAGGCAGGTGGATGACATTCCCATGCTTATATGTCCGATATCTCCTGAAAAAAGCGACAACTTTATAGAAGGGAAAGCTCACTTATCAAGTACGATGAGCAAACTCGCAATGGGGTTAATTCGCTCTTAAAAAAATATGTAAATATCATCGATAAAAAAGATAACCTTAAATTAACTCAGAGATATTTCTTTACTCTTATATGAATCTTCAATAACTTCACAAATATTCTCAAAGAATTAACTTTATTTTCACTCAATAAAATAGAAATAAAAAATAACTATATAAAAATCAGATAGTACAAATAATTGAAACAAGCTCTCCATAAGCATAATTTCTTTTAAAGAAATAAACATACGAATGAGGTACCACAATTTTGAAATATTGACGCATATCAGATTTGAATCGATCGGCCACAGATATCAAGTCACAAATCAATATGCTTAACTGGGAAGATTATTCTCTTTTATTGAAACAAATTTTTCAACAAATTCACTGAAATAAATGCATAAAGCCCCTCTTATTAATAAATAACGCTTCCGTAACTTTCTTGAATTTAAACGTTTTTAAAAAAAGTTCGTCATTTATCCCATGTCCAGGGGTATGATCTGAAAACCTTGACAAACTATGCTTCCAGATATATGGATTAAAATCCATAAACTTCAAGGAAATAGCATACAACATTCTCTAAACTTTCAGGGACTAATATCTCCCTAATTTTTGAGCGGATTTGTGTATATTTCCATTACCTCGACGCCTTATTTCAAAAAAATTTCCTTTCGAGGAATAAATGAAGAAATACGAACGAATGGTCAATCATTGATCAATGGAAAATTAATCCATTAAAAAATATACATATAACAGCAGCAAAAATTTGAATAAACCCGCACAATATAACATAAAACAAACTGAAGAAATATTTCGCTAATCGAATTCAATCAATACAGCATCAAGTCGATGCATTCAGCAACAATTTTGAAATGAAAATATTTCCCTCCTATTATTTCTCCGTTTTCCTCCGTTTCCTTGAAGAGATTTCGTGCTGTAAAGAAAAGGTCGGGAATTTTGCATCGCAAAATGAGAACATCAATCGTCAATTTTTGAATATTATTTCCCCTTAAACTTCCTCTCTATCATCAGCTATCTGCCCTAAACGAAGGGTAAACACAAATGGACGCGACAAACAATCCTACGCAATGAAAGAAATAACTGACATAAAGCCAAACAAGGTGCTCATCAATTCAGTGTTTGGAAGTCCAACTTTCACTATTCCATAGGCGACCGGTCAGAAGAAATGACCAATGGTCAGCATTCATATAAATTCGGCACATTACAGTGCAACTCGAAATATAAGATTCGAGTGAACAAGTCTTCATTTAAAAAAATAAAAATAAAAATAAGAAACCAAAACAAAAGCGTTATGAACCATAACATCTGTATAATGTAAATAGAGAGGAAAAAGCTGGTATGAACAATAATAGCCAAGCAAAGCAAGCGAAAAAAACGAATGCAAAAGCATGTGAGATGAAAACTTAAGAAAATATGATCGAAATCTTTGGAAGTAAAAAATTCCAACAGATAACTTTCTTTTTCATTTACCTTTGCAAAATTCTCCCATCTATGACAAGTCAGCCGACTGAACAGATGACGCCCTATGAAAGATCGGCATTTACCAGCAAAATATTGACTTAATTAAACGATTTTGCATAAGTATTACTCAAAATAGATATTCCAATATCAAAGTTAACCCAATTTATAAATAAACTACAAGGCAAATTTTTATGTATTAGTTTACTAGTTAAAAAAATAGCAAAAATATGATACATGTAAATATCATCATCAATTATCCTATATTTTTCCCAAATTAAGCTTCTTAAAATTCATCTTATTTTCTTACCTCATGATTATTTGCGCACTTTGAAGTATTCCTATTAATTTGCACACCCATTCGACGCTCATTTTTCCGAACTCATAATGCAATTCAACATGGAATTACAAATAAAACAGCAAGGAAATAAATGATTCATGAATTATATATCAACGACCCATATACCTAATTCATATTAACCTGGCACAAATGATTTCTTATTAAATGAATAAGGTAACTAAATAAAACGTCTGCAACATTTGTGATGTCAATTAGCTCATTACGAAAACTTCTATCTGCAATATTTATGAAGAAAATCAATATTATATACCTTAAATCTCACCTGAATTGTATGTGCAAATAATTCAATTAATTTACTAATCGATACATAATGAAGTGTAGCTTGTTTCGGTGTATGGCCGAGAATTGAATTCACGGTTGTGCGTTACGATTGTTATTGCTCTTTTTCAATGAGATGCTATTTCGCTTCTTCGCATTCAATCGTCCAATATCCGCCGACTTCAATAATTGCCTATAAAAGATTTTTTGTTGAAAGAAGAGAACTCAGTGTACGGCATATACTCGATGAGGGCTTTCTAGGACAACAACCTTTTTTATACTTGACGAGGTGTTTCGAGGAGTGCAACCTTCCTCCTTTCTATGATTGGACTACAAAGAAGATATCCTCAGGTTTTGCCGTTTTTGGGAAAATTTTTACTTGAGAACAACACGGAAAATAACCTTTTTAGTTTTCTCTAAGATATTATCTCCCCTTCGCATCCATATAATAGCCTATCAATGAATTACTGCAAACAGTTTGGCAAGAAAAAGTTTGCCGACGAGGTTTTTGCTAGAGCATTTCCCCTCAGGACGACAAACCACGACGTCATATGGGATACTATGTTGGAAAGCTCCAGGAAGTGAGATTAGCTTCCGATTATAAGGATTATAAGATCAGATGCTTTACTTCATTTAAGTAATCATTACCACACAAAAATTATGCACAATTACTTGCTACGAGTATGACAGCTGCTTCTCACAGAAACCACTGAAATGTTTACATTCTTGATAAACAAACAATAAGCAAAGAGATCACCTATAAAATCCAGCCTTAGCGTGCTCTCTGCGTCCTTCCGATCCTCGTCGACGAGTGCTATTTGCGTTGATTCCTTTTGTTGCGCGGGTCTTCGCTATTGCTATGGCAAGGGAGGGTTTTTTGCGAGGAATACCCGCATCAACAAGCACAGTTCTTCGAACTGATCCTGTTGGATTGTTGACCGCTGACCTTCTAACTTCAAACTGCCTACTTCCAGAATCGTCGTCTCTTCTTACCTTTCCGGGATTACCCTCTGATGACGTCGATAACCGTTTTGATGAAACCCCAAAGTTGCCTTTGAGCATCGTTGCACTTCGGCTTATTTGAGGTAGTAACGGATGTCTTCCGAGATCATATTCACTCAAAGCAGCCGGTACTCTCGTTGGTCTCCTTCCCAGACGCACCTGGCCATACTCTCCTTCTTTATTAATGGACGCTTCTGCCGTAGCAATGCGGTCCTTAGGTCTTTCATTTGTACTCTCTTTGTTGATAGAATGATCCATAGACTTCTTTTCAGAAAACGATGCACACGTTATTTTTTCATCACTTCTATTAAAATTAAGTCTCTCATCTGTGATGACTGATCGAGTTGAAAGGATAACGTTGTGGCCACTCTCCCTGTCCTTAGAGTTCGGCGATGAGGAATTACTCTTAACATGACGAGTTTTTACCTGTGATTTGGGGATGCGTCTAAGCCATTCACGTGGAAGGGAGAACTCTTTGAAGGTACCTGGTACTGAGTTCATGAGTGTCCACTGCGCAGAAGTGTCTGTCTTATGTGCAATAGCCAAACACCGGCCAAGTGAACGACCATCGTTGCTGCGCTTTCCATTCCCCGGCAGTTGCTTCTCATCGTCATCATATCTGCTAAGAATGATCGAACGTGTACGCTTTCTGGGTGATCTTCCCGATAATAGCGTCTCAGGTAGATCTCTCGACAGACTTCTCTCGTTACATTCACCCGAGAGCTCTCTCGACTCCGTTGACTTCCTTCTGCCGATGTCTTTCCGTCGAGTGTCGCAGCCTTCTTCGACAGGATTGCTTCTTGATGCTTCGTCTCTCACCGATACGAGCTTCTGTGCTTCACCTTGCGACTCTGTTGTACTACACTCACCATTCAAAAACTTTTTTTCGTTCTCTTCCTGATCTATCAGTCTCGGTGAGGATGGAATTGATAAACGGTCAATGGATGTTCTCCGGTTTGCAATGTCCACTTCCGTTACGACACCTATAATAAACATTATTTTAAAATGGAAATAATTAATTCCTGAATTATAAATTTTCACCGCAAATTTCTTCATTCTACAAATAAACAATGTTGCACGTAAAGGCAAGATAGATGCTTTTATAATTAACTCGCTACCTATTTCTACCTGTAATTAGCGCCTTCCTGTTTAATAAAGCCAATAAATAGATTTCAAAAAAGGGAAATAATTTAGGCATATCTGATTGGTTTGATTGCTTGAAGGAATCTTCTAAAAAAAGAAATTCATTTCTCTTAAACGGCCGATTGCAAAATGCAACTCGGCTGATCGAGAAGATTGCAAACACATTGAAATATCTAATAATAATTCATCACACATTTCCGAGATAATCAATCGGCAAGATTATATGTTCCCTATTGTTTACTATAAATTGCATTCACCTAATTTTATTATAATTATTAACGATTTGTAATTTTCTATACAAATAAAAATAAAATATTTTCAAAAAAGATTTTTTTTGTTGTTATCAAATTGTTATCAATACAACCAAAAAAATAAAATTCATAAAGTTCAAAAATGATAGTGTGAAATGGATGCCCCTCTTTTCATCAAAAAATCTCGTAGAATGTGCTCACGCTTAACAGTAAATTCGACCGAAATTGCAACGCTTTTGTTGTGGGAATGCGACAAAAATTCAACTAATATGAATTCATACCTGTAATTCACACCTTTGCCCTTTTGTCCTTACCTCTATCCTTTTGTATAATTCTCTTTGTCCTTTACAATACCTCCGAGTTATGCCCACCTCGCAGTTATGATGTTCATGTCTTTCAAAATAAACCCTTACCTCCACCTTTCGCCAACAGTGCATAGTTGATTTTCTTCCGTGGTCGTCTTGAGGACCGTTCCATCAGTCACACCGATCACAAATAAACCAGGTGAATGAATAAACGTGAAGAACTATTCCAAGCGCAGATAAATCCGCTGAAAACACATCAACACCTTTGCAAAAATTGTGACTGCTTGATATTATTAGGCAAGGCAGTAGTAATAAGATAAACAGCAGCTATGGATCACCTGTTGAAAAACAATAATGCCCACGGATCCGTTAATGAATCTCTAGAAAGAAAGTAACATGGCTTCCACTCCTCACTACCTAAACACAAAAATGTAGGTGTAATAGCACGTACACATACGCACATGTGCACACAAGTATCGCACGGCATACACAACCATCATCCACTCGACTGACTACATGCTAAACGCAGAAAGAATGGAAAGGTAATCAATGATGTTGGTGAGGTTCAGGCTGCAGCTATGCTATAGTCGGAAGAAGTATCCGGTATGCCCTCGACAGGAAAACTTAGCCGCCATAAAAGGAAACACGTGAACAGGAAAGAGAGCTCACAGGAGGAACCAACTGACCGAAGTGACCTCATTTATTTATGAACAAAACTGTTGGTTGATGAATTCGCTTTTAATGATTAACGCAAGTCAACGCGATCATTTCACTTTCTCCTTCCAGCTTTCCGGACTAGATTTCCGGGCGCTTGGTCGAGTTATGGCCCAATATATGCCGGTAAGCGAAGGATGTCTCCGTTTTCTGTCAAATAATATGGGTAAAACACGGCCGCATTATGGCTCTATATACAGCGATAATATTGCGTAATAACATCGGCAAATCGAAAGAACTGCTTCACAAAGACACTACTTGAAAATATACTTGATAGCCGAATAAATACTTGAAAATTTTCTCAAAGATTTTTTAATGAAAAGCTCGCTACCTTTGCGATGAGGTTTACAAGTACATTCAAAGATGATCTACTTGCAAAGCATTGTTTTCATCTTGGAAACTCTCCGGAAAATTTTCCGGAAAAAAGCAACATTTTCCGGCAAACTATCTAATACTCTCAAGAAAGAACTAACCACGTTCTTATCGGCAAATACTACTGCTGTTACCAGAGACTGACCACTTTATCATGAAAAAAAATCGCGTACTCGATCATAAAATACTGCTTTCAAGCAGAAAACTTTGAATATAGTATAGCAATTTTTTAATTTATGAGAGGATCACATTTCAAGGTACAGGCCGCCAGTTCTGGCTACTTCCTCAACACATAATTTGGAGCAAAATAGCCCAGCCCATAAAAGATTCTTCCCAGTTCTTGAGTAATCCGATTATTTCTAAGCAATTCTACCCGATAATAAAATGAACCTAATTAAGATACCCTATAATTAAAATTAAAGGTGAGTTTCGAAATCAATCCCATTTACGTGGAATTAAAATCTCTCTTGTTGAATTAAATAAAAATTAAACGAAGATATTCGCATTAAAATTAGATAAACACTAAAAACTCGGAACATTTCTTCACCATTGACCAACTTCGACGAACGGAATCAGAAATGAGCGGTGATGCAACATCGAACGGTGATATATGGTCATACAGATATTAGTCAAAAGTCACGCTCCAAAAGGTCACCTATAAAAGTATATGCATTAAGAGAAATTTGCATATAAAATATCTATTTCCTTTTGAGAATAAAAGTATACAAAAACGAAAAGATCAACGAGTTAAATGATCTGCTGGTAAATTATACTGTTCGTAGAAATTAGAGATAACAAAATGCTATCAATAATTAAAAACTGTTGCGGGGGATTAAAACTTATCACTATTTTTTATAAGATTTGATAAAATAGAGCGGAAAAAAAAGTTTCGAAGAGGTGAAAAAAATGATGAATGACTAAATTGTTTATGAATGGGCTAATGCGAAAAAAATTGACCATGAATAGGGAATAAGACCTAACGGTAATCGATGCATATGGGATTAATTGGTTGAAAAGTGTAGTAGCCACCTATGCAGTTTTGTATTTATTGCCTATCCACTATTGCCACCCTCTCCCCCTTCCCAAAATATATATATATATATATATATATATATATATATATATATATATATATATATATATATATATATATATATATATATATATATATATATATATATATATATATATATATATATATATATATATATATATATATATATATATATATATATATATATATATATATTAAAGAGAGGACGTAAAAGAGCAGAAGCCAAAATCAGCGAAAGAAGTGCGGAGCAGGTTACTGTTGATGGAGTTTCATGATTTTTTAACAACACAGAAACTTTTTCAGCTAGCACTAATGTCCACTAATGATTTCAACACTCACCTTTATTAAGGCTTGCATACTTATTTCCACCTGTAAGATTAATAATGACGGTTATGATACATGAAAGAATTTACGTTTAGAAGATTAGACACTACAATTGAAAAAAACGATCGAGACAATGATAACGGAATTAGCACCTATATCTTTTCTACACTTATCATGATCTGCTTCACTGATTCGTAGAGAACACAGAGTAAATCACAGGTACCACAAATTTACCTGCATTTAATTCCTCCATTCGTTGCACACATATTTCCGCCATTATTTCACACCTGTTATATTAAAGGTATTTACAAGCATTCCGAGAAATTCGACTTTGTTATGCCATCTATAAGCATATTTTAATCATTGACTGTATCAACAGGTATAACTCAGCATTAATCCACTTAGTTGTTATCTTTTCTACCTGTACAGGTTTATTCTCCTTCATTACCTGTCTCTTCATATTAATGCGTCTAAATGACCAATCCGTCATACATGAAGCGTCGTAATATTTGCAAATTTCTGCATTTTATTCATTTTTACGATTTAAAGAATACATTTGGGATCCATTTCCTTGACGTTTTAATGGGTACAAATAAACATCGTCCATTTCAAATTCTTCTGGTAATATTAGACGAGAGAATGATTGCAATAAATACATGCTGCAATTCATTTATGAAGTAAAACCGGACAGGTGATTTGATTTCATTATCGTTATCCAATCTAATCCAAGAGAACTGAATGAGGTTCGATCATAAGTGCTCTTTGTACTCTATTCCGATTGCCGCATCCCAAGCGGACGGTGAATTTTATTATATCTGCCGCTCGACCAGCTACTGGCTTGAAAATCGAGAGGCTATAACTCTTGAGCAATTCTTTTTTAGACTCAGGTAAGTCGAGATATGAGACCACGTAATTTTGATGGTCGGGAATTGCACGCGTGTATGATCGTATTTATTAAGAAATGATTGAGAGCATTTAATTTGCATTTATTCATCAATAGATGTGAAAGAGATTCCTCAAAGAGTGTGGCCATTTGTTGGGGATAATTCTATATACCTATAAATTAAACGATGCTATATACCCCTAAAAGGTAGAACGAACCATACGGGGGCTTATTGATGAATCTCTTTGAGCAACGAGAAGTAATTCATAGAAGTAATTCATACTTAACTGCTCAAAGCACTTGCATAGTGTTTTATGCATATTTCTCAAACTTGCAATACTGCACACACATTAATATAAGCATGCGGGTCCCACCGTGCATACTCCCAGATATAGGTATGCGGGTCCCGCCACGCTACTTACAGGTATAGGTAAGCGGTTCCTATCACCCATACTCATAGGTAAAGATTCGCCGATCTTACCACACACACTCACAGGCCTTTGCGAAATAAAACTGCATTTAATTTCGATCATTTATTTCGTTTGAGGTTTTTTTGCGATTGGTCGAGGAATTTATTCGGACCACAGGAGATGAAGTCTCCTCGAGTTTATTAATTCGTTGTGTCTGTCCGTGTCGGTGTGCGTCTGTCTGTTTGTTTCATGTGTGCAAGCATATGCATACGCATGCGCATGACAACTCTCTTACCTTATTTGTAAACAAACTATGCGGTCGGGGAATACAGATGTAATACAAATCACACTACATTTGGAAGTAAGAGCATACTAAGATATAATTTAAAAAATTTGCCAATGTAACACAAAATCCACTGCAATTCAAACACGTTGTTCATAGAAGGGCGTCTGCTTGCTACTTTATATTATCGAGTGTTGAAGTCCAAATATCTGCCATAAAAATAAGGTAAGCGATGGTGCCTAATGGTCTCTCGGGAGTAGAAGGTACACATCTTGTAACGTGTTGGCCAGCACCTCAAATTTTCTTAACCTCTATAAATGACTCTAGAGTAGTATAGCATACCTGTGATCTATAGCCCCAGGTGAATAAACAGAATTTATTTATCGCGACCTGCTACAAATAGAGGACAGGTGTTGTTTACAACATTTTCCCTGTATTTTAAATTCTCGATCCGTGTGCAATTCACATGACTCTATACTCCTGACTTACTGCCTAAGTTTAAAAGTAAACCAGTGCATTTCACAACCGGCGTCGTATAAAGGGTGGGCCATTTGAAACATTTTACTCACAACCTCAAATGCTTTGAGCTATATAGATCATTTCGTAACAGTACCCGAATTCATGATCTGTTACCGTACCGTAATCGGAGCAGTAGATATATCTCATGACATTCGTAGATAGGACTACCAAGGTGTGCAGTATCCCTCAATCCACGACCGTCGTTCTATGAGGTCCCATCTGATCCCCACGGTCAAGGGAAGCATGCCTTGGTATCCCATAGCATATGTTTGGTAAACGTAGCTTTCTGGAGTGGTTGTCAATGAAATCAAGCAAAGTGCTGTAATAGAATGTGCGCGCGAAATAGCACTTTGAAAGCTAAACGGTTGCGGTTCCGATGTGTTGTTGCAGAGGTGCGGTGCGCGCAGCTATTTCATCTTCTAGAGTTTTTGATAGCAAGGTGTAGGTGCTTAATTCGTTTGGTTCGCAATTGTCTGAGAAGGATGGTGAGCGTTGTGTGTGGGAGGCATGTCAGGAAACGAGGGAGGGGGTAGATCACGCCGCAAAATTTTTCTGCTCCCGGTATCATCGTCCTAAAATTTGCCGAAATTTTAGGATGGTGGTACTTATAGCAGGAATTTTAAGTTCCATTCCGAAATTTCAGTCGGTTTCAGTGCTGTCTTCCACTTTCGTCTTTCCAGAACATTTTTGGAAATAAGCAATCCCCCTTAAAATTCTGGATTCCATTGCAGCGGTGACGGGAGATACTGTTTTTTCAAAGCCATGGATTTACTACTGCAGCCTCTTTAGATCCTCATTCCTTATGCAGTGTTCAATATTTCCATCAAATCTGTAAATCCCAATGTTTTTGTAGCACTCTTAACCCCACCAGGTAATTCCCACTTCCCTTCCTTCCAGACGCTGTCACCGACTGGTTTCTGTGGGGCATATTTTAAGGCCTGCTAGTCCCGGAAGGATTTCTTTGAAAAATCGAAAATCTGGACTTAGATGGCGTACACGTCTCTAATACTGACCATATTTCAGTTACTTTATCAGTCTATAAAATCTCGTCGTAATATATCATTTTTTATGGCATGACTAATTGCAGGTTTTTTAGAGTTTGTTTGCTATCAAAAAAGTTGATATAGGACATTATGTTATGGCGTGCACTCTATTCACCTAATTCAACTTGAGCTTTATTGATCACCTTGTTGGAATCCCGGAAAGACAGGTAGATAGACGTACAAATGTATATGAATGCATGCATAGTATCATTGCAAATAAATTTATGAAAACACATAAAGACGTTTAATTTGCAAGATAATTAGAGGTCTTCCTAACAGGTAAACGAAAGTGATGCTTAATTACCCTTTTGCATTATGTATGTGCAATATTCGTTCGTATCGGGTCTTAGCGGATCTCGTCACTGAGTCGATCGATACGCTTTTACAAAGCAATCGAATCTCTCAGATTTAGTCGTCATTTTCTTTCCCTTTCGAGGATTTATGTCAGACTTCCTTATGAATCCATTAGCACAAGGACCTTCACACTTTGAAGATGGAGAGGAAAGGAGAAGAAGGGAATGGACGGAAGGAGGAGGGTGGGGGGGGGGGGGGGGACGGGAGAGAAATACAAACGTCTAGTACGAATCACGAGTCCTGCATTAAGTTCTGGAATTTGAAGACGAAATAAGGGGAGAAATAAGAACCACTGTTCGCCTATCAGCGCATCTTTTGGATGTATTCAAGAAGACTGTCTAGGTTCGATGCACAACAGGTAAACTCACCCTAAACAACTCCAAACTCATTCACAGAAAACGGTAAGCGCCTCCAAACCTTCATATGTTTGCTCGCTTACTCGATGAACATACCTAGGAAGTAAGGTCATTATGATTTAGCTAATACGTAAAACCTATACTGTTGTGAAACGTCTAATTTGAAGCAGAGTTAATATGAGGTAAATGTAAAAGATGAATGCATTTTCAGGTAGTGAGTGATGACGGAAGCAGTTCGCCAAAGTCAATCACTTGCTTCCGTTTCGACTCAGGTCCATCCCCAGTGGCGAGATACATCAGGCACATCGTTGCATATCGATGCTTCACCTTCGGTTAGTTGCATATTGATGTTGCTTCTCTGTTTCCTGTTTCGTTAAGTGAAAGGGCAAGTGAAAGCTCGAAGATTCGAAAAGATGCAATGTGCAAGCAAAATTAGCTCTCCGAGAGGAGACCTGAAAAAGGCAGCAATATAAAAGCCAGTGGCACTCTTCAGCTAGGTAATAAACATCCTGGCAGGTTAATGAGCGACTGCAGGGTATTTACCCGAGCCCTTGAATGTATTTTCCAATGGTTTTTGCCATTTTCATAAGTAGTTTGATCTTTGATGTGCAGCACCATGCATTTGTTGTGCATTGGCGCCTCGCAGGTATGTGCGATGGTATTTTAGGCACTACGGCATGGATCATTGGGTGTCGCGGTGCCATCAATGTTTGCTTCTTCGGTGAAGAATGTTGCTGATCCTGCAAGACTTCTAAAAGAACAGAACGTCACCGTTCCAACTCCGAGAACGACCGAGAGAAGGATCGATTATGAAGTGATGAGGTATGCTTCCTTCCTGCTTGGTCTTTTGAGTGCTTCATACCATTCATTAAACCTGTCATTCCGTTTATCCAACTCCAGGTATTAAAAGAAAGAGAGATGAGACAGAGTTGTTGGCTGGAGTTGTACGTATGTGAATAAGCTTTGCGTAAACGATTGTATTCAACATTGCATGCAGTAGGTTTCGAAGCAAGGGAAGAAGCACCTGTGGTTGCGTGTTTAGCAGCTTGCACCGTCGACGTGAATCTCGGCAGCTTGCCTGAGGTAAGCATGTATCGCTACCACACGGGATTCCTCTCGAAATTATGCATCAATGCTTGCTTCCTATGCAGATTTCATGAAAGAAATGTGCCTTACTTCTATGATAATGACATGGTACTGGAATGCTTATGCAAGAAGCTGTGTTGAGACAAAGTGAATGTAATTTGATCGATGGACGTTGCTTATCGGCAGAGGATCCCCTAATTGGTTATGGTTGACGCATTCAGTTGGAATGTGGTTGGGCCGCAGCGATACGCCATTTTCAGCCATAACAACGGGACGATGCAGACTTTGAGTGCGAAAAAATTGAGGATGCAGTTTATAGAAATTTAATTTTAAATGAATTCACCGTGGCAATGAGGCCAATGATATTTGGCTCGTTTATTTGTGATTTCAGCTTCACAACATTAGAGGAACTTTCAGCTCTTTAAACAAAGCACTGCGTTTCCTCTTTTAATGTTTGGATACTTAGCGCTTTCGAAATGAAATCTGTAACGATCCAACGATCGAAATTGTTGGGATTTTCGGAAAGAATGCATCAATGCCTTGAATGTATGGAAACAATTTCTGACATTAATTTTTCAGGCGATTATATTCAAAGAAGGATTCGTTTAGAATAGTGTTTAAAGTATTGCTGAACTGTGGATTTTATTGTTCTTAAAACTTTCACATACAAAAGGGCACTTATTTCAATCAAGAGAGCATTCGTTACGAATAAATGTCTCTTCATATCGCTTTCACCTACCCCGACCCAATGTCCCCTTGATCCATTTGGCTTCTGTGGTCTTTAGATCGGCCTCTACTTCTCGGCTTAGATTCGCAAGCATGAAAGGATATCCTTCTGTTTTCTTAGTTGAATTTTCGAAATGGACCATCAGTGTTAAAGTTGACTATGATTATAAAAAGAAATTTCATCGAGTTATACCTCAGTTGCATTTCAGCGAGAATAAGCCTAAGGAAGATGTCGATGATGGCCGTAAAGCAGTGGAGCCAACAAACGATGTGAATGTATTTTTTAGTGGAAGTGATGCCTCAATCACTTCAAAGGTAATGAGTGCAATTCGCATCGTCAAATGTCATAGTCGAGGTTTTGCTGACAACCGATGTTCTTGAAAATGTGCGATTAATAGCCAATTGCAATGATTGCAAAGTTTTTGAGTAAAAATTTAGGATCTGATTTTCTACTTTATTATTAGTTTGTAGAGAATAATATAAGCATTTTGAGGGCTGGAAAGCTAGAATAAAGCATTTTTTGTAAGGCTAGACTCCCGGAAGGCTGCCGGAATCGGAACTGTAAAGGCACTCGAAAAAACTCAGGTAACTTCACTGAGAAGGTAAATAGAGGAGAGAGAAAAAGTTTCAGAAGTAGCCAGATGGTCAAGTACTAGCAACCTCTGACTCAAAAATATTTCGAGAATTGCCAGCAAAAAAGTCGAAGCAGCGCACCAATTATTCTAGGTGGACTCAGAAGTAATCTGACCTTATCAGAAAGAATTCATATTTGTTAGCGCATTTCGAAGAATTTTTCACTGTCTTCAAGGAGGAGTAATTTATGCTGTACAAATATAACCAGCTTTGAATTTATTCTCGAAAGAGAAGTAAAGTAATGAACAGAGGCATTGATTTTTATCACTATATGATTCGACTCTTAAGGCATATCCTTGTTTCCCATATACGCGGATTAATTACGTTACGTCGTCGATATTGAAGGTGGGGGGGGGGGGGGGTGGGGTTTGTATTTATATGTGGAATATCTATGTGAAGTGATTTCGATTGGAAGCGAATATTTTTATAGACGACAACAGCGGAAATAAATTGGCGCAATTTGTTGGATTCCGAAGAAGAGACGAGCGAAGACTATGATGAGGCAGAGGAGGATAGTGAAGGGGACGATAATGGGGATAAAGCTGGTTTGTTTAGCATTCTTTTTTTTTGAAGTTTGTATGATGTTGCGCTTGCGTGGTTTTGTTTAAACTTGATTCTTAGCCGTTGAACTCTTTCAGATTCTATTCCCTAAGGAGAAAAGTTGATATTGTTATAGGGATTGTTGTGAACAGAGTACTGTAAGTTGGATGTGACGAAGTAGGCGACGATATGCGGGCAGTAGAATTGTTAACGTGGACCATACCTGGATCAGTATAGGAAAGATACGAATAGCGACCCGAAATTTAGCTTAACTTGCCGAGGGGAACGGAAAAGGACTTCACTTTATTTTTTTATGGTTCTTTGAATTGGTGAATGCATTGTTCTCGTGCTAGGGCAGTGGCGTAGTTCAAGGGAGGGGAAGCGTTTCTCTCATCCGTCTTTTACCTCCTCGTTTATTAAAAGTTTGTTCACCATGTTTTTAAAGAATAATACGAATATACCTCTTGAAGATGCTGCTTATGAGTACGTTCATGAGCAAGAGCTAAATATAGGTGCATCGGATACTGAAACAAGGAATCTGCTAGAGGATGGTGCCGATGACGAGGACGACGAGCTGGACAGCGATGGTGCTAATACAATTAATGCCGCACACTCGAATGCATCTTCTCAGATTGCCCAGGTTTGCCACATTCCACCTCAACTTTGAGCTTCTCATTTTTGTCTTTTTTTAGTCTTGCTTGTTGCTTCCAGAAGTTATGGGTATTCCTTTCTCGTCCTCTCCCTCCCTGCCTCCATCCTGTTCCTTTCTCCTCCCAACCCCCTCCCCCGCCTCTGAAATCCTTCGTCTTTCCCGGGTGTCGATGAGTCATGCATCATAACTGGAACCTTGAGAAAATTGACACCGAGACTCAGAAAAAGCACAAGGGTTCTCCTTGCCTCATCACACGCAACTTTTCGGATGCGATGGTCATGATATAAATGTGGAGCCACTTCTCTGGAACGGTAGAACCACAGCTCAAGCTACTAGCAGCGAGCTTTAAGCTAATTTTTCAGGGAATCTCCCCTTGACTAAGTAGTACATGTTCCAGGTGCATGCATAAAAGATTTTGTTGGGCTGTGCTTATTGACGAGGATATTACGATTGAGCACCCTTGGATCCAATCATGGAATCAACAACGAAATGATACTGCAAAAGAGAGGGAACGAGCGGCACCTGAGACGAATTTATATTGTTTAGGTCAAAACAGCTATCACAACCTCTCTGTAGGCATATTGACGCAGCGACATCCCCCACTCCTCACCCCTCTGACCTATTAGCTTCACATTCCACAGATGAACAGGTGGATTATTTGTTGAATTTGAATTATGGTTTGAGATGCGGGCGGAAAAGGATGTGAAGGTGAATGAGCAGCGATCGGTTGTAGTCGATGACGATTCACTCTTTGAGATGAGTGAGCAACAGAGGGATTACTACAGCAAATGCTTCGCTTATCTCATCAAAGCAACACAAGTCAGTTGCAACACTTTTTTGATATACCTGTTCATGTGGTTAAAGGTGATGTGATAGTTTAAGATACCTTTAAAAAAGAATTAGGTGATTGATGGAAAGGAATCGTTTCAGATGACTTGGGAGCCAGAATTTGCATGAAACTTTCTTGTCTTTTTTTTCACTCTAGTATGCTTCTACCAAGATTTAAATGTATTCGGTAATAATTGTTTATTTATAAGAGCATTTAGAATTTAGCGCAATTGTAGTTGGTTTAAAAGCTTTTTTCGCGACATTGTCATTTGGAAAGTTTTTTTTTGTTGCTGTGAAATAAAAATATTTGGGTTGATAAGGTGACCTGGCTTGGGATTGGAAATGAATTTCCTGAATTTGCGAATGAACCTATTGGAGAGTTGCAGGGAGTGATGGATATGAAAGGCGCTGTGCACGGAGCCAACGAGAAGGTAGTCGATTTCTTCAAGAAAAGCAATTTGGGTACAGAGACACTGTCGAGGATTTGGGCGCTAAGCGATGTCAACGAGGATGGCTTCCTGGATCTGGCAGAATTTTCAGCTGCCATGCATCTCATCGTTTTGAATCTCAAGGTTTGATCCGTACTGCAAGGTTACTATCATGGACGAATTTATCCGCTTTCCTCAGTGATTGCGAAGGATTTTGAATTTCAGGGTGGGATAGCTGTACCAGAGCGCCTTCCGAAATCTCTACGCCCTCCGTTGACGCCGCCAAGGAATGCGAATCCGCCTAGTGATGGTTGGTTGTTGTTCTGTTAACTCGACTGATGCTTGTGATTCACGATATGTTGTTGTCTTGTGAGGAACATCTCATTTTTGTGTCCGTCCGTATGTCTGTTTCTGTATGTCGTGGAGAGGGGAAGGATTCGAGATCTGCTTTTCGATGTCACTTCATTGCAACTATATGCCATATGCATTCACTTATAATTGTCATGGGCCACTTCTGTTTAACGTGGCTACCACGAATCATACATCATTTGGTCGATGCAAGGATTCTGTTCCGTATTAAAGGATAGCCTTTACGAAAGGAAAATCTTTCGGTCCAAAATCTTTTGGAAAACATGGTTGTGAGAGTAGAAACAGCAGGTATGGATGTGTAAACGGAGCGTCACTTGAAGAGAACAGACGGGTATTTCTGCATGATCGTGTTTAAAAGTCCTTAACTTCCTTTCATTTTCGTTGAATTTTTTTTATTGTTACGAAAGTAGTTACCTGTTCATAAGGATCACCATCATGTCCGTTTTCTATGGGCAAAAGAGAGAAGTTTCGCCTTCAGCAGTGTTTTTTAGAGCTAAGATTCTGGTTTTTGTCCGAACCGATAGGAGAGGATGCTTACTGAGAGAGCTGATATGAGTGTGTCATGGAATAGACAGTTGATAGCTGGTAAAATTATTGCGTTTTCCTGCAAAAAAAGAGCACATAGCAGGTTTTTTGCCCATAGTGTGCTATTCTTCAACGAGTTTGCTCGTTTATTACGCCTAAAGGGGATTTGCTTGCAAAGTGCATTTGGATTAAAGAAAGTTGGCGAGTGCAATCGCTGAGCAGTGCGAATAAAACACCAAACAACTGGAGGCAATTCGATTTTGATGAGTCGACAGGAGCACTTTCTCAGCCGCATCATCAGCAACAGCAGCATTCGCTCAGCGACGATCATCTTCATTTGCATAACGCCAAATCGGTTTGTGCATCTTAGCTGCTCAGTCATTCCTGATCCAGAGAGGAGCATCTCAGTCATCATTCGTTTTTTCCCTTCGCTCACTATTGGTTGTTTTCTTCCCTTTGCAATCCACTCGCTTTTCTCACTCTATCTTTTCTTTATATGGCGATAAGCATAAAGTTTTAATAGCGGTTATATGGGGTGTGTGGAAATTCATAGTTTTTGTAAAGTTTTTTACACTATGACATAGGTGGGTGGTGAGGCTGTAATTAATCCAACGCCAATATGGTGATCTGCAAATAATCTTGCTAACTGCTCTGCATTTTTGGAAAGTACCGGTACAAAGGTTGTTGGCGAAGTCCTTAAACAAGCAGAGGAATTCACCGGATCGGATGTGCAGTAGACTTTATTTAAGGTAACTTTGTTGTGTAATAATTAATTTATGATCGTTTTCAACTTGTATGCTTAGCGCAATGTGAACCTTCTTCGATGATATATTTATAGGAGACGCCTGAGCATCTTAGCGACTTCTCGGATGTCCCTCCTTTGTTGGTGGATGGTCGACCCACTGCACTCAAGGCTACACAACGTGAGTTAGCTTATACTGTAGTATGGCACAAAAATACTCCTTGAGACATTCGATAGGTGCAGAATGTCTACTTTTATTCTCATTTTGATTAGATGAGGTGCTGTGCTTTCCTTTAAGTATTCACTGACGAGTGGGAGTTTTCTTGAGTGACATGATGGTTTATTCTGACTCATCGTCCCGCAGTTTTTAATTGTTCGGTTTCGGCAGTACCTCTCTCATTTCCTTATAAGTTTAATGGTTTGTAAGGTGTACTGGCCTGCTTCGCGTGATGGGAGAAGAGTTGCCTGCCTGATCGGCATATGACCTTTAATGCGCGACCGGAAGGCCATTTTCAGCGCTGATCTGCACTACACAAGTGTCGGCAGGTCAATCGTTAGAGGCAACTTTCGGTAACGAAACGTTGAGGTTGACACTGAGCCCGCCTGCGCCCAAAGGCCCTCCACCTAAACCACCTCCACGACCTTCTAATAAAGGACACGCTCGAAGCGCCAGCCTGGACTTGAATACGCTCGGGTAAATTGGCACCCTTATTTCTGGTGCTTATTCTTTTTTAGCAATTCGTCTTCATAGCAATTTTAAGCTTTGATAGAAAAGTCATTATCTTTCATGTATGATTGTCTGTGATGGGGCCAGGGATTCAAAGGTTACACGGAGCCGTTATTGTAAGGAAAGAATAAGAAGCGCAGAAGGTGGTTGTTGGCAGAAAAAAAGAATGTAATACCTAAATACTAGTGTGAATTTGCGTTTTTCAGCCGATGTATAGCGAACGGAAGGGGAGGGAGTAAGTTAGAAGTTGTTAAGGTGCAACAGCTAATGTTCGTATTGTTGAGGTGTAAGGATAAGAAGCTCAAAATTGGTTCTAAGTTGGAAGCTCAACTCGAAGAGTTAACGATCAGTCAGTGTGGGGTAAGGGTGGTGACGCCTTGCTTCTATGTGAATAATTTCATGGGCGGCGCTGGAAAAGTTTGTCCCTAATTGCAGTGTGTATGAATAGAGGGATTGCTGTGCATTCTGCGATGCACATTTCGGCCATTATTGTTACGTTGAAGAATGCCTTCGCGCGTTTATTTTGATTTCACTATTTCTTTGCTGCCTTCTTTCGTTTGATGTAGGTCACACCCACACATAAGAACTAAGTGCTTTATGTTGTGTGCGTAGTGTCATGTGTTCATTTAGAGACATCCACATTTGAAAACCATCAAGCTAGGCTGATAAACCGCTAGGCCAAGCTAATGAGCCACTAGGCTCATAAATCACTAGGCCAAGCTGTTAATGACAGAATGAGGGCGTCCATGGTTTCTCATTAAGACGGCCATAATTGTAGTTGATTTTTACTTCTGTTGATGTATAATGCCACTTCATAAATATACATGCTTAGATCCATCGTTTCGTTTTGAAAGTGGTGTTTGGTTTCCTGCTGAACTGATTTGTAAAGCGATGTTACATATTGCATTGAATTACGAATGGCATAGCAAGTAGCGATGCTTGTAGGGAATGATGGCTTACCTGTTTGTTCATTTGACAGCTCTATTACCTTTGGCTTGCTTCAGCCATGAAGAGCTGTCATGTAAGGAAATTATGCAATATCGATGTGACGGCTGTTTAATCCAGTCTGCAAGATATCTTCATTACAAGTGAGTGAAATAATAGCAAAGCGTGGAGTTTATTAATTTTGTTGCACGGCGATGTGTATTATTATATGGAATGGTTTAGGTCGTCCGCAGGTATTTATGCTGGTATAGCGACCGCACAGCGAGGTGGTACGCTACCTATACACGCATCACTTCGCTTTCATCCATCTCCACCCACCATATCTGAATCTGTACGCGTGCCTCCACCTCCAGCCTTGCCCCAAGGTTGGCCACTCTTGTTTTGCTTGTTTTCAGGTCTTAATTTATAGTCATTTGGGGATGCGAAAGGGTGAGCGGGAAGTGCTTCAACTGGAGAAGCAAAAGCTAGCTGGCCACTTTATGCATTACTAAGCATCCTTATTATGGAATGCTTTTTAACTTATGATGTCCACTCCATCGTAATTTGTCCAGCCTAGGCTAATTGAGGGGCGTAGCTAACGTGGGTTGCAGTAAAAATGTTTTTGGCAGGCGGAGTGGTGACTCCTCCAGTGAGCGCTCGACCACCGTTAGCTGCACCGCCACCGCCACGGCGTACAACCTCGGTCGATGCACAGACGCAGACCGACGAGGTGCGATGCGGGCAAGGGGCGTCCACGTCGTTGGCGCAACCCGAGCTAATCCAGTTCAATGTCGATATGGGTTAGTTCTATGATTGCTAAATGACAGTGTATCAGTATACAAGATTATACAAGGGACATGCCACAGCAGTTTCATGACCACGAAATGCATTGTCGGTCAATGAAATCTTGTGTGTTTATTAGCTCTTTTGTGAGAGTTGAAGTGTTTATGGGGGATTCTTCTATTTCTTTATTTAACCAGTTATAAAGCACAAAGATAAAGAGGAATAATTCAAATGCTAAAATTAGGTAAAAAATTAGCAATAGAAATTAGACAGTACGCATGCTTTTTTGCATCAGAGCTGAATAAAGCAATTAGAGGTCTCTAGTTGAATAGTTTGTTTCAGTTTATTGAGAGAGCAGTAGTATTTTCAATTTTTTTCACGTTCAGTTTTGAATGCGGAATTTACGAAATGTAAATTTAAAGCTGAGATTAAAAGCACGA
This sequence comes from Ascaris suum, assembly GCA_013433145.1. Lineage (NCBI taxonomy): Eukaryota > Metazoa > Nematoda > Chromadorea > Rhabditida > Ascarididae > Ascaris > Ascaris suum. The sequence goes on along the minus strand of CM024182.1, from coordinate 7,649,863 downwards.
GGTTCGTAAATTGCAGAGAAACGCATCGAAGAATTATTGACTGCGGAGAATTTAGCGATGGCAGGTATAGCTGATGCTCACGTGAATTGGAAGGAGCGTTGTGCACAGTTACAAAAGTTGAACGCGGAGCTGGAGCTAGAAAAGAGCAAACTCTTACAGATTCGGCTCCAGCTGGAGTCGAAACTTATCGATACCGCAACAACGCCATCGTCCATGAAGCCAACTGCTCTGTGATTTTGGGATTTCACTGCGATTCCCTTTAATATATTCATGTAATTTTTTTTTTTTTGCGAATTTTGCCATAATTCAAAGTCCGATTTGCTTATCTTAAGCGGAAGTCAAAAAATGAGAATTGCTGTATGAGATTAGAAGCATGTATTTGAGTAACGCCGTCGCACATTACAGATTAATTATCTCTTGCGTACTTTATTATCTAACCCGTGAAGGAAACTTTTGTCGTAAATACCTAAAGGCTGCGAAACAACGTGTTTGACCGAGTAGAGATCTTATATATTTGTGTTCCCAACGATTTAAAGTGGTACTTCCTGAAGTTTGAGTCTATGCGTTTACCATCTTAGTGTATGTAGTAACGAAATGGACTTCATTACAGGTGGATGTGGAAAATGCGTGTGAAGATGTATGCGGGCTTTTTTATGGCGTGACGTTACTAGAAAGTGGTTGATATGCGTATGTTGTCGTTTTATCGGCGCCTCGAGCCCTCGTTGCATCGTATTGCCACGATCGATGGCCGCATTTGGCAATCAGTTCTATTATTCTCAGCTGTGTGGTCGGTTATTTCCTGGAATCAACTACAGTGGGCATTTCATATTGACATAAACAATTTTGGATGCGGTGCGTTCTTGTTGAAGTAAATTAATTGTAAATTGTAGTTCTCTCATTCGTATTTTTAGTGCGATCGTCGAGTTCACTTCTGAAAATCTATTTATGAAAGATGGAGTTTTTAACGCGACAATCACCTTGTTTAAGGGTGTTTACAGGTTTCTGCTTGGATGTTTGAGAGCTATGATTCGTGTGTTTCAGGTGATTTTATGCCCTCATATCCTCTAAAGGGTTGGAGTTCCTGTGGTCCTCTAGACGGTTGCTCGTAATGCATTGATGCCTTGGTACCTACCGAAAGCTTGATATTTTTGTAGTTGCAGTTTTCCCAGCAAATCTTTTTAGTCCAATGCAACCTGGTAGTGCATAGTGTGGTCATCCGCTACACCGAACGGATTTATAGGTGGTGCATTCCACAAAGTATACAAAGATGATGAACTAGGTACTTGCTGATTTGTTCTGCGATGCCTAAGGGAAGAATAGTGATATGCTGCTATCACATTGTGGAATAAATCGGTATCACTTCAGTTTAAATTTTATTCGTAAAGCCTTTAATATGGTTTAGTTTTTGAGGATCTTTCTTATATGGTCTGCCGAGAGGGAGAGAGCTCTTCAGTGATTTTATGCTGCATCCGAGGTCGCCGTTGCTTTTGTGGCCCAACTGCTTTCTGCTTTTCTTCTGTGATCTTCTCGTTGGTCCTTTTAAAGAGGATTGGTTAATGATGCTTGCTGTGATTTTTGTTTAATTCGCCACGCATACACTTCTCCCATATCCCCACTCATCGCTTCTATATGGGTGCTTCTTTTCTTTTGGTATTTCTTCACTTCTGTCGGTCTATATAGCATTATGAATGGATTAGTTGCGTCGTAATTCTTGCTGAGAGAGAGCTGAATATGCAGCAAGCAACTATAATAGATTGTTTAATGTTTATGGAGGTACGCATTTGTGGTCGTTTGATGGCTGTAAGTGGATAATGAGTACTGAGTCGGTTTTTTTGAATACAGGTAGCCAGTGGTTACAAGTGGCCAAGTTCATCTATAAATGCAGGTGTTCGAACGAGATATAGCGCGCCACTTGTTTAGAAATACGTAGTGTTCATGAGCTGATTCGATGAAGTCGGAAATAGGTACTCCAACTTAAGGCATTAATTTAAATGGACAGGTGTAGAACTGTGCGCGACCTTCCGAAAGCTTCTCATAATATTCTGCGATATTTTTCTTTCATATTGTTTTGGTGAGTGCTTATGGATAGGATATTGAATCGTGTATTTTCCATATCCCATGTGTGATTGACGAAGTGACTTTTTTTGTATTTCGCTGTTCTTCTAACAACATAATTATGCATAGCGAAAAGTTTCCATTAAATGAGCGTGAAATGAACTTAGCAAGGAAACGATTTTGCTATATTTTATAGGATTCGATTAACGGACTTCATCCGGAGATTATACCCGGCCGGATGTTGATTGCAATCGGGATCAGATTAGATTCAAATCTTTGAATTATTTCCATTTGAATTATTGAATTATTTGAATTACTCGCGGGTTTTTATGTTGAAATATTTTAAGCAATTTGTTCGTTATGTTAATCTTTGCAGTAGTAAAAATTTAAGGAAAATGCATAAGAGATGCATTTCTAGGGGATATTATTTTTAATTTTTGAAGGTTTTTTCTATGTGTTCGTCTTTCTGAAATAGTTGCAATACAGAGTTGACGTGCGGTACGATGTACTAATTTGATGGTCGTTTTGCTTTTTTCTTACTGCGCGTTTCACTCATCTTTACTTGCATTTTTTATTCAACTGGGAGAGGTGGGAATAGTCTCGTAATTTGTACGTCACTTTATGCTACTGATGATTACCGTAGTACACAATGATTATGGACATGCATATGCAATAGGGGATGTTACTGTAAGTTGTAATGAAGACATCCACAAGTTTATTTACTAATAAAATTATTTAAGGGAGAAGTTCTCGAATTTATAGCGGCTTTTTACTTATGATATATTCCACGTCGCGAGGGTACCATCGTCGAATTGCTGTATATCGTTTACCTTCTAGGTATTTGCGATACTTTTTGATTACAACTGTAGAATTATTAAAAGGTTTAAATTGATGAAGGAATCTGTCGGAGTTATGGATAGTCTTCCGGTACGAGGGATTGACCGGTCCCGGTAGGAAGCATCAACCGGGGAGGGAGGAAGAGGTCTTTCTTAGTTATTGTTCATTTCTTTTATAAAATAGATCCGTTATTTTTTATGTGCAATGAGTAACAACTATACGAGCTTATATAACGCATCCTCGGCATAGTGGCAATACTCTGAATTGTTCAATGAATTGCACTCATCGAATAGATTAATCCAATCCATATAGGAGACATTTGAATTGAAAAATTGCGATATTTTGTGGTTGAACGTTTCAAAACGCTTTCGAAGTGTCCTTCCATTTTGTTTGTGGTGATATCGATGTGGCGAGTTTGTTTATAATATTTCCCTTTGTATCACGTTTCTATTATTTTCTATTTTCTTTAATTTATTTTCACTATTCTATTCTTTTAATGCCAGCGATAAATATTTTTCGTTCTCACGTTGCTCAGATATTATGGGAATGTGATCGACTTTCATACAAACCTACATGCTACGTAATGTGATCGACTTTCATACAAATCTACCTTTATATAAGGCAATGATGTTGTCGAAGCAATCCTCAATCGATAAATTCGCGACAGCCGCAAAGTCAAAACAATATGACTAAGGCTTCAAATGCTCCCACAACCACCACCTAACAACATTTCAATCAAAATAACCAACGGATATGGATGTGGACGACGGACAGAAACGACATCAATAAAAGCCATGCCACCGTTCAATCGGTGCCAAGAGGAATAATGAGACAGCGCTGTTCGCGATCGGGACAATAGATTTTTTCCGGCATTCCTGGGTCTTACTTCATTGCTCGAGAAGCTGCTACCGTATATTGGGAGGTAGGTTATCGATTGAATTCCGGGTTCTCATTTCTAGTTCTTTCAACGTCGACCGATAAATGTGCTCTAGGACGTTAGTCGGTGGGTTGAGTGACTTGAATGTCGTCCTTTCGACGTATGTTGTCGGCCTCTCAGCGAGTATTGCTTCCATTTCGGCAATGAGTGTCCGAATTTCTCCGTCGCTTAACAAACGGCGACCTTTTTTCCACGAGGAGAATGAACAGTGTAAAGAACACACTCGATAGTCTTCAGGAAGACAGCGCTTCAGTGTGAGCATCTGTAAACAAATCAAGAGTAGGCCAAACTACCATATTTTTTGATCGGGAGTCGCTCTGCGAGAAATGCGAAGTCATTTGATAGTCATGATAATAGACCGATGTTTCGGTGGAAACCGAAACTTTGGTCGATTTTTACCCGAATGAAAATCACTCTTGTCTTATTCGTTTATAGGCGCGAAGTCCTTCTTTTTTAAATTTTAGATTGCAATCAAAAGTTCGGTTCTTACACCGAATATCTTCGGCTGGTAATCGGCGGTTATGTCTTTTTTTGCATCGCAAGCAATTCATCTTAGAGCTTCAGAGGCCGGAAGAGCTACCTGCACATGCGTTGAATTTCTTTCTCACAACGCTATGATGAGTGTAAAATGCACAATGCTGCAAATTTCAGATTTGGAAATTGTCTCCACACAAGGTTATATCTCTTGTGATTGTTGAGCTGGGAGGAATTATTCATGCTTGAATAATACTCTCGTCTCTAGAATGATCTTTCATTAACCACTTCGTATAGCGTTGATGAAACTATACTATAAAACTTTAATGCATATTAAACCCGTCGAAAAGAATTTATGCGACTTCAGTCACGTTATAAACATATTTGCTGAACCCTCATAGGTGAACGGTCGAATATTTATGGGCAGAATGCACCGACGAAATACAGCGGGTGGCACCTTCAGTTACATCAACATTGAAGCGCTTAATGATTCTGCCAAATAAGCGTGGATGTGTAATAAGCGTGATCCGTCAAAATGTATAACATTCATGTGTTAGAAGGCACTGGAACTTCAACGTAGACGATCACTTTCAATGCCTCTGTGTGAACATCCCACCCGCAGTTTGGAGCATGAATTCGGCACCAAAGGCGCAAGCGACGATGGTCGGGCTGAGCAGCACCTCAACTTGAGTGACAACATCTATAGTTGGAAAGACACGAAAACCGTTGAAGCGACGCAAATTTTTGCGCCGAAAAGTGGCGGCTGCGTTCCACGTTTCGACGTTCAGCACCGAAAAACAAACAGATAAATTCCACTAAGCTGCACTAAGTCACCTCGGTTTCCTCTCCCGAACAATTCTCAACGACGATCTCTTCATATACGGGATTAATTCCTGCCTTTCAAAGAAAAAAATGGTTGAATAACCAACATCCCTATATACCAAAAAGTACCAAAAGCAGAAAAGGATAAAAACTTGGTAAGATGCTTTCTTTCTCGTCCCCATTCCCACCTCCATTATTAAGGAACCATCGCAACACGTCCACATCCGAAGGTATGAAGTTGACAATAAAAACTCGTCATTTTATCATTTTTCGAACTGAACGTTTTCATATGAATACCACAAGTTACGTATTCACAAAATAACGTCAAAAAACGGCACTTCGGCGACCTTTAACTTAATAATATCGATAAACGATGCGTCCAATTGGTGCGTCTACAATAGCGTATTTTCAGTGTGTTTCGTCACTCACAGAGGCCATACATAATGGGTCGATCAATGCCAGCGATTTAAGCAATAACAACCAATTCAGCAACAAATGCCTCTTCTCATATATGCACTAAGAGGATCTAACAAATCCACCACAAAACGTGAACTTCATAAGGACATGGGGGGGGGGGGGGGGGAAGGTATGGCGAGGGAAGGGAGAAAGGTAAAAAAGGGGGGCGAGGGCAGGGACGACAGTACATGATTACAAAATGCAAGAACGTCTATGCTCAGTTTGAAATTTAATCTAACGTTATCAAACTACAATGTATAAAAAAAAACATACGCACTATAGTTCTTAAATCATATTGCATGATGCAATTATTAAATCAACCTCAGAGGGTAGGAATAACAAGCAATACTTAAACTGCCCATTAGTCTCTCATCTCATCCTCGAATCTAGCCAAAGATTTGCAACAGATTCCTTCAAAATAAAGGTTTCAGGTTGGCAAAAAAACTACCGGGAACGGAAATGGGACCTATAGCCTCACCTATTGTCAAAACGGGCAACCAGCTCAGCCATAACGTACAGTGGGACCCATAATCGGAAAAACGTTACCAGAACGAACATTCAAGGTCGACCAAACTAATGCGATGTTAATTTCTTTATTTGAAAATAAAGGATACTTCCAGCTTGTATACATGAATGCGCAATTGCCCGATTGTCCAATTTCCTAAAACAACACAGAATCCTCGCTGAAAGAATCAGGTTGCCTGGGGGATGGAAGCTCTGATCCAGGAACGACATTTTTACAACGAACATTTAATCAATAGTGGGGAATTCTGCATTACTCGTAAGAGTAAATCACTATGTTACTCCCCGTCCCTTTCCCAGGAAAGCACAATTCTCAACACTATTCAATAAATGTTTTTAGACACAAAAATAGCACTCAACACTCTTAGATTGGATGTGGATTGATGGGAGATTATGATATAAGAGAGGAGGGAGAAGGAGAAGAGAGAAGAGGAATGTATCTCTAAGAAAGAAAGTATAACTTTTTGTTTATAAAACAGCGTACGCAATGTGGGACTCAAATAAAACAAATGGGGCTTATTTACACGCACCACACTTAGAAGAATCGCGACCATCATAATAAATAAAACCAAAAAAAAACATTCGTAGGAGATAAAACTGCCGCAAATTATAAAATTAGAGCAAGTAGTAATAAAACTTCCTTAGAAAATAATATCATTGGACTGTTAATATTCAAAAATATTAGCCAAAATCGCATTCAGGTAATTAGTCCCTAACGAAATGACCAATCAAAAGACATACCTTTGCATTTGGACGATATCGAAGATTATATCCTTCATAAAATGGCTCAAAAATTGCTCTCCGACTAAAATCTGTAATTCCTCATCCCTCTGTTCCTCTCATCCCAACTATAGCTAACAGATTTTGGAGGAAAAAAATGAAGCTTCACAATTAATGATTGCAAATGAAAATGGATGTAGCATAAAAACAAATGCATTACTCACAATAACTCTAAAATGTTACTCGATAGAAATAAAGAACAATAAAGAAAACAAATTAATCTCAAGGAAACCTAAGCCTACTGGCCAGAAAAGCAACAAATAAGGATTCGTTCGCTTTACGTCAATGTTGCAAGAAAAAACTTCTTAACAAATCGATTAAAAGGAGCAAATAGCTTTAATTTCTGAGAGAAAAACCTACAAATCAATTTCTCCAACTTAATTTCCCTCGAATTGTCCCCCTCTTTTTGAAAGTCATGTTTTTCAATCTTTCTATTCACCAAAGTGTTCAAGTTCAAAACTATCGACTTTAGCAACTTGTAGACGCATAAACCATCATGGTCGATTTTATGCCCTAAATGAGCTATCCGTGTCGGATCAACCTATTCGAGATTGAAAGAAAAAATGATAAAATTGATGCAATTACCTTCCCATTTTTCTACAGTATTGTACACAAACGCTTTTCAAATCTCAGTAATTTTTTTTGCAATAGCAAATAAAAAACCACCAAACCACCTTCACTGGTAGTAGAAAACAAGTTGCTGTCACCTAAAATCACCTCAATTTCCCACCAAAAAATATACCACCAACGAGCAATAAATATTAAATGAATCGCACATGATCAATGAAATACTTTCAAAAGCACGGTGGAACTTCCTTCTATTTGAATTTCTGCGACAATACAAAGCAAACACGGACGGAGTTAATCGGTATCTCAAAGGCAATTGAAGTGAGGACAGAGGGCAACTGATCAAATTCTAACGGCACTTGATTCGTTATAAAACGGATTTGTCGACTTCACAGGGGTCTGATTGAATGACGAAGATGACGTCACCGCCAACTCTGACCACTTGACGTCGAAAGGGTCCGCATCCTGAGTGCCGAATCCATTTGTCGTTCCATTTGAATGCTCTAAAGAAATATTTAATATAAGCTTATATAGTTATAATCACGATCATATTCAATCAAGAATTGAAACTTACTCTGCGCAATAAAATACTGAATAAAAGTTTAGAAATTTGATGTATGGAGGGTTTCCTGCTTACCTGCCAATTAAGAACTAATTACCTACCAATGAAACACATGACTGCAGCTTGATGCAATAATATCAACAAATGAACTATCACTGCAGCTTATATGCTTGCAGATTGGATATAGCGCTGCTTTTAAATCCATATGCGTCTCGAATAGACCATTTCCCTTCCAAAAGATACAGTCTTATAAACTTTGTAATCTGACACAACAATCCAAACCTAGCTCATCCATAAGAAATGCTGGTGATGAACTTCTAGAAACCCCCATCCTTAATCCAATATTTCGAGCCGAGGATAACACCTCAATTACCTCACTGTCTCTCGATTTACAAGTTTACTAGATGCGTACGGTTATACGCAGCGACAGGTAGAATAAGATTATAAAGCGCTTTCCAACATTACCAAAAGCGCTTCAAAAAACACATAATGCTTTTTATTTACCTTTTCATTCCGAAAAACTGGCGGTGGGGATCCCCTATGTATTCACTGTACAAAGAATACAATAAAAAAACTTTGGAACATCACCAAGTTTACAATCTGCCAAAGGCGCAACAACTGATCGGCCGCCAGTTTCCCGGGGCCGACTATATTCTTCCCATGGGAAACTTCAGCACCCGTATATAAAATCAGCTATTAGTACCGACAGCTGTTTTTCTCAAAGCGTATGATCTGTGAGAAATATCGAGTAAAATTCCTTCGCCAAAATTCAGCCAATCTCTCTCCCTCTCAAAAATTCCCTCCTCTTTCCCATCAAAAAACTCAAGCAAACAATAGACGTCTGGGATAATCGCCACAGAAACAAAACCAACAATGTGTCAAAACTATCACAACGTACATCTATGTTGCAGTAATTTATACCGCAAATTTTCATACTGTTTACGAAAAACTGTGACGGACTGGTAAATCATTCGCTCGGCAATCGGAAGACTGCGGGTTCATATCCGCTTAGCAGTTAATATTTTCAATGCCCATCAGTTGGGTGTAGGCAAGACTAAAAATGCCTGTAATATGAGACGCGCTGATCCCATATCCGATTACTGGCGTTATAACCTCATCAAACGCATTGCCTTATGTTCGCGTTCAAACTAATGGGAGCTAAGCAAAAAAATCAGCAGGAGTGTTCGTAGTGGCCTAGGGGTACAGCTATTCACAGCAAGCGGAAGGTCTTCGGTTGGCATTCGTTAGCTGGTAAACTTCATTGGCTAACAGACAATAGTCATCATCCTGTATTCAGTATTTATTATCATTAAATAATTAAATAAAATGGAAAAAAAATCAGTCTAATTTTCGAAAATCCGCCCGAGTGCCCTTATTCGAAGTTCTATGGTACCTGAATCCTCAACCAACTGTACTCACAAAAATGCAAAACCGATCATTTCTTCAATCAAGCATATTAGAAACTTGAAACACGTGACTAAGCTATCAGAAAATAATTACAATTTTGTCGGACTTCATAAATAACTATCTTTGCCTAATAAAGACTCACACTTCAAACTGATGTGAAGAAAAAACAACGACAGCCATGCTAACAAAACAACCTGTACGGTCATGGACGAGTTTGTTCGGTGCGCAGCCCGTAGGCATCGGATTAAACACAGGCTGCCCGAAGACATCAATATCCTCATGACCGATTGATGTTTGCGAAGTCAATGTCTGAAAGAACACCGAAATCAGCATAACACCATCAGAACATCTCGAAAAAAAAAAGAAATATAAAGAGGCGTCAATTCCCCTGGCCAGATATGAAATTACCGCACTCTACTCATGCCTTAGCAGCCCTTCCCCTCCCCCTCTACCTATGCCCCAGTAGCCCTCCCCTTCCCCTCTACCCATGCTCTAGCAGCCCTCCCCTTCCCTCTCTAGTCATGCTCTAGCGACCCTCCTCCTCCTCCTCTATCCATGTCCTAGTAACCCTCCCCCTCCCCCCTCCAACTGATCGAATGAATAAACAACCGAATTTAAGAGGCAACATACGACAGCTGGAGACAAAGTCAGCAAGAGGACAGAAAGCAAAAGGAGGAAAAAGATGCACCTTCAATACGCTGAGGCGTCTGTTTGTATAAATCGATGAAAAGATCTCTGGCGTCTTAAAAATCAATAAACGACCTATGTATGCTTCTTTTTCCCCTTGTGTGGGAGGATGCACGTTTCTCGCTTGGTAAAGATTAATTTCTGTCGATACAAGAACTTCCAAATTAAAAAAAAAAACTGCAAAATAGTGGACACACTGGATCAGATCTAGAGTGAAGAGTGGAAAAAAAAGGTTATTTTTTGCTATGCGACAGTTCATTGCTCATAATGCGCCCACCTCACAACGTGATTCCTCATCTCTCCTCAAAATCAACGCAAAGAACGACGGAAACATAGCTGAAGGAGTAGATTAACCCATGGTTGTATCTCTTTTCTGTACTTTAAAGTCTGCACTTCTCAATGAGTAGATTTTTTAAACCGTATTTCTATTTTACAACAACAACAATTTTATCACGTTCACAAACTCTTCTGATCACCTCGTTCGCTCTCTCTCTCTCTCTAAAAAAAATCACCAAAGATCACCGGAAACAGGTATATAAACAGCACTTAAAATCATGGCATCAAATCACTATGATCCATAAAGCTGAAATGCCAATAACAGTTTAACGCCTCTACTCCGAGCAATCAAACAAATAACTTACCTCAGCAGTAGGAGTAAACCCCTCAGTAATAGGTGGTAGCTGGTAGCGCGAAAAATCTGAATCGAATTTTGCAGCTACAGAGGCAATTTCTTGTTGGTGATCGTATAACGTTTGATTGACCGTTGAAGATGTCACATTTGGCGGAAGTGGCGGAGGTGGGTGCTCAGGTGGCGGTCCTACTGAAATCACGTCAGAAAGTAAATGCTTATAGAATCGACTAACAGGCGTATTGTGGTAATCATTAGAAATAATAAGCGAAAGAAGTGGAAAGGAGTGGAAAGCAGAAGAGGAGGGGGAAAGCAGAAGGGGAGGGGGGAGGCAGAAGGGGGGAAAGCAGAAGGGGAGGGTGGAGGCAAAAGAGGAGGGGGAAAGCAGAAGGGGAGGGGAAAGCAGAAGGGGAGGGTGGAGGCAAAAGAGGAGGGGGAAAGCAGAAGGGGAGGGGGCGGGGAAGCAGAAGCGGACAAAAAATCCACTCTTCAGACCTGCCATTCAGATAACTTGCAAATCAGCATAACCCTCTACGACGCCGTATGAAGAGCGTGAAAGAAACGACGCCCACCAAATTTTTTTGCAATTCCAAATGTACACAAATGATTTGCGCACTAGTTGTGTTTTTACTGAAGTTAAAAAAAATGGAGAGGGCTGCAATCAATCAATAGCAGAGGAGGGAACGAGTGCAACCAATCAACAGAGAGAGAGCCCGGGGGGGGGTGGTGGGGGGGGGGGGGAGTAATTAGCCGAAAGGCATATTTGAAGGTCTCTCGGATAAGTTTTTTCTCAAGACCCCATTAAGTGAAGAGTTTATTAATAAAACTCGAATTAAAACTTTATAAAGGCCAAATTCTTTCGCAATTCGGAATTAATCTGCAATCATCGGTTATCTTAACAGTTTAATAATCAAATGAAGCAAATATTGCTTCCTATAAATACTACCCCCCTTCCCCCTTCCACCCTCCCCCAGCTAGTTCCACAGCAAACAGTCCACTTTCAACAACGACTGAATCAGTAATCTTGGCCATCGCACAAGCTTTCCACTAATATCTAATCCACTCGGCTGCTGCTGTAAACCTCCGCTCTCTTCCTTTCATCACTAAAAGAAGGGAAATATTGGAGGATTGAAACGTACACTCAGAAGAAACACCACTATTGAACTGAGCATTGATAGTCTTCAAAGGTGACCCAAGTGAAAGTGAAGTCCGAAGTGTCTCTTCGAGCCATTCGTCGGCCCTTGACCGAGCCGATACTGCCCCACTCGCCGCACGATTCGATAAACCCTCACTCCTGAAATATTCCACACTTCCTATTCGTACAATTTTATAACAATAAACGACCATATCTCAATAATGGTGGAAACATTTGAAGTGACGTTTATCTCATTTTGGATATGCAAAGGTTACTCTAGGAAGTAAATTCAACTAATAAAACAATATAAAAATGGATTAAAGTACAAAACAACATATATAGATGAAGCGATACCAAGACAGTGGTGCACTCGTTGTTGGCACATACGAGGTTACTACTCGTAGAGGCGATTGTGTTGCGCTTATGCTGCCACCCGACTCGACCACTCCATTATGAAGTGATGATGGTGCCGTGAACGGAACACGATGCACACTAAAATAAAAATAATATTACTGTGGACGCATCAAAATACACAACACTGCGGGCATTTAAGAACGTCTTCTCTAGAGGTAAAGGATTCTAGAAGCGCAGATTCTCGTATATGCTGAAGAGTTGAAAAATGCTTCTTTTTTCAAGTAAAAGAGTGATTCTATTTGGTTTTATTTCCTTCTATTATGTTGACATACAACTGCAATCGATTATCAGATCGCCTTCCTGATGCACCGCTTCAGTGCTACCCAATTCATTCGACAGCGTGATCGCAGCTAAAGTCCAAAATGTGGTTCACTGCTCCGGTATTACGATACAGTTCACACCACGTCTTTAAAAAACGGGTTAAAAACGGAACGGATCCGATTTGACGGATGATTTGATAGACCCTTGCCGTATTGTTTTATCGTATTCCAGTAAGCGCGCTGCATGGACAACGAACAAAGATATGGAAGGCGTGTGATGTTAGATTGTGGTGTCAACCTTCTTCTAGTTAGCTTCTCAGATTTCGTCAGCACTACCGGACCCTTGCAGATCAAATGACTCTTCAATAGGGCAATAGCGATGGTGGTTGACAAACACAAACCGTCTCACAGATCAAACATTACCCCCTTACAATCATTTCTTCAAGCATGGAGAATGGCAAGTACTTCAAGCCGGAAAACTTGCCATCGAAATAGAATAACAAACGTTCCAATTTCTTGTACTATTTCGAGATCAGTGACTACAACTGCTCCACTCAACAATTACAACTTATGCCCTAAACTTTATCAATATTTCACCGCAATATGTCACATTTAGTTCATGAAACTTGGGCCCCCTAAAGTATAGCAATGCGGTTTGAGGAATATCTCAGATGTTAAGAGAGTTCTCAAATTTTTTCAATGAACAGAGTTCAAAAATAGCAGTTAACTGACAGAACTGATTCGCAAACTTTGAAAACTGTTCCTACACCTATGATGAAATGCTGCTTCTCTAGTTTCTTCTAGCTTCTCTCCAACACTTCGTCCCTCTGATAACCCTTCAGCGCCATGTTTCCCCTTCCATGTGTACTATCTTACATTCCTCTTTCATGATTCGGCGGCTATGTGGAAGACTTTTTCGACCCGCAAAATCGGCCCCAAGCATTCCTCTTGAACTAGTTGTGAGAGGAGCTTTCTGAAACATTTCGTGCCGAAGTCGAGGAATCGAGGGATTTTTAGGGCGCAGGAGCTCCCACGGCAATGGCAACTACCAAAACCAATGAATTGCCCTTACAAAGTTACCATCACCGGTATCCTCGTGAAAACATCGAAAAGGGAGAGATGGGAGTGCACATTAAACGCTATTACCAAAAAATGCATTCAAAAGTTAAGCAAGCCTATGAGATAAAGAATTATTGATTTATTATGCATAATAGCTAGTGTTCCCACAGGTGTGCGGGAGCTCTAATCAATTTTTATGTGTCCCTATTTCCGTTTCAGTTGAAAAACGTTTTGCAATATCGTTTATCTTTATTAATTACCACCTTCATCGTTACCAAACGATCACAAATAATCAAAGGGTTAAACGAGTGAACGTCTACTCCAAGATCTAGACACCACCTTAATACTGTTGCTAAAGATATGCTCCCTCTTTTCTATCTATAACCATGCATTGCAATATACCTACCTGTAATCGTTAAGACAAGCAGAAGTGCTTGACGAAGTGGGCAAAGTGCCAAATTGAGTTAGTACGCTATTCTCTGGCCAATTGGTCTCTTCATCGCCCTCAATTATCGGCTCATTGCGACTTAACGATAAACTTTTCGTAAAATGCTGGAAAAAAATAAACCTATATTAAAACTTGAAACTGCAAAAAAGAATACTGCAAAAGATTAAACAAATCATAAATGATTCACAACGATAATCAATCATTACATATAGAAGAATTACCTTTCAATTGTTTTCTTTTTGTGATGCAAAAATTTTTTAAAAAAAGCTTGCACTTTCATTTTATCAAATGCGAACTTTCACTTAATATTTATACGTCCTTCCGAGAGATCGCAGATTATACTCTTTCGTCATAAATCCGATCCAATACCGATCCATAACCTTAGGTATTTAGTGAACCAAAGATATGCAGGTAGGTATGACGCTGTGTTGGTGCTTTCGTCCAACGTTGCATGCTCTCGAGGAAATTTACTCGAGAACAGAACTGCATGGAGACGAGGTTTGCTGAATTAACAGCATTTATGCAAATTTCGAGCCGAGAAAAAGTTCAGCAAAAGATCACTGACCACGAGGTCGGCTATTACAGCCAAATAATACACTGTAGACATGCGCTAAATAATAAGACATTAAACGCATATATAGCGCTCAAAAATAAACAACAATTAGACTATTAGAATCTGAGATGCCAAAAAACGACCTCGTCCCGCATCGTAGAAGCTACCGTAAAAGTTTGATTAAAGGCCCTTCTTATGAACTTAGCCCATACCTGTCTTAACGGTGAGCCGGCACTGTAGGAGCGCAACGAGAACTGCCTCCTAAATGCGGCTGCCGCAGCTGTAGAAGACTCCGGAGCTCGCAATGAACCCTGAAATACTTATTAGCACTTGAAAAAAAAACAAGTTGTATCACTAACTAGATTACTTCGAATTAACCACAAAATTTTGTCATTAAATCTCAAATAAAAATGAAAATATTTCGACGTACCACAATCCTGAATTATATCACAAAATTAATAACAGCTCATCAGACATTTCCATCGAAATCTTCCGCCAATTGCCAAAACTTAACGATTTTTGCATTTGTAAATATTCAAGGATAACGTTCATTGCTAAATAAACGCCACCCTTAATATTACCGTTTCAAACATCTATTATTTCATCACTTCGTCCTTTCCATATCCTGCATGTATTTATTACACAAATTTCTTCCTCCCACCACTCCCTCAGCCCTTCCCCAACACCGATTGATTTTGAGCACAACGCATTGTTCATGTTCTTATAGCCTTTAAGTTGTACTTGTGCGTACACTTACAAATTTATATTAAAAAACCTTCGCCTCAATTCGATCCGGACAGAGTTCCTTCACCTAGGTATTGCTATTTTGGCACGGTAACATCGGTCTCCACGACAACGCACACTACAATAACCTAGGTCTCAACGCTACCATCACTTTATAGAACATCTTCCAGCCTCGTGATTTGGATATGACCGTCGCCTACGCGTTCGACGAAAATTTTGTCCCCTGCCGTCTTCATCCTTACCAGTTGTCTATTCACATTTATCTGACGACCTCAAACATAGCATCGCGATTGACAGACAGAGGAGGGAGAGGGTTGGAAGACCCTCTTACAGATATTAAGGCATAAATGAGGAAAACTATCTGGAGGAAAAAAGCGTGATTAGGACCAAGCTATGTAACCTGTCTTTCAAAAAGAAGCGGATTAGATACTGGACGTGGCTTTGGTGTGATATGCAAATTAAGGACTGCATTAGAGGTAGGCGGTGGTTCCTGAAGAATCGCTATTTGAGGATCCTGTAATCTCTCCGTTATGGACAGTTGTCGACGGAATGACCCATATGAAGCGTTGGAGCGATCGAAGCCTATGTCCGACCTGAAGTACGGGCAAATTAACAAAATCCTTGAAGAACTAAGCACTCGTCGACAGCCTGTGAGGGGAACGCGGGAACAACTCAACAGAATCATCGAATAAACTCATGGTCACTTTCTAGAGAAATCCTTCATGAACATAAAGAAAGAAAGCAAATACTAGGCAACTGACGAGAGCGCCGTCGCAGCAAGAAGGGTGGAGGAATAAGAAGCGGGCGACTCCCGGGCTCCCCGGCTGCTAAAGGCAATATACCATAAACTAAGGTCATGACCTCAAAACCCATTTACAACGGATCTTTAAACTGACAAATCACCAACATCCTATAATTTCCACTTCAGATGTGCGAGGAATCATGGATCATAAGAAAAATTGAAGGTCTTACTCACTTCACAGGTAATGAGGTGGCAGTTGATGTGATAGTACTGGTGGTGTTAAGTCCGCTAAGAGTAAAGCCTGCCGAGCTGGTAGCTGCTTCACTACCAGGTGGAAGCAATCCAGCTGCCGCTTGTACTGCTAATGCTGCTTCCGCGTCGCGCTTCTTTTTCCTCTCCAGACAGACCGCAAATGCGCATCCAACTGCATGGCTTAGACGCTCACCCTAAATTTGATAAATTAGAAACAATACCTTCTAGGAATGCGGATCTAAAGAGGAATATGGATCTAAAGAACAAAGGTGAATAAATGAATAATAAATAATAAAGGCGAATAAATAAATAATGAGCAATAAAGGTGGGTAAATAAATAATAATAACAAAATCAGTAAAAGTTGCAGGATAGCAGGAACGAGGGTGGAAAATTAAAAGGGACCTTTAAAAAACCCTCTGAAAGGTCAATCACATAAATACATAAATAAATCCACTTGATGGGATATTTGGACCATGAGAGTGAACTCTATCGATGGATGATAAGCACATCCCACTGATAGCACAAACCGATATCAGTGATGGAGTTTCGATAACTGAACAAAATCAATATATAAACAACTGAACAGTGACAATAAAACGATCCTATTTAGGCTCCCCTCATCAATGCTTATAACCTAAACTTCAAAAATGAATAATAAAAATAAGCTTCCTTCTTGAAAATTTTTCAGCACTTCAAACTCCTCCAAACTGTTGGAGAAATTTTTTTTCTTGGATTTTTCGATAATTATGAAAAAAAATTCCAAATATATATCGGTCTCATCGGTTTCCGTTCGAATATGCACGCATTATTTTGGAAAACTACGAATGCAATTAACAATGTGGAAACAGTTTTAAAAAGAATGTTACATATAAGAATTTTCGAGTATGAAAAATGAAAGAACGCACAAAGAAATTACAAAAAAAATTCGGTCAATAATGCTCAATCACAACGAACTTTACTCTAACTTAATAACAAGTAAGCTTCAGGCAAAATATTCAAACGAACGCACCGATTCTTTAGTTGCATGAAAGCCGTGACACATCCACCTCCGAGATGTGCCATCACGGCATATATATGCAAAACCTTTCTCATGGTTTCGGTCTGGTGCACAGAACGACACCTGCAATAGTTCACAATTAATGACTGCCTGCACAGGTACACGCATCAAAAACGATCTACACTAATAGAAATTCATCGCCGTTTAGCAGGAAACATTTCCCACAGTGATCATTTGAATAAAGGGCAATTAAGCTGCCAACAAGTCGAAACCTAATTGAATACATAAATGATTGTATCCGCATAGAATGGCGCACTCATCACCTGATCTCCCTGGACAGGTATAACACAACAATCATTAACGCATCGATAAGTTCACAGGCATATACTACTTTGGCCATGACAAATTTGCAGGCACAAGATCGTGCGAAAACTGCTAGTTAGTACTGTGAAAGGATCATAATGGATCTCAGTGGTGCCTTTTTTATCATTCCATTCCTTCTTTAAAATGACGACATCCCCAGATACCTATATTGGATTTCTCGTCATCAGCGGAATCAACTTCTGTACCGGAAATATCTCCAGAAAAATTTCACTGAGGGAATGCAACGTTCTTGATAAAAAAATTCGAAAACGGTCGAAAATTCTGGAAAATTTGCATCTTCCGCAGAACATATTCGACATATCTGTTCTAACCACCTATCTCGAAAACTGCCAGTATTTCCTCAGCTGCAATTGCCGAGATGAGAGGCAATTTCCTTCTCACTTTTCTACCTACTCCTTTTTACCTGACAATCTCCCCGCCCTCCCCAATATCTTGAAAGAGGATCTCCACCCTTCACAATTATAACTTGTTCAGTACCATAAATCCTCCGACGAGTGTCAAAACTTAACAATGCCACAAGTTCCATTCCTTTCTTAGCATTACACGGCTTCTAAATCAATTTCCTTCTCAACTCTCCATTAATAAGCACAGTCAAAAGAACAAACATAACAGGTGAATTGTTGCAATAAAAAACCTTTTCGATGGTTTGATCGACTATCAAACCTCGATTACTTTCCTGGTCGACAACACGTAGACCGTCACCAGAAACATATAAAACAGCCTTTATTGGATGACGTCTTTGTGTCTGAAATAAAACATTTCAACTGAAATCACATAATGCTCATTAAAAATATTTTGAAATATTCGCGATTGAGCATCCCCGTAACAGAAGCTACGTATCTGATAAAACAATAAATACTCTGTGGAAAATGAAATCCCTTCCCCCCCCCCCTCTCCCGCCCTCCAACCTACTCTCTTTGAAGCAATATTCATGAGGCACTTAAGTTTCAACTCTCTCCTATTCCCTATGATCTCTGTACACCATATTAAAAGCAAATAAAGCAGTGCTATCTGACGCAAACAGTACAAAACCTTTGACTGTATACGTAAATCAACCATATTATCAAAATAACCCCCCAGAAATACCAAATGAACAAAATATTACCCGTAAAAGCTTCAATGCCCCTTCGCACACTTGCATTCCACGTGATTCGAAAACTTCAACACCGCCGAGGTACTATAAATGATATTTTTTTTAAAAATTAAATCACCATCGAATCAAAATAATTAATGCAAATAAAATAACTTGCAATATAAAGAAATTCACATATTTGTTTGACTGCTCTCAACAATAGAAATAATTACCCGCTAGAAAAGCTTATTCCCATCACCAATTAAAATGGGGGGGGGGGGGGGAGGAGAGGAGGGGGAGGAAATTCTGGTAATCATGATACTTCTATTTTAGATTATCACCAAAATCACCAAACTCGGTAATGATAAACGATATCAGAAATAGCTTTTAAGCCGAAACAGTAATGCTCAATCATTAACAAATATATAGGAGAATAAATCCATAAAATTTTATAAAAATTTTCCTGCAGAGAAAATAGGAGAAACTGCAAATTTTCCTATAAACTTTTCATTAAAAAAACATGAGAAACTGCATAAACGAAAGACGACGACCATATAAACGACGTTTCAATAATATCCAACAAAGATTATTTGGATGAAACGGCGAATACTTTCGGAATTGTTTTATCGGCTGAAAATTTTCTTTCATTATATGAAAGAAACTGTCATTACGTAGACAAAAGGCTTTCTAGACACGTAAATGTAGAAAATATGCAAGAATGGATTTTGACCATCATATATAACACAATTAGGCCTTTAGTTTTCTAGAGCACGATGCAGCAAAGTATAGGAGAAACCTGAACATCACCATCGGGTTTTCCAAAACGATGAAATAGAAGATGAAATGCGAAGGAAGTTGTGGGATGCGGGGGTGAAGTGGGAGAATGAGGGAGAAGGAAGAGAATGAAAGAGGAGGAACAAAAGGAAGGAGGAGGATGGGCGAAGAAGAAGGCGGAAGGAAGGAGGATGATCTTCTACTTCATCATGCGCATTCCCATCATAGCTATCCACTAGCAACAATTCAATTCCAATAAAAGTCATCAATTCCACTCAAATAAGGAAATTGCATCCTACATCCCGGTAGAATCCTTCGGAAAATCTAACCTAAAAGCATCAATATCGCATAAATTTTGAAAAGAAATACACAGAATAAGGTGAAAGCATGGAAGAGAATTTCCTCTTTCCTTTATCTCTCCCCTTCTCCCTGAAATTACGATAAAATGAAATGAAATTTGAAAAAGATAGGAAAAGACAAAATACCACAACAGATGTCGGCGCACAGAAACTTCTGATTAAAAAGTAATTAGCAGGAATTGGTATGAAACTGAAGGGAGAGGATAAGGCTCAGGACTGGGGGCAGGGGGGGGGGAGAGGAGGAACGATATAACTTATGCGCATTAAAATTTAATTCGATGGGAAAATACGTAAGGTTTACCTTGACATTAAAGCTACACGTTCCGTCTCGAACAGCCGCCTCATCCGGCTGCCACATTTCAGCTTTGCCATTCGTTCCACCACCTCCTGACTGAGTGCCTGAGCCACCGGGTTGTGGAGTACCGCTAGGCGACTGTTCGGCCGGTGAGTTTCGCATATTACGGTCTCTGGAGCCACGTCGCCGGAACGACTCCCGGAAAGAACGTCTGATACGATCCATTCCTCGATGAACCAGGCCACTGTGAAGAAGAAAAATGAAATCAGCTTCCAGAAAGTAGACAGCAAAGGAAAAAAGACGGCCATTCAGATCGTTGCCGTATTTTAATAAATGAAGAGTTGTGATCGGCGATCACAATAATTGATTGATCGAAGATCATAAGAAATGATCCGCGATCACAACAATTCAAAAAGTTTTTTTTTTCAAGCGAGGTTTACTGCCTAGAAAATTTTTCAAGTTACTGCTCATTTATATTTCATCTTCAAAAAAAAAAAAAAACTCACGGGTAAGATAAGAAACTACTCCTATTATAGTAGAAAAATATATGGCATGTAATATATCAACACTTAATCCACGCTGAATTATAGTTTAAAAACTTTTCCAGGAAATATGCACGTCAAAAAATAAAAAAGGTTGGAAATTTTTGAAGTGCGAGGAATTTTCAAGGGAATTATTTCCTTGTTTCCAAAAATAGCTACCTATCTGGAGGGCTCCTACAGGAATAAAGAAAAACGGCTAATAATGACAGAAAAATTCAAAGGCAACTCAAAAAATAAACGGAACACTGGAAAAGGAGAAAATAGTGATTGTGCTCGTCATCACCCTAAGCGGTAAACAGACACAAAGAACATCATGGAGACAACTGGACTAAATAAAGGACCTCTCAGAGAAGGGTCCCACCAGCACGTGGAATGTTTCTACTTAGAAACGCATTGAAATGTAGTTACCCATCACAAACACACAAAGAATGAGCCCACAAAAGCAACCAGCTGGCTGTCTGCTGCAAGCAAAAGCACATTTAGTGAGCTGAACTGCTCGTTACAAAGTGCTTTGTCTGTATCAGCTGCTCGCACGTGCTAACGCCAACTCTAAATTTTTTGAAGAAACCTCTCGATTTTCTTTGAAATCCAGGTGTAACTTAATGAAAGGATCGGAGGAGGGGGGGGGGGGGGTGGAGGGAGGATAAGATGGGACAAGGGAATGGAAGGAAAGAATCTCTCCTAGATAACACTCAGCTTTTTATCGTCTTTACCTGGTAATATGATGGTTTATTTTTTCACTTATGACGTATCAAACATAAGCAACGATTTGTTGACTGTTTGCTTTTGCAGCCTCTCTCATCTCCCTCTCTCCAACCTCTCAGGAGAGAACGTCTGCACACAACAGACCTCATCACAAACGCATCAGAAAGGAGGAAGTGAATTCAACGGCATCCGCATTGCAAGAAAAAAAATGGAATGCCAATTAAATCTACAAAGCACCTCCAATCTTTCAGTGCTTCCCGTCCGATAATATGACTAAAAAAAGCCATGCGACAGTTGCGCCTTTTCGAGATGATCATAAAACGTCAAAACGAAAAATGCATTAAAATTGATATATTGGAATGCTGAAAGAAATGCTGCAAAAAAGGCTTAAACTTAACTAGAAAATAAGACTCATGTCTTAGATGTATTTATTTGGGGCGCGGCGCAACTGTCACTGTGTAAAAAAAAGAACGATAATGCGCATTCATGTAAACACACATAAAATAAATAAAATGTGGGACTAATATGAGACAGTGCAGTTCAAATTGCGTCATACTAACTGCACCTCATTTCCAACACATTTTGATAAAACTAAGCAAAAGAAAGAAGACCGGAAGTACTTTTTTTACATGATGGGCAAAGGGGTGAGTGATAAGGTGGGATTTGGAGTAGGGGGAGGTGTGGGGTGGAGGGGGGAGGGCGGTATGAGGAAGATGAGAAGGCGGAAGAATAGCAAACAAAACATCGAAGAAAGTACCACTGTTATTCCTAAAATACCACAATAATCGACCATGAAGAAAACTTCCAGCAAATCATCATTCTCAATCATCCGATACTATAAACGACTGACCAATATATTACATTTACTTCAAAAATAACCCTGCATAATTGACGCATTAAATATGAAGAAAAAAAAAACTCATTTAGCTATGAAAATATTCCGGGCATATACCGTAAGCTTTTTTTAAACCCCGGTCAAAATTACATCCTTCCCTATGATGAAAATCATTCGCGAATACATTGCTCTAAAGAAATGGAAAATTCAATAATAATAATATAATGGTCAATAAAATCTCGATAAGGCAAACCAAATTCTTCAGATAGAGGTCATCGTTTCAATCATCCATCTACGCACAAAGCCAACGAAGGTGCAAACAAAAATTAGCAAAGAAAAAAATAAATTGTAAACAAAACTTAAAAAGTAGAAAAAATAAAATAAATAAAAATAACAAGCCATATACGTTCAACACTGAAAGCTATTAAAATATTCCACTAACAAACAAAAAAAAGGGCTAAGAGCGCAAATAACTAGAGCTATAGCCTATGGGGTAAAGCATGCATGCGAAACAATGCGCAAACAAATTGAACGCCCTATAGATTCCCATCTAATCCCACAGGGAGATAATGCGAATACGCCTCAAAATAAATGCCTTTCGTTCACGAACGGTGAACTACCTCCTCGACGCCTCAAAATAAATGCCTTTCGTTCACGAACGGTGAACCGCCTCCTCGATATATACGAAAAAAAAATTTGCCCTCCCAAGAAAATCAACCAAACTTTATGCAAATATCCCCTCAAAATATCACCGAATCGGCAGACAATAAGAAGCGAAAATTTTCTCCCTCGCCCCCCCCCCTCCATTCAATGGCAAGATCCCCCCCAATAAAAGCTATAGGTACTTTTCATTATTTATGGAAGACACCACGAAGAACTGTAAAATAGATGTGCCCAAACTGAATAAAAATAAATAATGGAATAAAATAATACACAAAACAAAACTTTGATAAATTCGCAACAATAGGCTGATTAAACACCTAAGATTCTTCGAGCTCAATTTTTTATGGTCACACTGATGCGGCCATCAACATCGATTAGTCATGACGCTTAAATGATGCCTCATGAGAGCTCTATTAGACGCGTAATTCTCGATGAATTTTTATGAGGGCGAGAAGATTATTTACTGCAAAAAAAAGTTATAATTTATGCATAGAATTCAACGAAAGAGATAATTATTAATTTATGCAATATGAAAATAAAAAAGGTGCTTAACTGTACATTCTCGATACCCCCCCCCCCCAAGCTAAAGGATAAAACAATCACTGGAAAGGGAGAAGAACGAAAGCGGAAAAGTAATGATCAACTCGAACCTTATAATACTTGAAAAGGATCTCTGTACCAAAACACCTCAAGAAACATTTCGCATGCTCCCGTCCACGATACGATAACATGAAGTCATCAGTCTATACTCACTGTTGATAGGTCATAGTTGACCTTTAACCTTTAACCTTAATGTCAATAACAAACGGCCGAAAGAATACTACTGGAAGAAAGATAGCCTAAATATTTGGAAGTATCACCCTATGATAAATGACTCCGGAGTCAAAGTGCTCTAAAAATATCTATTCGGGGACCTGGCCCCGGAGTCGCTAATAACCTGATCAGTCACAATATAATGGTGGATTATCAGCGAAGAAAAAAATAACTTGCCGAATCCGGAAACGAAACAGAACCATCGCCATATTCTAATACCCCTCTTGAACTTTACGCGATAAGCAGCCAGTCACCACTTTTGATGACATATAAAATGATTTCATGACGAATTTACCTCAGAATAATGCATTGCAGGTAACTCGTCTCACTGTTCTTTTGCCTCTTCCACCTTGAATAAGAAATCATCTTCATGGTGCAAAGTGGTATTCATTTGTATCATTTGCATATACGTCTACTATTTGCATTTACTTGTACCAACCGCATTTGCATAATACTACTTGCAGCAGCACTTTACACCACTTGCAGTTGCACCTTGCATTACCTGCAGTTGTACGTTGTGCCATTTGCACTTGCACCCTGTACCATCCGTACTTGCACCATACCTTGTACTATCTGAACCTGCACTTTATAGTATCTGTACTAGTACTCTGGACCGTTTATACCACAATTAACAGTGCATACCTTCATCTCCAACCGAATTTGCATAAGCATGACGCATGCACCGGCAAACTGTCCTCAAAAAATTTGCATATGTAAAATTAAAACGACCATTCAGCAGTTTATAAGCGACGATAACTAAAAAACGAATGCACACAGACTGAGAAAATACTAAAGCAAATTGGAATATTAGTTAATCATTGATCAGTCTAATAACCACAATTTATTAATAAAAACCAATTTATATTAAACACTGCACACAACATTTTCCCAGATCTCTAGTGGAAAGGATAAAGATTATTCACAGGTTAATTGGAGGTGCTATTATCGGTATCACACACAACAGAAAGGTGCTGGCTGTTAAGGATACAACATATAACTGCAAATTCATTGAGAATATTGAAAGACAAATAATAGAGGTAATAAATTCCTAGGTATTAAGTACACATTCTACCAGTTATTGATTACCTCTTTTATTTTCTCATCAATATTATCAATCCTTACTTACTTCATTAAAAGTTGTAAAATTCACTGTGATGGAGTCATTAATGCGTTTATCTGCTGATCGGTGTTTTCAATTGGGAAACCATAAAGGTTGTAATCTATATGAGCGGTGAAACCAACTTGCCTTCCCTTTCTTGTCCATATTCAACGAAGGTGACAGCAATTTCCTTAACTCCTCTCCCTTTTTCTTCTCCACCCCCAAGTCCTACCTCTTTCATTCAAAAGATCGATCGTCTGCCTCTAACTCAGTTACTATTTACCACCAAAATGAGTCAGAGAAAGCCAAAGCCCGCTTAATTTTCGGGAAGGGGGGAAGGAAGGACGGAGAAGTGGCGAGAGCTGTTTCTCTATCTTTTGGCAAGAAAAGACCAATAAGAAGAGCATTCTTCCTCCCCGTTGCTGTCCTCTTTCTTCCTTTTCCTCCGTCTGCTCTGATTTTCACCACTACCTCTAATCGAGAAATGTATCACTTTGTGCAATTTAATTTACTGCTGTATTAAATTAGATTGATTCTCTAAAACAGATATTCGAAAACTGTTAAAGAATAATGAAAAAAGAAAAGAAAAAAATTGCGCACAATAAATAAATAAGCAAATAAATAAATAAATAAACAAGTAAACAAATAAATAAATAAATAAACACATAGAGAAATAAGCAAATAAATAAATAAATAAAGGAATGTATATAGGCAATGGATATAGGTAAGCAGCCAGAAGCAAAGAAGGCAAAGCACTGGTTGCATCGATGCAGCTATCAACGTAAGCATGTGTCAGTCAACATGACTACTAAAAAAAGATGTGAAAAGAACAAGCATGATGAAACAAAAACGCTATAAAGAAGTATTCCAACGATTAATAAAAAACAAGCGGTCTGTGCGCACAGACGCAAGTGGTCTCCGCGCACGGACGGTCTGTGCGGACACACCAACAAAACCTTTTAGTAATAAGGGAATATCACAGCACTTTTAATGAGAAACATCCTTCATCGATATATGCATTAAAAAATGACCCCATGACGTAACCATCCCAGCCAGCCACCAAAAGAACTCTCTCTAGCATCGTATGCCTAAGCTGGGCCCTCGAAGATAGTCCAAATCTACGACAGTCTTGCTGCTCACTCAATAGAAAACAATGAAACGTAAAAGAAAGTGGTTGCACTCTTGCAATCCCATTTACCATAGTAACCAGTAGCGATAATAAAAAAATAAATTGATGAACTCAGAAAATGATGCAATCATATTTTAATTAAAACGATCATTCACATAAAACATTCGCAATAAATTTATTGCAAAAAATGCAATGCGTGTTTGCAAAATTGCAGTTGAAAAACGCAATAAGTTGATGATGCGTTGCTTACGTTTATTTATACAAATACCACTCACGATCTTATCACCTGATAATTTCAAAGCAAATCATTAAGCTAATAGTTTCGGATATTTTAGTACGAATAATATAAATCGTAGCATAATTTTAAAGCTGAATTCTCAATTGCAATGAAATTGCAAAGGATTTGCAAACTATTAAAAGTGTTGCAATTTGCGAACATTGCAACTGCATTTTACAGCATCGAATTGCAAGAAATGAATTAATTCTCTGAGAAAATATTTTTATGGTTATTCAGATTAGCTATAATATTTTCGGCATTTTTTTTTCAATTTTTCCAAATCCTTCGGAAACAAACAGATCAATATGAAAGTTGGTGAAAGGAATCATCTGGCTGCATAGAAAAAAAAAAACCCGAAAATTTCTTAACTCCAACACTAACTTTTCCGGAGTTAAAACCACTGAAAAGACAGAAATAAGCAGAAAAACTCACAGACAAACAGGCAGACAGACGTACGAACAGACAGACAGACAGACAGACACCTACACATATGCAAATACGAAAGAAACGACGCTACTAAGAAGCACTTCACAAATGCAAAAATGCATGCAACACATTGGTTTACTTTGCCGCATCAATAATCCACTCCTCAAAAAAATTTTCGCATTTTTATAAACAGTGGAAAAAAAAGCACTAAGAATTAATAGCTTCCAATGAGACTGCTCGTAGATAGTTGCGAGAAACGTTTGCATATAGCAGCGTTATACCGCTTTAACTATGACTGCTTAATTGCTTACCGATATGACGGTTGTTTAAACCTCATTCAAATATAGGTCAAAAGGCTTTCCTTATAAGCTTCTCTTTGATTAATTAACAAAACGCTTTCCTTTGATTAATTAATGACGCCGAATATGATCATGAATAAAACTGCTAAATATGGCCACATCGGTGAATCATCAGATGCAATTTTTTGGAGTTTGAACTTCCCGATACGCAAACAGACGGATAGACACATTCGAACACAAACGAAAAACACTGCAACATTTGCCTTGCATATATAAACATCCAAGTCGTCTAAAAAACAATATAGAAAAAAAAATTCCTCGTCGCATTTTTGACCAACCGCATCAACTAGCGACAAATATTGCAAGAAAAGGGCGGAAAAAAAGAGGTGTGTGTATCTTACAACCAAGAAGAATGCTGCAATAGGCGCATTTTATTTGTTGCCTATCACGTTGCCGCATACGCCTTCTTCGTTGTGAATCGTTTCGGCGATCGATCGATGCGTTGCACTCATGTCTAGCTGCCCTCGGCATCAACTCATTGCTGCCAGCCATCTGCCTCTAAGACTTATGCGTAATGCTCGTAATGCAAAATGCTTACGTATTTCTTCTCTTCACGCTTTAAAAAAAACTCTCGAGAATAATTTTTAAAATTCTCAAATACTTTAAAATTGTACAATAAAAACATTCGAAGAATAATACCCCTTTTTTTTCAACAACAATCAGTAATTTTTTTACTTAGAAAGTAATCGCTAAAGTAATCTTTAAAGTAATCTCTAAAGTTAAAAGTAATCTCTAAAGTAATCTCTATCTCTTTAGTCATCTCTATCTTAATTTTTACTTAGAACAAGCAGAAAGTTCACTAAAAGTATAAAAATCTCTTTTATATTTGAAATGAATAAAATTCCATCAATTCAACAAAATCGAACATTCTCGAGTAAAACGATAAACGAAATTGAAAATATTCAACAAATAAAAATTTGAAGGAGAAATTCAATTTATACTTCATATTGCAAAGTTGCAAATTTTGCAAACCATCTATATTGCAAAATATTTCAATTTTGCAGCGTAGACAATTTGTAAGTTGTAAGCTAAATTTGAAACAAATTAAGAATTGTAATGGAATCAAGTTATATGGTTATATATTAAGTTGCGAACATTGCATAATTTAATTCGGATCCGATTATTGAGCGTTGCAAAAAATGCAAAATAATTTAGCAAAAATTCTTCGGAAAAAAGATGAAAATTTGCTGCAAAAAAATGATTGAAAAATTTTCGATCAAATTTTCACGTTGCAAGAAAATATTTGCAATTTGAATTGATCCTTCGAAGAAAAATTTGCAAGAAATTGCAACTTTGCAATGAAGATATTATGCATTAGA